>JAANDG010000179.1:0-247183 GCA_036852015.1 Pelodera strongyloides
ACCGGGCCTTCATGAATATCGTCATCGGATTCAGAAGCTGTGACGTCAAAATTAAGTTGACGTGCAAACATCGTTCCCGATGACCGTCGATGATGAATATGGATACGACTACCGAAGACGAGACGGGCAACCGGGCCTTCATGAATATCGTCATCGGATTCAGAAGCTGTAACGTCAAAATTAAGTTGACGTGCAAACATTGTTTCTGATGATCATCGATGATCAGCATGGATACGACAACCGAAGACGAGACCGACAACCGGGCCTTCATGAATATCGTCGTCGGATTCAGAAGCTGTGACGTCAAAATTAAGTTGTCGTGCAAACATCGTTCCCGATGACCGTCGATGGTGAATATGGATACGACTAGCGAAGACGAGACGGGCAACCGGGCCTTCATGAATATCGTCATCGGATTCAGAAGCTGTGACGTCAAAATTAAGTTGACGTGCAAACATCGTTCCCGATGACCGTCGATGATGAATATGGATACGACTACCGAAGACGAGACGGGCAACCGGGCCTTCATGAATACCGTCATCGGATTCAGAAGCTGTGACGTCAAAATTAAGTTGACGTGCAAACATCGTTCCCGATGACCGTCGATGATGAATATGGATACGACTACCGAAGACGAGACGGGCAACCGGGCCTTCATGAATATCGTCATCGGATTCAGAAGCTGTAACGTCAAAATTAAGTTGACGTGCAAACATCGTTCCCGATGACCGTCGATGATGAATATGGATACGACTACCGAAGACGAGACGGGCAACCGGGCCTTCATGAATATCGTCATCGGATTCAGAAGCTGTGACGTCAAAATTAAGTTGTCGTGCAAACATCGTTCCCGATGACCGTCGATGATGAATATGGATACGACTAGCAAAAGACGAGACGGGCAAACGGGCCTTCATGAATATCGTCATCGGATTCAGAAGCTGTGACGTCAAAATTAAGTTGACGTGCAAACATCGTTCCCGATGACCGTCGATGATGAATATGGATACGACTACCGAAGACGAGACGGCAACCGGGCCTTCATGAATATCGTCGTCGGATTCAGAAGCTGTGACGTCAAAATTAAGTTGATGTGCAAACATTGTTCCCGATGACCGTCGATGATGAATATGGATACGACTAGCGAAGACGATACGGGCAACCGGGCCTTCATGAATATCGTCATCGGATTCAGAAGCTGTGACGTCAAAATTAAGTTGTCGTGCAAACATCGGTTCCCGATGACCGTCGATGATGAATATGGATACGACTAGCAAAGACGAGACGGGCAACCGGGCCTTCATGAATATCGTCATCGGATTCAGAAGCTGTGACGTCAAAATTAGGTTGACGTGCAAACATCGTTCCCGATGACCGTCGATGATGAATATGGATACGACTACCGAAGACGAGACGGGCAACCGGGCCGTCATGAATATCGTCATCGGATTCAGAAGCTGTAACGTCAAAATTAAGTTGACGTGCAAACATTGTTTCTGATGATCATCGATGATCAGCATGGATACGACAACCGAAGACGAGACCGACCACCGGGCCTTCATGAATATCGTCGTCGGATTCAGAAGCTGTGACGTCAAAATTAAGTTGTCGTGCAAACATTGTTCCCGATGACCGGCGATGATGAATATGGATACGACTAGCGAAGACGATACGGGCAACCGGGCCTTTATGAATATCGTCATCGGATTCAGAAGCTGTGACGTCAAAATTAAGTTGTCGTGCAAACATCGTTCCCGATGACCGTCGATGATGAATATGGATACGACTACCGAAGACGAGACGGGCAACAGGGCCTTCATGAATATCATCGGATTCAGAAGCTGTAACGTCAAAATTAAGTTGATGTGCAAACATTGTTTCTGATGATCATCGATGATCAACATGGATACGACAACCGAAGACCAGACCGGCAACCGGGCCTTCATGAATATCGTCATCGGATTCAGAAGCTGTAACGTCAAAATTAAGTTGATGTGCAAACATTGTTTCTGATGATCATCGATGATCAACATGGATACGACAACCGAAGACCAGACCGGCAACCGGGCCTTCATGAATATCGTCGAAGGATTCAGAAAATACGACGACGAAATTAATTTGGCGTACAAAATTGAAAGATTCACAAAGTCTTCAGCGATGGCCTTAAGTGAAACGTCAACCGCTAGAGCGAGGCGCGCGCGCAGCGCGCGCCGAGCTCTAGTCTTGTTTGTAATGCATATAATTTACCATGCACAATGATTTCTGGACAGTGTGCTTGAAATTAGAGCAACATGAGGGAGGGCACGACATGATAATAATGCGCTCTTCAAAATTCACCCTACCTTCGTTTGTTTCAGTTTTTGCAGATTCGATCGCCAGCTGCTCCTCTGATCTCTAAAGCAGAACATATTCTGGTTTGTGAACATTTCATACCGAGACTATCAAGCTGTAGTGGAGAAGACATGAGTCCGCACCATCGCCGCGCACGCGCCGCCCTCAAGGGGGATGCCACTGGTTCGTGATGCTACATATCGCACCCGTTTCCGCGAATCTTTGGCGTACACCCAGACGCCGCTGTGGCGTAGCCTCTGTTTGTGCGCGATTACCGCGCGGAGCTTCTCGTTGGAGTGTGAACAATATACCTTACTGGCGAGTCCCTCATCTTCGTTTCTTATTTCACTTGCTTTGTTTGAATGCTCGTTTTCGTTCTCATTATCAACGTCGCTTCTCGAACCCATTTATTTATCTAAAAACAAACTTTCAAAGATACGATTACGATTACACGAATGTATTACGATAAGTAAATGTTACCCAAGTAAAATAAAGTTGAATTTGCTAACCATACTACCATTTATGACATAGCCTTGAAACGTACAATGTTAAGCAACTTGCTGATATTGATATTTCCATAAGTAACGTTGAAATTCCTATAGCGTAATCATAGTCTTTGTGTTGGAATATATCATAAATCGTAAGATATTATTCTTAATTCATGAACAACTCATACTTACGTCGTTCGGATGTAGGAATGCCAATATGATGTTCACTTCCGCTTATTTATTGAATACAAAAGAATCGTGCTTCTGCCAAGTCATATAATCGGTTCTGCGCGAAAATTTGCATCATGCGCGAGTTGGGATTTAGAAAGAGGAAATGATTTTGCGCTTCGAAACAGAAGAATAATGGGGTTTCCAAGTTATGGTGAAAATTTACAGTACTTTGGAACCACACGAGAATATTTTTTAATTTTTCATGTTACATATTTTTCATGTTATATAGTTTCGTGTAGAAATGCGGTAATCTATGTTCCTCATTCGCAGTTTAGCGGTAACCGTAATCCCACGTTTCCTCCCAAACAAGCGGGAAAAGCGGGATTCCGTCCTTATTGCGAGCGCTAATTAGGGACCTTGCCGCTAACACTAGGCCTTGCCTAGTGTTTAATTGCGGGACACGGTTCGCTAGTCTGTCAAGAAACATGCGACTTTTCGTATTGCGCGGGATTGGATGATTAGCTGCCAGGTAACGCGGGATTTATTTTTGTTTCGCGGGAAACGTGCAGCAGAAGAACAGAGATTATTGGTAGAAACACGGACATTTCTTGGAATAGGAAAAAATTAAAATTGCGTCAACAATCGCAGTAGCACCATCCGATTGCTTCACTGAGGAAACTTGGCCGGTGCGCGGCCTACAATGGGCCCGAAAAGGGTAGGCCGCCGAGTGTGGGCCCACTATTTTTTGTAGGCCTCGCACATGGCCGGCCGCTCACGCGCCAAAGTTTTTGTAATCTTTGGAAATACCATTGAATACAGATTTTTATTACTTATTCAGGAAAATTTGGTGATGTGAATACCTGAATTCCCACTAATACAGTAGATTTTTATTGGAGATATATGGTAGATTTTTTATAGCAACTACAAAAGAGGCCAGCTTACAAAGAGAAACAATGCGTTCTTTTTGGCCCCGCCCACAATTGTTTTTTTTTTGAATGTGCGCGTTCAGCAGAGGACTCTGGTGGTCGGTGGTTCGTTTCTTTATTGTTTCATCTCGCTTTCCTTTTTTCACTTTCGTTTTCGCTTTCGTTTTCACTTTTGTTTTCACTTTCGTTTACACTTTCTTCCATTTTTGAAAAGCGTATCGCCTGTATATCTAACTGTGGTCAAGGCTTTAACCGTTTAAAACATCGGTTCACGACGTTTTATTGTGTTTTTTTTCTTCCTAAACTGAAAATATTTTGTTTCTCGCGGCTTTTCTTATTTTTTTTTTCTCGAGAGCCTTCCCGGTTCAGTCTACCGCACAAATCAGCGTTTCGGCATGCCTTGTTATTTTATTTCATGATATCTTATCACTCAACTTCAACTGATTAGATTCTTCTGACGCGTTGCGTTGTGTGTAGTTATTAGTTATTTCTTTTGTAGTTTTCGTGAATTCTAAGGTGTCATTTAGACATTTCGCTTTTGCTAGCCACTCAGCTCTCCGGCTCTCATACTGTCTAGCCGCCTCTGCAGGTACATCCTGCGCACAAGAGTACATAACAAAATGTGTCAATGTGCGCTATTATCTTTTTTTTCAAAGTTACATATTGTTAATGTGCAAACCTTTTAGGGAAGCGTGTAGCTTGCTGCTTGCCTCGCAAGAATCGTAGATCATGTCACAAGAAATCGATGGCTTAACCAATAGCCAGGTGAGTTCATGTTCATGCTTTGATGCTTTCCCTTCGTACTCGTCTCTCGTCTTAATCTTACCGGAATTAGAAGTTGTGAAAAAGAAACTGGTGGAGAGTGTCTTGGCACTCTGGATTATCAAGAAATCCAGTAATCGTGTGCTGCGTACACGTTAGTCCAAAGCGCTGTTATCCTGGTACCTGGTACAAGTGTTTGTCGGTGTCGGGATGTCGCTCCCGTTCGCTTTCCAATTTCCACAATCCTCTTTAACATAGTCCTTCGTTTAGGCGCGGAAGTTCATGGCTACCGGATCTCAGGATAGTCTACCAAAATTGGAGCTAGGTTCGGTGAGTTGTTGCTTTGTTTAGCTTTTGTATTTGTGTTTGATTTTGATGGCGCTCTTCGCTTCGCGCTATGTATGTCTGTGAATTGTGAACTAAGCTGATATGTGCTAGTAAGTTGTAACGGAAGCATGAATCGTTTGTTCCCAACGCTAGTTCCAGTACTTGTGACTTGTCACGCTTGTAATGTGAAGGACATGTACATACATCGTCCAGCATCCGTTCCGAATAGCAGTGCGCTTTCGGCTTCAGCGATATTCTCTTATTTGTTGTATTTGTAAATTTGTATGCATTAGAGGGTCTCTTTCATTTACAGCAAGATCCTATTCTGGCCGAAGCCGGTCTCCCTCCGTCACAGGTTAGTTCGTACACAATCTTTGTTCTACCCTAGTTTAGTTTTAAAGCGACATAACATCCGGTTTTTGAAGCGTGTCTTTATGTCGCTCTGTCGGCCAACGGACTTCCCGTACGTTATGTGTAAACGGGTATAAGCTGACGATTTGACTAAAAAATTGGCGCAATATTTGCTTTTCCGACCTACGTTTCAAGACGGCTCAAGGCTGTTAGGCGAAAGTAAACCTCACCTCTGTGTCTGGTCTGTTCTGTGTATATTTTCGGTCTGTTGTTTCGCTAATAGAATAGTTATTTCATTAGCGATGTACGAGGTTACGTACGTTAGTAAGCTCTAGCTCGCGCACCTCTGCATCGCATTTCTGACCTCCTAGATAGCGAATATGATTTCTTCTCTTTGTGCTTTACGACACTGTTCGCGTGTGCCCTCTGGTGGGGTGTGGCCTGGCACTTTACGCTATATAATGAGGAAATAGGCATATAATGTAGAATCTATAAAATCGTTACTGATTCAACTTGATTATTTTTCAGAATTCTGTCCTAAATGTTGAAGCTGAACAGTTGGAGCGATGTCGTAGGGAAGTAACCACAATGGAACGAGTAAGTTATATTTTATTAGTTATGTAGTAATTTGCGAAACACTATACATTTAGGCTTAGTTCCGGTCCAGACCCAACTTAAGGATTTTAAATACCGCAATTTTCCTACTATTAGACTGCTTTAGTTTTTTTTTGCTTGCTTGAAGACCTGCACCTACAACTGTCATGTGCAGATTAGATTGTTATACTGACTTCACGTTAGCGAGTACATCTTCTTTGCGCATCAGACCCTCAGACCCTAATAATTTATTAAAGTATGTAATAATAATTTATTAAAGTATGTAATAATAATTTATTAAAGTATGTAATAAAATTATTACGTACACATAAAATTCATGAGAAAAATGTATGCGACGTGCAGTTATTATATCTGGTATCTGGTATGCCTGTGTAGTTTGAAGTTTTCTAGTGACACTGGTTTTGCTACGCCTGACTTTGCATTTTGCATAACTAACAACCTGTTTTTAAAACGTACGTTAAACTCTGGAATCCCATGTAGTGTATGTAAATTACTCATTTTTAGTCTGGTTATATTAATTTGCGTGCAACATCTGGGATTGCAGTTGTTCAGAATACTTTTTTGTTAAACCCTGTTCTTATAATACTTTAAATGGTAAGTTTCTCTTATTTTTTCAGGTGTACTCTGATGATTTGTTTGACCTGTTCGAGAGTGGCGATCAGTTTCAAATGCCCATTGTAAAGATGAATACAGTATCTGAAATGGTGTGTACTAACGTCAGTGTAACTTCATTCTCGGTAAGTACCAATTACTTTTACGTAGATATATACGTTGTTTATTTATTAAATACACCAAAAGGAGTGCATCAAGGATGAAAAAAATATATAAACGCAACCAGATGACCGATAGGGATAGGGTTAGCATTCAGATTTGTCGTGTCTTATGTTGTTTTGAATTTTGAAATTTGAAGGGTGCATGTGAATTGTGGATGAGTCTTTGTTTTGAGAAAAAGTGATTCGGAATTCTAGTACACCGCTATGGGATCTCCGTAACTCGTGTCGGGCACTCCTGGCAGTGACATTTGCCATTTAATTTAATGTATGGCTGTCTATCTCTCTCTCCCTCTCTTTGAATAATCATTCTTTTTTTCAGGGAGCTCCACATATCAGTTCAGCGGCGTATTCCAACTGTGCCTACGAGCGTCCACTAAAGGCGGAGCCCTCCATTAATAACGATCGGTGCGTTTATATATCTTTAAAGAATTATTGCTCTTGTACAATAAAACAAGCTTAGTAAGGGGCTTAAAGGATTCGATTCAACATTCAACCTTGAACTACGAACTACGATGAAAATCGTTGTGCTTTGAGCTTTGAGTTCTTAGTTTAGTTTCTTGTCTCATGTCTCTACTATACTAGGCTCTCTATTTTAGTCTCTTGGAAGAAAGAGTGGTGAACGTCAACGTCACAGTACCACCGCAGAAGAAATCGAAGACGTCGAAAAATTTGGATTGGTTGGTCAGTGTTGTTCTATTTCTTGTTCGTGGTTTCTTTCTTTTGCTTTTGTTGATTCTTCAACCATTCTTCCAGATAAATATGGCCTTATTTTGTTCTGACTCTAATTAGCCCAATTAGCGATATATCGTTTTGATGGTTCTTGCTGCTTGCTATTAATGCCAGTTTCGTCTCACTTTGCTTCTTACTTCTTATCCTGCTGCTTTTAGACGACCAACAACGGATCTGGTATTTTCTGTAAAATGGGGGCCCGCGTGCCGTTTGAGTTGTCGTCTCCCGATCGAGTGACAGATGTGACTATTCTGGCACAGTTTGATGTGAGTTATCTTTTTCAATGTATGTACGCTGTGCGATCTGCGATGTGAGTTTCTATCTGTTTTTGTAAACATAAACATAAACATTTATTGCAAAAATGCACACACCACAGAGGGTGGAAAATACAATTGAACGAACAACATAAATTTAAGAAACAGCCAAACGAAAATAATTCACAGGGAACATAATACACACTACAACACCACACGGGGGAACAAGAACAAGAACACGTTTTCAATATCACCAAGATAATCACATATCAAATACTTCGAGTAAAGAGTGGAAAATTGCCAAGTGAAGCCTGCCCACGCCTAACTTGGGGGGATAATAATAAATAATGAATATTCCAAAGGTATGTATACTGCTGTGAGACCTCCCCAAGCCTTACAGGATTAATGTAAAACATTCAAATTTGGAGAAAGACAAAAAATGGAAAAGAACGGGTAGTTTTATAGAAATTCCAGGCTTTTTGGCCGGTATTTTGACACCGGAACGGAAGTTTGCCGTTGTTAGCAAATGTTTGCCACAAAGCTTTGTGACTACAAGATGTATATATGGTACAAAATGCGCAGTGGGACCAGGATGCGAATACATAATGTCTCTAAGAGACACATGATGGTATCTGAAGCAAACCTTTTGTATGTGTTGTGTGTGCGGTGTTGTGTGTGCTTATAGCCTAATTTAAGTTTGTTTTACTTTATTTTCTGGCAGAATCATTTATATATTTCTTTTTCAATTTTCAGGATGCAACCTATATTGGAAAACCAGTGGAGAGGTGCCCTAATCACATTAATAAGGAGAGTGAGTGTTCTCTTTTTTTGTTGGAGGCTTCAACTTCAGTAACTACCTTCAGTTCAGCTTTCGGTTTCTGAATGCGGACAGAGGGTAGTTTGTCATTGTCTTTGTCTTATGTAATTGTACGTGACTTTGTTTAGGTAATATATGAGAGGAAAAGTTCATAGGGTAGGGTGTAGTGTAAAAAAATAATTTGGCGGAAAACAAGGAGCGAGGATTTGGCTATTTGGCTAGTAGCTGATGTTATGTTGATGTGTTTTTCGATTTCTGCTGAGATCTGACTGGCATTTGTTTTAAAATATTTTTTATATTAGATTCATCGGCTCTACGAAAGTTCTTCATTAGATCTGACCTTGAGGACCCGAAAGTTAAATACGGTTCATCGGAGGAGAAGTATGCGCTGAGAATACCACTCAAAGGTCGCTCAAACCGTCAGGTTCACAATATTAACTTGGAAGTGGGTGGTTTGACTTTGCCATTTTTTATTTTGTTTTTAAATCAACTACAGTTACAGTCAGCAGATAACCCGGCAACTGTATTTCATGTATCATATGCAAATTTCCTATGCCCATCTGGACCCAACGATAACAGGTGCACGTAAAAGAAGTACGATCGTGAATATCTTATTATATGTGGATTTTGTTTGTTATTAAATATCGATTTATGTATTCTTTCAGTTTACGTGTATGACATCATGCCAAGGAGGAATCAATCGAAGAGCCATTCACCTTGTCTTCCAGTTTAACAGGTATTTTCTTGAATTCAATTTTCGTGTATTTTCTTGAATTAAGTGATGTACTCATTCATGTGTGGTTGTGCGTCGCCACATAGCACCACATACTTGCGCTTGTCTCTGGTCTTTGTATTATGACTTTTGTGAGCGAAGACACACAAACACTCACACATACAACTGCGTCCCACCAATCATATGTAGTCTGGTTCGCCAGCCGTCATCGTCAGTCACATGAACTTTGTATAATGTGAGTTCAACTTTACGAAGAAAAATAAAGTCTAACCATATGATGATATACCGCTTTAAATTTAGTGGCACTCAGAAGGTTTCGGAGTTGCGTTTCCCTCTGCGTGTCTGTGCGAATCCGGTTCGCGATGCAACAAAAGAGAAGCTTGTAATCGATGGACTGGACTTGGAGGGTATGTCTTTTGTATTAAGTTTAGGGACAAACTAACTAGTTGGATTGTAGAGTTATCAAAATTTAGATAATATGTTTCCTTTGCTGGTAAACTGCATTTCCACGATTGGAGTTTGTAATTTAATTTTCTAGTTAAAGTCGCATAAACGTAATTCTGTGAGTTGGCTTGGACTTAGCGCATTTTTTGCAAGATTTAAAAATGAGTGTTGTTTTAGAACATCAGCTAGATCACAATAAAGTGAAGAGCGAAAAGAGTTCTCCGATGCATCAACAGGGCTCCTCTACTACTCCGCCAGTTCCTGGTTAGTAAAACAGTAAAACTTTAAAATATATGTGACTTTAAATTAATGGTGCCAGGGCAACAAGACCAGGGCATGGTTTGTTTTGTCCCTAAACCGAGCACATCCTGTGTTTATTAGTTGTGCTGAATGTTCTTGATGTTAAAGTAGACAAGACACCGCAGAAATATTAGTTCTTGTTTTTATTATGGCGGCCGACTTAGAAATTGTCTAGTGACAGTGAGGATGTGCGTAGCTTGAAGGTGGCATTCCATGCTTTTTTTTAGCATCCAAGTTTCGCAAGCGCCCACATAAAGTGGACATGTTTACGTCGAAGAAGCAACGGTCGGAGGGCGATGGAGTACACACGATACATGTAAGTTTTTTTTACTGGCACGTCGGGTTGAAGCGTGTGCTGAACAACACATTTGCAATTGTGGTGTATTTTGTAGCCGACTTTAGATGGTGCCAAGGACCAGGACAGTTATTTGCGCATAATTAATAAATGTGATTACCGTAATCGTTGTCTGTTCCGCATACGTTAACCAACCATTTGGCATCGTGCTTTAATTTATGATTAGGCAAGAATATATTGGGGACCTGTATGCCTACGCTGCTCTCGGTGCAGATTAACTATAGTTGGCCTTGGGTTGGGCTTTTGTGTGGATTTTATATGCGGGAAACTATACTCGATTAACGAGCAATACAAAAAAAGAACGTCAACTAAAGGGAACCCTGAGACCCCGCTTCACGACGCCCTCTGTTAGAGTGTATACGTTTGAAAACAAACTAAGCAACTGTATTTGTAATTTGTACTATATAGTTGAAGTGTTGAAGAGATGGGAATAACCATGACGCACCCACTGCACTGCCATACATATACCTACATATGTATTAATATAATTCAGGTTTTTGGTGATGAGAAATATAAGATGTTGCTCAAAACATTACTGCCAATGGAGAACACCGAGCGATACGCCTCCCTAAAGGTATCCCTATTATACTAGTAACTGATTTAAACCTGCTAGTCGTATATAGTGTGTAGTGTGTATGGTAATCTTGTGTTGGCTGTTTATTTATTGATTTATTTATTTATTAAATACACCAAAAGGTGTGCATCCGAGGATTACTAGGATTACTAGGGACTAAGATTACTAGGGACGTGAGAACTATTTTAAAACATTTTTGTGCTTTGTTCTACACTATGAAGCATGTGGTCCAGGTCCAGCACTATACATGAGTTTTGAATCTTATATTGGGAGTCGGAAGAAGCCCTGATTATACCATCTATATATATATATATATTTTTTCTATCACGTATGGTAATTGGTAATCCAGTCTTGTGTGTTTTTCAGAGCGAAGTTAACGGCGGCTGTCCGACTCTGCCCACTAACCAAAGCCAAATTAGCATGGAAACAGCAGTTGAAATGTAGGTCTTCATCATGGCATAAACTCGTTGGCGCTCTGACCGACGAAACCACCATCCGAATTAGCATACTGCATAAATTTAGACGGTGGTCTTGAGCTCGTAGCCATACCACCGTCGGGATTAGAATATTAGGTATGGTGAAAATCAGGAACGTATCATAAAGAGATACAAGTTTCGGAAACACTACACACATTTGGATGGTGGTTTTGAGCTTTTCTTCATTTTTTGATATATCGTTTTGTTTTCTGTCCTTGTTTTGCCGTGTTGCATTTGCATGTCTATGTCTTCCATCTTCCATCTTGCAGATTTAACTCTTCTTTTTTTACTATGAATATGTCTTTTATGTTAAGCTTATGTTGTGTATTTCCATTCCATCCTATTATTTAACCTTTATTTCAGCTGGCTGAACGAAATGAATCTGGCACATCACATTCCCTGCTTCCAAAATGGCGACATCTTTTCACTGGCGGATGTACATGAGAAGTTCCATGGAAAGGTGGTTTTATTATTTATATGTTGTCTCCTTGCGTTCTGAATCTGACTGTCGTTTGTGTTTTGCGGGCATGGGGCATCATTTTCTGACTATTTTAGTTTGTGGGTATTGGGTATTGTGCTATATTTGTAGCGAGTTGCTAGTTTACGATTACGGTTGCTTAAAGCGAATTAGTGGGCGGTTTTTGAAAGTATTTATGCAAAGTGGGACGTGGGGCCGAGTTGTTATGATGCTATTAATACTCATTTGCTCATTTACGTATTATACATAATGATGCAGTTATTTGGCATACATTCAAGAACCGGTTGCTATTTCGCTTTAACTTTCTTTTATTAAATCTCAACCTCAACTTTTCAGCTTTTCGAGGAGTTGGGCATTCCGCCGCAGGAATGTGGCGACCTGAATAGAATCTTTTTGAATTGGAGGAATGTTTATTTGGCTAACAACATGATGCTGGACCAAGACTGAACTACTTACGTGCGTACGTTACTTGTTACCCGTAAGAATCGTAAGTCCGTCTTTTTGCTTTGAATTATGTTGTAAGTTTCATTCCTCCTATGTCTTGTACTATATTCTCACATTTAGTAAATTGTTCATTGTATATTGTATATTGCTAAAGCGGTGTGGCATGTGTTTTATGGAGCGTGTACGGATAACTTCACATTCCCACGTCGTAGGCTTAGTTTAGGCGGTTACTTGTGGTCAAACTGTCAAACGGGGCACACTATAGAAAAGTCGAGAATTTAGTTGTGCAGTGTGCTTTTCAAAACCATGTACTGTACCGCTTTAAAACCATTCTTGTTTTTATTAGTCTTGTGAACTCTGTGTATGCGGTGTACTGTAACTATCCGATTGCTTTATCATCTGCTTGGTTAGTTGTACTTGTACTATATTCTGTAATTTAATTGGATTATATTATTCTTTTACTTTCTGTTTTATAATTTATATCTTTCTTATCGTCTTTGTGTCCTTTTGCTCATTTCATTATATGATATAATTCATTCCGGTATTACATCTCGGTTTATTTATTTTATTTTTTATTTATATTCCATGTTTTTTTTTTGTGTGAAGTGTGAATTTGTAGTTGGCTTCGGGAAATCTCACTGTTGTTTTCTTTTTATTTGATGAATTAATTTCTTATTGTTAGTTATTCTTTGTAGTATATTTTGCTTTCTGTGTACAACCGTACGTTAGTTGATTTTTTTTTACCTTTCTTTGCGTTTTGTGTTACTAATCTAAATATTGTTCGTCTTGTATCAAATCAGCTGCCCATTTTCTTGTTGGTTCTACCTCACTTTAATTTCTAATGTATCTCTATTGGCTTTAATTACGTTTTATGTTTTACTCCGGTGTAAACATTCATTTGTATGTTATTCTCATATCAGCCTCAGGATTCTATAAACATGTATTTTATGTATGATCGCTAAAGCACAACGCGAAAATGTAGTGACGGGCCTACTTCTGGCGGCGCACCATCGTCGCGCCAGGATTTTGCGGCTAGAAATCTCCCCCAAGATTCTCACCGCCCACCACTGTGTTTCGTCAGTGCGTGTCCATTTGAGTCTGTCTTTGTGTATTTGTAGCGCGTTTTGTTTGTAACATTCTAATAATAACTGTTTTCGTTGTATTTTACACGGTTTTGTCTTTTCCCGAGTAAATGTTTTTTTACTTACAAGTAATCTTTTTGCATGTGATTGTCGTGACACAACACTTTATTGCTTATTCTTTAATAACAACAAATGTAAGGTTAAACAAAAATGACGAAAGACCTCTGCTGATCACAAAGCAAATTATTAGCAGTATCAAGATTAACGTTAGTTGCAAAAGTAATAAGAAGGATAAGGTATATAAAAAATTCTACAATTAGTTATTAATTCATACTCCAATGATTGCGTTAGCCAGGGCTACAGTGAAGATACAGCCAAAGTAGGAGAATTGTGTAGCGGTGGAATACTGAAAGAAGATGTATCAAAGTGAAAACCCGTGCACGGTTCGCCCCAGCACATCGGCGTAACATCCTAGAGGAATTGAGCCGCACAGTTATAGCCGACCCTCTTTTTTGTGCCGGCGATGGCGCGGAGTTTCATCCGTGCCAGAGATTGTATTCCAACTGTTGTACAATTAAGTATCCTGCAAATCCGTGTGAATAAGTCTAACCTGTAACTCACCACGTATGTGCAGAAATTCAAGCCATGCCCTGTATTTCCACAAGGTAAAGCTGCGACTTGAGAATATTGAACTTGTTTTTGATAGAATTGAGAATTTGAATATTGTCCGTTATTGTTGTTGGAGGGATACTGGTGTGTTTGCTGTAGACAAGGGGCCGAGGGATTTCCCTGATACGAGGGAATAGGTTGATTCGGTCGGAAACCTGAATGTTGAACATGAAAATTTAGTTGATTCTGATTACGGTATACTGAGTAATAAGGTAGGGTCTAGCACAAACTTCGCGCTGTCGCCGCAAAACCGTTCTAGAGTGCGCTACGGTGCAAGAATTTGAGGGACCAACACATCGGTGTACCCACTTTTGTATAGGTTCGCGCTGCGCACACTTTTCGCGACATAAGTTCGCGCCGCTACTGCGGAGTTTCGGAATAATGGTTATGTATTTTCGCGGTTTCACAGTTTGACCCATTCCTCTGCGCAGCACTCTATGACAATTGTCTAGGAGTAGGAGTGAGTAGGAGTAGCTTAGGACAATTTCAATATCCAAATACACATTTCAGCCTCTTACCGTGACATCCACTTAGTATTTGACCACATTTTGTAGTTGAGCAATCGCATTTCTAAAATTATATTTCTATAATCTTGTTACGTGACGAGTATCTTTTCAAGCACCTACGAGTTCGTTCTGCTGCAACGTGAAACAAACTTTAGGAGGCCGCGGCTACAAACCGGCTGAGATCAGGATAAGTATGCCGGCGCGACGCGAGGAGCGAGGAGTGTGCCGCTTATCGACAAGCGTTCCCAGGGTCCAGGCAGCAGGAGGCATGTTCTTCGGTGTTCAAAAGTAATGTTAAATTATAACTCACAGGAAATGAAGATTGTCCGTTGTAAATCAGACGACCGTCCTCGCATGCCTAAAACATATACTGCAAGTCACGTTGTATGTCTGTGGCACACTACTGGCACACTTGCTGCCTAATCCAATAAGTGTGCCACATGTTTGCCAAGTACAGAAGGGACTTGCTTGGACTTGCTCGCACACACGGAGCCGACGGTAACATTCGGATTTTCACCGTTTCTAGTTTTCGAAAAAATATCCCCTTTATCCCTTGCAAATTAAATGTGAAAATTTACGTGTACACTCTGCGATGTTTGACAGCAACATTTGCATCCCTGGCTCTGAAAGGGAATTTAGTTGTTTATACGAGTTTTGTTACGATGGATATTGGCAATTCCAGTTGGTAGACCTACGGAAATGTTTAGTCTAGATGTCATAATAATGCTTCTAGAGCAATTTTGGCGTCTGGCACCCCTCTGAGTGAGAGTGCGCTGTAGGTTAGCCAACGTTGCCTATTTCATCGATTTTCCATTTATTTTCATAGTCTTCGCCCAGCTATCGCCAGGATACCGCGGCGCGGCACTTCCGCGCCGTGGTTTCGCCGCGAGCCGCCCAAGTTTCATCAGTGTATTCATACCTCATCAACTATGGAGGACGAATGTGAAGCATATGAAGGACTATTGTACTGGCCACCGATAGGTATCCGGGCGATCTACAAGCAAGAATAATGAACTTATTACAACAATATTCCATCATAACGGTAATACGGGAAACGCCGCGCCATCTCCGCGCAACTGGGGTTGGCGGCGAAGGGTGGCGAAGATGCGAAGAACCCCTAAGGTGTACTGGTAAGGGGATGGGCGCGATGTACAAAGTACAAAGCCAGCTGGCACACTTATGGTACATCTATGCCGCGGCTCCCTGTCGAAAATATCGCCATAGGTACGCAAACTAAAATTGCATGACTTTCGCGCACCCATTTGTGCATGCCCGGCGGCCCTTTTACTCTCAGATGTCGCCGGATTTCACTATGGTGGAGCGTTGAACATTTCTGACATTCCTCAGCGAAAAAAGGTGTTGAGGAGAGGCTTTAACAACCACATATGTATAGTCATCCTATAACTATGTATACGTATAAACACTCGTACCTGGGCCTGCTGGTCGCTCGTACCGTAATTGGGCTGTGATTCTGAAAAACCTGGCTTTATACAAAAACATCCAGGAAATTGTAATAAAATTATAAAATTATCCAAAGGGAACTCAAAAATAGTGAATATATACTTATTCACTGGTGCAAAATTATTTTTGGTGTGAGTATACAAATAAACCAAATAAATGGCTAATAAAATGAAACTCACGAGAGTACACAACCGCCGACGTCAAAACAAAACTGAAAGCGTAAATTTAGAATCCAAGCATGTTGGCCTTTTGCGTCGAGGCTATGTGGTTTTTCTGTTCTACATAATAAGATCAATTTAGCAAAATTGATTGCTCGACCGCAAGTTCTTGTTGCTGATTCGCGCTGCTATGCATCTCGCCGCTTACTCTTACACTCGAAGCAATGTATATTTTTTCACTGAAATTCGGCTGTCTACCTGAAGAATAGCCCGGGTGCAGGCGCAGTTGCTATCCTCATTTTTCGTGGTCTAAAGGATTTCATAAAATCGTATGAAGCGTTTATCATTGATTATGAAGGTGGTAGCGTATTTTAGTTTTCCTGTCGGATGTTTTTTCAGGAGTAAAAACATTATATTACAATCTGGTACGTATGTGTTGCTACAATAACGTATAACAGGCGTAATATAGTTATATAGAATAGTGTGTAAGTTCCTAAGATCAGAAATAATAAATGGTGGAGAGGTTATACTAACACGGATTATGTGATGTCAAAGATACTAAACTGAGTATCTATATTGTATAAATGTGCGCGTTTTCAATGCCATTTATCGCCCGTATGAATCAGCGAAATTGACGCGCGAATTTGCAAACAAAAAGTCTCGTTTTTGTTGAGTCATTTATTAGAATATGCATTTCGACTTGTGATGTGGATTCGGGAAATTAATGTTGAATTAAAGGGGTATGGCACGTGGTTTGTGAAATTTGAACTCAACAATTAAATTTGCATGTAGCGTTTCCTTTCCGGCAAAGGCCGGCACAAAAATTTGTGTACCTGGTGTGATCCCGCATTAGCATTATATATTATTATTATAACGCTGATGTTCAGAATCGGAGGGCGAGACCGCAAAAGCGAGGAAGCCCTGACTACGAATTGAAAACCCGAAACGAAAACTAACTTTGTGCCGAAGTTGCATTGGGAGTCTGCTTGTTTCTTCACTAATGAAACTTCGGTACTGAAGTAAATAAGGGACGCGAAAAGCTGTCGTTGTCGGGGAAAACAATATTGAGTGCGAACCGAGATGTAGGTGAACCTTTATTGGGCACTAACTAATTATAATATACAGTACCCTTGATAGTATATGAAAATCTTTTCTTCTAATCTGCTCTTCAATACATACCATTTGGAATCTGTTTACTCTAACTGAAGAGCTTAAGGGAACGCAGTCACGATATTTTCGCAATTTTTATCTAATTTTCATAAAATATAGGAAGATATGGGAAAACATTCGATACCATTAGCAATTTCCAGGAAAACAAACTCGGGGAGAGAATTCACTGAGAATGGGAGTTACTCGACTACAGTAGATACGCAATTGCCCGGGCAAAGGCTCATTATAATATAATAAATACCCTGCAGTGTTAGACAATTGTGATATGCTGCCACGGCAGGGTATTCAATCTCGGCTGCAATCCGGGCAATTTCTTTCATGCACATGTATTGTTATCCAGTCACTCCCATTCGCAGTGAATTATCTATTATCTCCCTGAGTTTTTTCTCTTTAACTTCATATTGGTACCATATTTTCCTTCATACCTTCCTATATTTAATGAAAATCAAATAAAAATGACGAATTTATCGTGACTGCCTTCCTTAATGAACGCCAGTCCCTCTAAAATGTAACCATTTACCACTCAGAAGAACACATCGCATCTCCAGCGACTGTACAGTGTACACTATTCTTTCTTTCTATTTTTTCTAATCGCCCACACAGACCGAGCAAGAATTTATGGCCTGTTTAAATTTGCATATCTGGGCCTCTTGGTGATTTACTGATTCGCTTAATTAGGAGTAGGAGAAAACTGGGGTGATGGGGATTTGAATCTAATGGCAAAATAAGATAAGGCTGACTTATATTTGGATTTTTTTGCTTTTTCGAATTTACATTTCTTACCGCCTAGTTTGCATCTAAATTTTTATTTATGCGAGTACTTTAGAACGTGTTATGATTATGGAAACCTTAGCGGCGATAACCTATACTTACCGACGTAGCATACCCAGCCAGTGGTTTATCCAAATTTGCAGTCTTCAAAATAATAATTGTTTTCTTCTTTTGTTTATGTATTTGCGTATCGAAAGCAGCGCGGTCCATTTAACTTGTTGTGAAATAATTATTTTTCTTCATTTCTTTCTGATTGTTATTTAGCTATAATTTCATTCAGATAAACGATTGTTTTGCCAAACAGGAACTTGGGAGTTAATTTAAAAATTATTTAATGAGTTTTGCTGAAAATAGTGTGCCTGCGCTTGATGAGTTGCTTTAATTTTATGATATTGCGCATGCGTAATAATTCGGTCACTAATACACTGTAAGTGTAAGTGCCACATCAGTAGTTTTTTTCGTGATTCTCTTCCTTTTTTACACAATATAGTACAAGTAGTGGAGTTCTAATAATATTTCATCAAGCCTTTATCAAGCTACCATGGTGAGGTTTTATAAACGTCTCGTGTGGATATTACAATCGCAAGTTCATTTGTTCATTGTTCATACACAGGGAAACGAAATAATTGCCGAAAGAAAAAACAATTTGACGACTGCTTCGTGACTGTTCGTGTCCATTTGGTGACCAGTTGATGACCGTTTTCGATGAAACTTTGTCACCACATAGACATAGCCACGAAGCGGTCACAAAATGGGCTGACGACCTACGGAAAAAAGGGCCCCGTCATTGGGTTTCGAATTCAACTATGTATACCCTAAACAGAAATCTGCACACTAGCCTGTATTAATTATTCATTCAAAATGAAATTTCACGAAGGGAATGTATAATAGTTTCCCAATTTGAAAGTTTTTTTTTGTTTAAAATTTGGTATCTCTTTTCGAGTACTTTTTCGTTTTTCTCAAACAAGCCGTGCTGTTGCAGTAAACAAAATCCAATTTAATTTCACAATTTAATTGAAGTCAAATTTTCCAAGTTTGATTTCGACACTTCTATATATATATATATTATACTACTACTTCTCACCTCACCCTTGTGCAAGGCACGTGCGACGAAAATGACATTTAATTTTCATTTACACAGAACTTTGACTGAACTTTATTTTAACATTAGCTTAAACTTCATACCATATAAGTTTACTGCTGTATCGTGCATATAGACGTTGCATTGTATTAAAGTGGTGTGGCTATTACAGGTGATTTTGAAACGTCTGCTGGTCAAACACATTCACGTGTAGTATGCAATATTTCTGCTCCAACCGACTCTGAAGGACATAGCTAACATGGAAATACTGTTGTTCACTTCCAATCCACGTGCAATATCGCTTTAAAATATGATTAATCCAGATGCAGGGGAACGTCGACATTAGCACGAGTCACTTTGTGCTAATGCCGTCTATTAGTCGCTTAGAGCCTGAATATAGGGCCCTATTTCTATATCTTAAAGTGTCCCCTTTTGGTCAAAACTTACTTACTCGCCACACCCCGTTTAAGTGATTCTAAATTGGCCGTTTTGCAATGTGCATTCAGCTGGAATTTTAAGGAAAAAGGTCTCCTGGAGAGTTCGAATTCAATCTAAACAACTCTACGTTTGAGTTTTTAAAGCGGTGGGGCACGTGGATTTTAAGCGTTTGCTCAATAACCGCACATGTATTTTGTGCAAATTGGTACAGAACCTGACCAGAAAGCTAAGGAATTGTATACAATCCATTCACCAATCTGAGTTTGAAAACCACGTGTTTACCGCTTTAAAAAAATAATATACGTAGGCTTAGGGGTAGTTTTTCAGTATTGTAGGTGGGTCTTTTTCAGTATTGTAGGTACTTTACAGCTTGCCTAATTTAGTTTCATCAAATTGTATTTATTGTTGTTGTTTTTCCTTATGTGTGTGCATATCTATAGTCTATAGACTATGCCCGACCATTGTTTGGATATATTATGGGCCATAAAAACACTTACCAGCAGATGAAACCCAATACTTTTAAATAAACGATTGTTTTGACAAACTGGGTTCGTTTTCTTTTGATTACGGAGTATGGTAAATATTATTATTGGTTCAAATTTTCGGTCAAAACATTATTTTCTAAAGAATCGAAAAAAACCCAGAACATTTGCGTATAATATGTGCGAAGTTGAGCATACAATCCATTCAGTATACAGTTCTGCTCAGAACCACATCTCATACCACTTTAAAGTTTAGCGTCGCAGCTAGCAATAAGAAGATCCTCAAATAATTCATGCATTGAGAATGAGGCAATAGTTGCACTGCGCCGCTTTCCATCGACGAAATTGTCTTCCCACATCTGATTTTTTTTCCAGCTTTGATTTTTCTCTGATTCCTTATTGATTTCTTTGTCACTTATATTTTGTATACGAATATAAGGCGTTTTGTCCAACTGTGTGTGGGTTGGGCCTTGAACTGGTGTAATTTTTGCTATTCATAATTGCTCCCGGGAATTTCTAGCCAAGTCAGACAGTATTTTACAAGTAGCTCCACGGTGGCGCGGCGCACCAGTCCGCATCTTGGGCGCGAAAGTGGGTCGCTTTCTGCGCTATTCTTCCGCCGCGTAGCTTACAAATATTGCGCGGCGATTGCGGGAAGTTTCAAGTTGTAATAGACAGAACCCATGTATTAACCCTACAATACAACCAGTGTTGAAGTTTATAAGAGCCTAATCCGTTGAGTCGTCGTTAATTATTCATTAATTGCCATTCAAAAATGCAAATTGTGGACTCTGTCTATATAGTGGGTAATGTTAGGATGCGTTTATTCAATTGTATAATTTGGATAGGCCACGTCTATGAGACGATTAGACGAAGTGATTTGAGCAATCCGCGTCATGTAATATAGTTTCATAATCCGCAGCTGTGAACTCATATTAGTGTAGATATGAATGAATTCGTGTCAGTGCGTAGAAGAATAAAGGGATATGACAAGTGGTTTGCGCAGCGTGTGTTGTGCTGTACGCAGTGTGTTGCGGAACTTCAATGAGAGTTCGGCAAAGCAGTATTTCCGTGAGAGGACAAGTTATGTGAAATTAATTTCGTTCCACAAAAATATGCTTCTTTCTAGCTTTCTATTCATAATTGTGAAATGAACTGCGCAGTTGAATCATTCATCATGCACCGACCGCTCTGGGCCATACTTTTGAAATGCTGAATTAAAATTGCAATAAATATTTCCACTTGGTCTCTCTCTCTCTCTTTTCTCTCTCACACTGTCCCTCTGTGCCTCTGTCTGTTGACTAATTTTAGAAACTTGGCTAATAAGTTATTTACTTCCTTTTGCTTTGCTAGAGCATTTTCACGATTTTGTCATACTAGACACTGCTTGAATAAGACATGATAATAATAATATAAGATATGATAATTCAACTTTAATCGCACCACTAGCAAATCGTGATTCAACACCTTTATTTTATAAAGAGGCTTCATCAATCGTTGCTTAAATTTTTGCAATGTCACTATACATAATACCCGTTTTATGCTTTTTTATTTGTTGCTCTACTTCACTATTTCATTTCGCCAATTCCCTGTCATGTTAAGCTTCAATTATGCATTTAAATGCCATAGTTTGTTTAGAAATTCACTCGTTCTCTAATTGCTTTTCATCACACACACAGGAAGACTACTGAAAACTTTTATGAATTAATTTATTATTCGTGCCTGAACACCCATTTCATGTTTGAAGTTAATTTTGTCAACTAACTAAAATATATAGGCAAAATATTATGAAAATTTGGAATTGAAATATGATTATACATTGTGAAACTTAGCCGAAACCATCTTCAAATTTTCTACAAACAATTATCAAAAGTCGATTGGTGCATATAAGTATATAACATAAGCAAATCCAAAAGGCCACAGAATTTCCGCTTACCTTTACACAGACACCCTTATTACCGTTTTTCTGTCTTCGCAGTCACTACAAATTCGCCTTTTTTATTCGCCTTTCATTAAATATTGAAATATGTGAAGAAAAATACGGTTCCAGCACCAAAGTACAGCAAACCGGACTCAGGGAGAGAAATCACTGCGTATGAGTTTTACTAATATACAGCAGTTTATAATTACCCGTTTAGCGGTTCATAATAAATACCCTGCAGTGATAAACCACTCGCCAGGTGTAACACTGCAGGCTGCTCACTCTCCAAGTACCCCTGGCAATTGCATATATGCACCGGCGACGGTCATTTACCGATTTACCAAAACCCATTTTCATTGATTTCTCTCCCTGAGTTCGCTTTTATATGGCTTTTTACTGGATGCATATTGTTTTATAAATCTTCTTGGATTTAATAAATATCGAATAAAAAAGTTGAATTTGTTGCGACTGCGTCCCTTTAACTGTATTTCTTGTTTTAATTATGTATGTTTGTGCGCACCTTTGTGGTCTAATTAATTATTCTTATTATAAAGTCAGCAAAGAACAATGTAGCGACATCAATGTATTATTTTGGATGAATAACTAGTTTATTCATTACATAACATTTATTTCCAGCTTTAAAAAAAATTATTTGCAGATGTATTCATTATATAAAATTTATTTCCAGTTTGACGAAAAACTTATTTCCAGATGAATGATGTCTCTTTCCGCATAGACCGGTTGACATCACCTGCGCATAAAATTTCGTAAGTTACTTTAATTTATTATCTTATTTTTATAACTTCTTAATTATTCCCCGTCTGTTTTTAAATATTTCATAATTGTTTTCGGTATGGTATTACTACTAGTGAGATTATCGCTGTGTGGAGTGGTCGCTCACGTTCGTTTGTGCGGCACTCTCTTCGCGCACTCGTTGCCTTTCTGCCGCGCGCATCCAAGGTGGATATATGCAACAAAACTAAATACGTATCCTTTTTAGACAACTCCTGGAACTTCAGGACAACGAGAGTGAAGAAAAAGGTTGGTTGATATTTACGATTGCATTTTCATTATAATTTTAGTCTCTAAAGTGATCGTAATCAAATTCAACTCGTTTTCGGGGTACTGTAGCGAATTGGCATTTGCACTTTGTTTCGTTGAGTGGTTAATTATTACTGGTATTCTCTCACTACAACTTTCTTCCTTCCATACGCAATAAATTATTAATAAGGTATTGAAATATTTGAAATATTGGTCTGCGTATTTAAATAAGTCTTCGTATTGTATACCAAATTTTGTTGGAAAGTCTCGTTCACATCACGCCAAACTGAACATGGAAGAATTTCACAAATTGGATGAGCGCACATTTGGTGGCGAACGTCTTTTGGCTTTTCTCGGTTGAGGAGACTTGAAACTTCTCTTTTGAGCTTTGAGAGAATTTTGACGTCCTGAAGCTTCAATCATACTGATCCAATAGTCCTGAAGCTGAATCTCAACAGCGCTAAACATTCGCAAAATCAAATCAGAGGGTCGATCTGTAAGGAAGCTATGTGAAGATAGGTTAGACTTGGCTTGGTCCCGGGCCTAGGCTAGGCTTAGAGCTGAGGCTTAGGCTAAGGCTTCGGAGTATACTCAAAAAATTGCCTTGTTTCACAAATAGCGTATTATTGTCCTTCTTACACCACCAAGAAGAGTGTATGCAACGTTCAATGTTCGGTCACGCTTCGGTGGGCCCAGGGTTCTGAATGACCCCTGTAGGACCAGATGACCACTATAAATTTGTATAGAATGACGCAATTCTTCAACTTGATATGTGCAATATTTTGAAATCTTGGGTGTTAGCACTTTGCAAAAAGTAAAAAAAGGCCGTTCATGTCGAAACAAATCATGGATTTGAACTAGATGTAGAAGCTGCTCTTATAATTAGTAATTAGTTTGGCCTAATTAGCCATTCCTTCAAGGCTGAATCAGAGCTTCTCAATATTCGAGCTGGCAATTGGGATCAATTAGAAAATTGAGAACAAATTGCTGCAAATAATAATAAAAATAATTATTAATTATTTTATACTTCAAGATCATGCTTCTTATTTCCAGGATGTTTCGCATACGCGTAAAGCTTATGACTTGATGACAGAGGCCCTAAACAGAGTAGGCGACTACTTCCAGGTTCCAGGTAACAAACTAAAGTACCGTATTTTCAGGCATTTATTATTCGTCAACTTCTGCGGACTCATTCTACAACAGAAGTCAACAGGATATCCTGCAGGTGGGCGGTCTACTTGTTTGCTTGTAGGTAACTAGGATAGGTTCAGCACCCAGAGCCTAGCCTGGCTGACATTTTTCAGCAAAAATATCAACTTTCTATAGTTTCATTGTAAAAAATGAATTTTGCGATAATGTAATGTCCAGCATCTGTAGAAACCTATCGTTTTCCTTGCATATTAATATGAACGTTTGTTTCCCGAATTCACCGCACGTCGTAGTCTCCGAAACTACGGTAGCCCGGACACATTAGGTTTCGCGGAACGCAGAACAGAAAGTCTACGAAACGTTATGTGTTATGTTGACGGCACACTTAGGAAATATATTTGGTACAAGTTGTAGGGTTTGATACTTCATTTGTACGATTTCTTTTCTACGCCAGTGTTCAGAATAGCCCCACACTATATATTTACCTAGTCAATCACCAATTCATAATGTTTTCGCCCGAAACTCAATGGCCACTCGTTTGTAATCCAAACCCAATTCTCCTCATTAGTTCCACGCTACTAAATCCAGAGGAATCAAATTCGCAATTCACAAATAAATTCTTTGACGTGATTAAGAAAGCGGACATACGAAACACTCAAGTTACATACACTTGAAAGTTTGCCGCCCTAGGGCCATATGTATGCGGCCGCTTAGTGAAGTACAGATTAAGGTGTCATATTGCAGGGTAAGATTAGGAATTAGAAATTTAGTCTATGAGGGTTTGGCAGTGTATCGCTGTAGGTGTAGGTGTTAGTACTTTTATACTTTACTTCATATGGTCCCGCTGTAAGGGCTGGGTGCTTCGCTTAACTATGCGAACTTAATTCCTTGCGTTTTTGTTATTCATTGTGCAGTGATGAAAGGTACCCATGAATTAGCATAAAATGGTAACAAATTATTACCCTCTAACATATAAAATCTTAATCCTCTAAGCCTCTAACCAAATATTTCTTATAAATCTGAATAAACAGTGAGTTTATGGGTTTATGCACCCATAGAATCAATGATATTTAACTTCTCTTGTACTTACATTAGTTCACTGTTAACAGTATGCAACTGTAACTATCCGTCTTGTTTCCATGATGAAATATATTTATAATAATACCTGACAACAATAATATTCCCTCGTTTCGCAAGTGCAAGTGCAAAAGAAAGTCCGTGAATGTTGTCTAATTTTCCACCTTTGCCGGATGTTGTCTCGAAATTCAGGCTTTTCCTTCGATACACGAATCTTTTGAATAATTTATGGAGTAATCGAGTAACCACGCGCGGGCTCTAATTGGTTAGGGGGTACTGAAGCCGAGCGCGCACCCTTGTCAAATTTCACAAAGATTTGAAGTTTTTGTTTAAAAGTGTGAGGTTGGGAGAGATAGAGACGGAGGGGAGAGAGAGTGTGTGTGTGTTATGACTCGGTTATAAGTAGTCCTAAATTGCAAGCCAATTTAGAAAATAATAGTTTCATACAAGGAGCTGCTAACTTTGCATTATGTCTACGTTCAGTTCAGCTGCAAAAAGTTAGCAATGATTTAAAATATGCTGAAGAAGAAGAAAATGTGTGACAGATATCGCCAACGCAATCTAATATTTATTTTGTTTATCCTTCGAAGAATTAAATTGGACAGCTGAAAGAAAAGCATAATACAATTCTCATTATCAAGCAATTATAAAGCAAAAATTTTTCATCCTAAATCAAAGAAGTTTGTAAAATCGTATTTCAATTTTTTTTCGCGAATGTTCAAAAAAAAAATGAAAATCGTGAAAACTTGTGAATTTCACCACTCGTTTTCTGTGTTTGACAACTGAATTGAGGAATTCATTTACTCGTTCGGCATTTCAAGTCCTTGACAAAACGAGTACGAAAGCGTCCTATTTTCGAATTTCAATTTCAAAGTTAGTTGGCAAAGGTCTATTTTAGGTATTACTCTCTTTTTGCCTTTTTATTATTTTTCATATCGAGAGTAGGTTTAAGGATAACATAAACATGAATATTTGGCTTGTGGTATTTTGCAAGATATTTTATCCTCCAATAATATTACTGCTTTATTAGTCTGTGACTTGTTATTAGTGGCGAGCTTGTTTCTTGTAATTTTTTTGATTCAGATAAATAGAATTCATAAATTCTTATTAATATACCTTTGAATAATGGTATTCACTACTGGTTTTGTATAATACTGTGTGACGCTGCCGCCCTAAAATATAGTTAACATTTCAAAATCAGTTATAGGCAGCTGAAATTATTGAATTAATTGAAATTAACTGAATTTGAAAACCATTTCTCGAAATTTGACAGTAAATAAGTCGTCTTCTGTATTTTGGAAAGTAATTTAATTATGAAACAGTTAGCCTGAATAACCAAAATTTTCATATCCTGTCCTATTGAATTTAAAGCGATGTAACGGCTAGTTTTTGAAGTGTATGTTGGACAACTTCATGCCTGTATGTTGTATGCAAATGTGCATTATTAGACTAAAAAAATGAATGAATGTATCGCGCAGTTATTTGCCCACACTTTGGGGAATACATCGGCCTGTCGGCCAACGAACGCACCAAAAACCGGCTGTTATACCGCTTATGGACGGAAATCCTTTGAGTTCTACTTATGTTGGTCTGCTACATCTATTCCTCCAGATACCTAGTGTAAAGTTTGAGTATTCATCCTACCGGGAAGACTGAAATTGTATGAAGAGGAGAATAATATCTCAAGAATAATTATATCTCTCCTGCTGTCTTCTGGCCTCTCTGTTACTCTCTCTCGTAATTTGAAAATTCTCTCGTTCTTCTCTCTCCCTCTCTCTCTCTCTCTCTCTCGTAATTTGAAGATTCTCTCGCTCTTTTCTCTCACTTCTCTGTCAAACTTCATTTCCAAGATAACTGCGCTTCGGGATTTTTCCACGTCGAAAACATTATTATTCGTCGTTCGTGTTGTTCTGTTGTTATATCATCTCATCTGTAAAACATATTATTTTTTTGACGATAGCAAGTAACAGGAGCGCACATAGTGCTCAAGATGATACCCGACATTTTAAATGCTAAATGTGAAACGTAAATTCCGCATTGTCAGCTATCTGAGAAAGCGCAACGGCTCAGGCATAGCCATAATACGCTTCAACGACTCTAGTTCATTTGAGACAATTGCTAGAGGCTTTTCGCAAAGTGCCCCACTAAAATCCACACAACGGAATAAAGAGACTGAAACCATTTTATATCGGATAAGAATTTCTTTTGGAAATCTCTGGAGACAAGTGAAAGCCAGTGAAGCGAAACGCTACCTACAATTCAGAATATTTGAAGAATCAGAATTGCTTTTATGTATTCCCCTTCCACTTTATTACTTGGAAAACGTTTTCCGAGAGGTTTAATGTTTTAATGCAAGGCAGTCAGGCGATTTGCTTTAGCCCGGAGAGAAAATTTGAAAGCAAATGTGAATATGGTAAACCATATAGAATAATAGTCCCTCGCCCACACAATTCAACAAGTGTGTTTTTGAAACTTTTGATACATATGTTGCGGTAGCTTGTGCGTAACTCAGATTGAGAAAGTTAACATGCAGGTTTCGATTTCTATTCTATTCCTGCATTTTTTCATAGGCTAAAAGGTAACTAGCAATATCGTTGTTCTTTATTGGTGGCGGTATTTATTCTGTATTGCAATTAACCACACATAGTGCATATAATGCACTGATGGATGTTTGAAAAGTTGAGAAAAATCCTGGCTTTTTCCTATCATGAAAGTCAATTGTCAAAGTCAAAGATCATCTTTATTAACTATAAACGTAGGCTGAAACTTTCTTTAAAAAGAATATTGATGTAGTTTGTAGCCCATAGGCCCATAGATGACTACATTCAAATCTAGACCGTAGATGCTGGAGCCGCCTAAACGGCGAGAAAAGATTTATTCTCTTTTTCTAATTTCCGAATGAATCTAAATCTTGTAATGCCTTTCAGCCCGTTGTTGAATTCATTACCGGGAGAGAATTTGTGGCCCACTTTTTTTTGCAACGCGAAATTTATACAGACATGTGCCCCGATTTGGGTATTTGCCCTTAGAGCCTTTGACTACGGTATCTATTTCCGGTTTCAGGATATTATTTTGACTCTAGTAAGAATTATTAGATCGTCGTAGTTAGGTATTCTTTATATAATATATTATAACATACTGTTGTATTATGTATTATTTTGCCGGCATAATGAAAATTATTAACTAGATGCTCTAAGTCCCTATTCTATTATTCCAGCAATTAAGAGGACTCTTATTAATATTTTTGTGGGTGTAAATTACAGGAAAGCTACTGAATCATGCTCGCATTTCTGCTGAAATCACAATCTCTATTTTTTTTCCGGCGAAACCCTAGACCGTTATCACATCAACAACACCGACGTTAATAATAATCCAAGCATTCCAAAGCATGTAAAATTCAAAAAATCAATCACAACTACTGTACTCGGAGAGCCAAATCAAATGGCAATGCTCCCTTAATAATTTGGAATTTTCCAATAAAATTTGGATTATTATAAGCTCATGTTGTTTCTTTCCTCAATAAAGATATGGGTCGTCACAGGATGGATATTACGTATTTGGGTAAAGGTGTAGATTCAAAGGTTATGATTGAAAATGTAATAAAGCGCATACAAGGCTTCATACACGACTTTAGAATTGCGTATGTATATCGTTAAATTGTTCTAAAGTAGTTTTTCCTGTCTGGGCAGGAGAAACACTTGCCTATATATGGAAGAATGGAAGTGTGTTCACTATCTTTCCCATTCGAGATATGTGGTATTCCCTCTAATTCTTTGTTATATATGAAATTTGGATTTTGCTGGGATTCAACGACATGTAGTGCTCGCTTGCTCTATTATACAAGTTTACAAGTGAACGTCCCGCGAATTAGGTCATTAGTCATTAGTTCTACAAATTGTTATCGCAAGGAAGTACATCACGGATTTGCTTTGTTCTTCTGAAATGGGATGTAGAATACACTACATTCACAGATTCAGTTCAAAATAGAAAGCATTCGTTTTCTACCCTCGGACCCTACACAGGTAAACGAAATAATTGCCGAAACCACAGAAAAACCGTCGTTTCCACAAGGTTTTTACCGAAAAAACCACCTGGTGACTGGTCTGTGACTTGTTCGTGACCATTTGATGTCCAGTTGACGATGAAACTTGGTCACTGCATGGTCATCACAAGAGGTCACCAAATGGGCTGGCCCAAGGAAAAAAACCAATGACCCGTCACCAAGTGGTTCCGTTTCCCATTTCCCATAGAATACTAAAGTACGTATTACTGTATTCATTCCTCAACTTCCTTCCTCTACCTGTCCAATACTACCAGTACCTCAATTGCACGATTGTAATTTTATGCAAATTCCCTTTTCCAGTCAAAATTCACTTTTCAGAATTCACTATTGTTTATGGCAACGCCATTTTCCAATAAATACTATATTTATGTAATAGGAATAGGGATTAGACACCTGCTATAGTGTTGTCAAGTTCTATTATTATCATTCTATTCATCGAAATGATATTTTTGCAAATGAAAATTTCAAAACCCTGAATATTACAGTAGTTGTTTTTTCGGACGAAAGACTGTTTATGCTTTATGTTGCCGGGGACGCAATATTTAGGACTCTTAACTTTTACACTACGATTGTGAAAGAATAATTTAATCCGTCGGCAATTTATAAGGTAACTATATGAACTGTAAGAGCAACTAGCTAATTCGTAACTTTGCTTTATATGCTGCTTCTTTGGTATGGGTTAGTCTTTCCTATAAGTATTGTATTTTTATGTTTATTTTAGCCTACAGTACGACAATAAATGTTAAAATATCAAGTAACCTTTCTGAATTCAAGTTTTCGCATACATTCGTAAGGTACTGTCATTTTGACTTTTTAACTTTCAAACTCTCGGCCAATCATCGCTCGCGGCCCCGCCCACTTTTAAAGCCTGCCTTTTGGCACAATTGAAGCCATGTTGGGCGCCCCTGGGCCTAGCACGATTCATCTGGAAGATTTTAATTGTACACTGCTAACCTCAGTTCTTATTGTTAGGATTCTTATGCATCATATACATCAGCTGACAGCAATTCCCAGCAGTTGCGTGTCATCCTAAGCCGAAATTTCTAACTTCGAACAGTTAAATTTCAGTTTTCTAGTCAAATTTGGTTTAGCGGAATGATTTGTTCTATACTAGTCTTTTTTCTGTAATGGAGTGATCCATGACGTAAGCTTGAGGAAGTAAATTTTCTCATGTTTAATTCTAGTTACCATTAAAACACTAAATTTACCCTATGCCCAAAAACATACGATCCTATTTATTTATTTATTTATTTATTTACTCATTAAACAACACCGAGGTGTGCGTCAAGTAATATAGTGAAGCGAATGCAATGTACATATAAGGAAACTTCTACATAGTATCTAAGCCTCTGACTCATTCGACATTACCAATAAGTCAGGTTACACGTTACATGCCCACAATGAAAAACATCAAGAAATAAATGTAAATATCATTGGTGATCTAGTCATGTTTCAATTTTCAATCAGCATGCTCCTGCAGTTCTGCAATTTGTGATGTCTGCTCACTCAACCTCTGCATTCATACAGTATGCTAATATCCCTCTTTATTAGTTATGCGTATGCGTATTGCGTATGCTTCAAAGTACGCTTCAACTTGGTTCGTTTTTGCTTTCCTTCGTTTAATCGAAAACAACTTTTGGTTTTGTCACAAAGATCACAGGCTATTCCCTTCAAATAATTCGAAATATTTTACGCAACACAAGTCACTCCGTCACAGGCTTTTCTCATATTGTTATAATCCGCTCTATTGTCCTTTTTTATTTGTTTCTTGTGAAAAAGACCACAATTCACGCAATCTTTTGTCCAAATTCTCGCTGTTCTTGGAAGATTTCGGAAAACGTTTTGGTCAAAAAAATTAGCTGGGAAATATGGGAAACCTAGAAAGTTGGCATAGTAAATAGCTCCCTAAGCTCCATTCCTTACGCAGGGAATCAAGGCATCAAGGGATGCTGCATGTCTCAGTGACATGGCACAATTTCTTGATTATCACACAGTTCTACATCAAAATTGGTGTTCTTTCGAGCTAAAAAGCGCTTAACCATCCTACATCGTCAAGATAAATGAATTTGCTTCATTGTCAGTATGATTTCATCTCGTGCAATCATATTACTCTACTCCTATCTTGGATACATACTATTTGCAATATCTGTCAGTTATTGTCAAAATCTTTTGACAAATCTCTGCTTGTCAATTCGTGTGTCTCCAATTGACTTCCGTTCAGAAACCCAAATTGCTCAGTTTGTGCCTTTTACGGAGAAGGGAGTTTTGTAAATGAGCCGAGTCCGTATCTCGGTAAGTATGTAACGATGTAATGACCCTCTCTCGGCAAGGAGAGCAATTCAGGAAATAATTCGAGGCAACTTCGGTCTTGAGACGACAAATTGTTTTGGCTTCTGAATCGCGTCGCCCCGGGTATACGGTATGCATTATTTATATGCTGAAGTTGAAAATGGGAAATGACCACGCCCACAAAGAGTTTTGTAAGATTGAAGGGGTTGGTTGTACAATCTTAAAGCCAGTGGGGTAGACCCGAGTATTACTTTGGTTTTTGGACATCCAGTCTGTCTATAGGACACAGGCGTGCAAGCGCCGTGGTTTCCGCGGGCAACAGTCCGCACCTTTTCCACGCCTTCTGCATGCCAGCTTCCACGTTGAGTGCTGGACAACCTAGACCAATATCTTCCTAAATTCATATTAGATACCGCCCATTAGACAGTCAGAAGTTTTCCCAATAAACAACAGAGATCGCATTTTCTTTTACCAGGATCAGATATTTGTGCACTCCTTCTGAAACACAAATTGTCCACTGTACTAAAATCTTCACTGTTCGAACAATTGTGCCTACACCACTTTTTGCAAGCCCTGGCCACTTTTTGGTGTTTCATCCGCTGATTATCTCAAAAATTTCCTCTCAGTTTTTGTGTGTGCTCTCAGTTTGATAAATTGACGAAATATATATACATCCGCATTTTTCTTCCGCTGCACAAAATGCTTTTTCAAATCTTTTTCAACAAAACTGAACAGTTGTTGAATGGTTGGTTTTTCGAAACCGCTTTTTGTCCATGATTCCACTAACACTAGAACTAGAGAGAGCTGTTCCTCAAGCGCTAAACAAAATGGGTGTAAAAATAGCGCTGGACCTAGGGGAACAGATCCGTCTCTGTTGCAAAATCGTTGTTTTTGAAGTTTTGCTTTTCAATGAAGAGTTTCAACAGTTCGTGTACTTCTGTTTCTTTTTACTTTTATAAAACGAATGCTGCTTTTCTCTCTAAAAACTTGAGATGGCGCTTGAAAGAAGTCAAAATCCCTGACCTTTAGTGCTACAAAGTACATTGTTATTCATAAATCGTAAAACTGTTACTTTTTATCCGTTGAGGTACACAGAGTGTTGCACGATCCCTGAGCCTGAGAGCATTTTCGCATTGTAGGTTACAAGGTTCTATTTGTGTTTCACACCAGTCAACCATATTAATAACCCATTGGAAATCTATGTCAAAATCGGCATGTAGTGCTCGTATTTATGATTTCAACTACTGGCGCCGGTATGTCGCCCGCGGGCTGCGCACTCGTCGCACGCACATAGGATAGACACCTGCCCTGTTAGACCAATTTCTGACATTCTACAACAATTAACGTGTCACAGAAGCGGACAGGCGAAAATGTTGAAACCTTTGTCTTTCCCCTCCCTCTCTGTTATTAAGAAATGGGACTTTAATTAAGAGGCTCCCTTGCACTAGCTTACATGGATATTTAAAGGGGGACCACCCCTTGTTTTGCTCTGAGGTGGTGGTAATTCTAATCTAAACAAACTTACCGTAGTTTAACCACGGGTTTATTTCCTCTCACTCTCTGTGAGGCAAGCTAACTCTTTAGAAGGCTGATTAGATACCACGATCGATTACTATGTATTAAAGAAATATTTTTTGTGGAATCGGGAACCAACTATGATGCCCTGTAATTTTTCTCTGTAGAATTTCATTCTGGCAATAGTGCTTCAAGCTTGGAATAAATTTATGGAAATCCAAGTTAATTCACAAATTAAAAGGTGTAGGGGTTATCGCAAGAGTCGCAGATGCGTTTATCCGCAGACATTAACGTAATTGCGGGTTTGCGCATTCGAGGCGATTACGTCGTATATCTATGCTTAAGTAGGTGTGTAAAGTATAAGTGAGCGCGTATTTGATGCTAGTGCATAGCTAATTTATTCAGGAATAGTTCACATTTAATTAGACTTTGGCTAGTTTGTTTGAATAAATTTGCTCAAATTCTTTGCTCATTTACGGTATGTTCCAAGAAAATCCCACATAATTGGTTTAACTTAGTAATTACGGAAAATCCTGCGAAATTACCGTAGAATTAGCCATTTTTTTTAGAAGATTTAGCATCATATTATGGGCGGGCGATATATGAAACGTTAGCAAAACGCTAGCGATCGAATACGCTTCAGTCAATAGTGTACGTTACGTTCCAATTTTTTGGCATGACATGTGCCCATCAATTACTATTACACGATTTAACAGCTGTCAACTGTAAACTAGGTGCCCTATTAGACTTTTACCTAAACCCGAAATCCGTCGAGGTTGGCATTTGCATGTGCGGGAGCATCATTCCCTATATGCAAATTAGAGGTGTCGGGTGGGAATTAGCTTTCTGTGACCAAAGGAGCACTCAGCCTGGGGGATAATATAATAATAATAAGGTTATTATTGGATCTGATGGAGAATGACGAAGCCATAGATAATAGTATAGAAGTACACAAGGACGATATTTGATGCTACACTTTTGGATACATGATAAGGAAGGGAATAGTTGTTTAGTAGCACAAACGCGTGGTAGAAAACAGCTGATTTGACATTTATTACGGACATAAAAATGGGTTGCGCAAGTTTTGTCAAATAAAAACCACTAATAATTGTAAGGGACTTGTATTTAAAGAGATATTTAGATAACATGTTTTTTTTGTGGAAGACAGGGATGACTTATATTAGTTAAAGATAAATGTGTTAAATTCAGACTGCATGCCACTGCTCATTCGACCCATTCAATTTCTATACTAAACCCTAATTTAGTTAAAATCCAAGCATTCATTCAATTTGAAGGAAAGAAATTGTCATGAGGAAATTCTTTTCGGATTGCACTTCGTAAAGACTCAGGCTAATTTTTTGGATTGTTTGTCTTGTTCACGGTATCCGATTCATTCGGTCTTTTTTATTGTTTCATCGGCCAGAAAACTCAAATGTTATACTTTTGCTGGGTCCTTCAGTCGCTATTGTTAGCGTTGTTTGTCTCAGAACGCAGAACCAATTGTACAATTATAATATTAAAATAATGTTCGGAACCTACTGCCTACGCTTATTAGTTAATGTTTTTTTGCGCAAATATAAACCCAATGTAAACTCCAACATTGTGGACAGTTTGACAAAGGGCCAATACAAATCACGTAATTTGACACGGGCATGATTCCTTTGTCCCTGCCTGATTTCCTTATGTTTTTAATGTGTTCTACCACTTCGATGTCTTCTGCTCCTCCCAAAGAGTATATTTACAATCAAGAACATTTATTACACTTTCAATAACGATTGCATTCCTCCCCTCATTGCAAATTTGACAGTTGCTCCTTTGTGATAAATGTGTGCGTTCTTAAAGAAAAAGAAATTTTTCGTGAGACCGAAATCCGGGTGAGAAAAAAGTAGCAAATGCGGAATTGTTTGTTATTTCTTGGGAACTTGAAGAAATCAAATCATGCGGTACGTCATCGGCTAATTATTAAAGTGGTATGGCAGGTGGTTTATTATGTGCAAATTTACTGACAGTATGAGACGAAAGGGTATTAGAGCATAGAAAATTTGCATAGAATATATACGTATGCCGCTGAAAAAATATGTTTGAGAACAGCATGCCATACCGCTTTAGCACTTTGAAGTAAAAAAAGACGAAATTTAAACATTGATGCTGTCTTCATGTTTTCAAAATGGTGTACATGTGGCCGCGCACCATTTTATGGGAGAACTTTCGAGTTTTTTTTATCTCTCAATATAGGGATCCGTCACTCGCACATGTGCTGCAATATTCGGCACCATTTTCAGTTGATGCGCCCACCAATTTCAAATATAAATGCACCATTTTTGAATATTTATTTTTGAATTCAGAGATCTAGTTTACTCGCACAGTCAGTTTTTTTTCTCTAAGGGATTTGTTAGTTTTGTGTGAATGCTAAACATATATATATATAAATTTATTCCATCTTACACCAAAAAATGTCACAAGGCCTGCTATTTTGTAATATTTACGGAAAAACGAGTAAAACAATAGGCCAAGATGAAGAAAGAAACCCCTATATATTGTGCAAAGTTGAGATTAAAATGTTTGAAGGAATTATATATTAGAAGGGAGCCACATTTAAAGTTATGCATAGTTATATGTTATAGGTATAGTTATAGTCAGCCCGTATTCTCGGGTCGATGGTAACGTTCCGTTTGGGAAATCCTTTGTATGCAAATTTCTCGACCATCTAGACTAGCTGGAGGAAAAATTTGAATACGAATGAGCTCCCAAACGGAACATTCCCGTCGACCCGAGAATACGGGCTAATATCTTTAATCGTTACCATTTATTGTCAAAACTAAAGCCCACTATCACTGTCAGTTTTGGTTCATTGTCACTAAAATATGGTTCCTCTTCTCGAAAGGCAACAAATTTCAGTGCATTTTCTATCAGTTTGACCATAGAAAATGGCAATTTCCCATCGCAATTCACATCAAACTTTTCTTTTTTCAAGCAACTCATCAAAAATTGAGTGCTCATAAAAACGGGGTGTTCTGAGGTTTTCTTTGTCTGTTTGTTTATGTATGTATGTTATTGGGAATAAAATAATAAGAGAAAGGGAACTCGGGCAGAAGTCTAATCTTTGAACAATTTAAATTTGTAAGAGTTTTAGATAAAAGCTAACTTCACCGATGAGGAGCTCTTCCTGAACTTTAGTTGAAACTTACGGTAGTGTCTGGGAACTCGTAGGCTCTGCCCGATGTGGCACGTTTTGAGAACCGTACATAGTACATACCTCGGGGTGGACTAGTGCTATCTATTGTCACAAGTACTTTCACAAAGGCGCTCTGATTATTGTTTTCAAACGAAAATAATCACAGGCTCTAAGCCTAGTTTAGTTGAAACTGGTAGATACACCGTGAGGTGGATGTTAGACGCTCTTCAGAGAATGTCTACGAAGAAGATTCGCAGATTAAGTAACTGGAAGAAAGTGTGTAAGCTCGGAGAGATCAGACACTGTTCTCGGCTAGTCAAATGATCGGATTCGCATATAGCACATGTTGCCAGTTTTTGTTCGCAACGACCACACATTTTAACATTTAAAAGGCCAAAGTGAACCGCTTGGAAAGTGGTGTTTTTGAGGGAGAATATATGAGTTTGAGAGGCAAGATTTAACACACATGTTGAAATTAGTTTCATGTGAATATTCTAACGGCCCTAAACCTGAGCCTAGCCTAAGCCTAGGCCGAACTCTAAAACTGAATCTGATCCTGAGCCCGAGCCTAAAACTCACCGAACACTGACCCTGACCGCTGCTGACCATAACGCGAATCCGAAAAATAAGATTTATTTATAAGTCTGACAAGTGACACTACCCATATGTTCCCAGGTCTGACACGTGACACTACCCATCTGTTCATGTATACGAATCTTCCTAGACATAGTTGTGCACTGTTAATGGATAAGCGAATAGCTATCTGCTCAACACCCGGCTACTAATCTTCTCTGACTATTGCCCTGCTGTTTTTGTATATCTCCCCGGCAAGCACTTTGCCCACTTCACGGTGATTTTTGCCTGTTCAATGAATTAACATTCTCTATTCTCTACCACCACCGACCACCGGAGTCCCTTTTTGTTTGGAGATACAAAAACCACTTTACAACAACAAAAATCTTTTGAAAAGTCGAGGGCGATAGGATAGTGCGAATTGTGATGGAACTACACGTCAAGATTGTTTGTTTCAGCATTTCGAGCGTAACGCTAATGGCCACAACTAAACAAATAAAAAAACTTTGTTGATTTGCATAATAATAATTTTCGCCTCGTCCACGGCAAAAGCTGGACTTTGTTTTTGTCGCTGCGACTTCAGCTTACGGTAATATGGTAATTACATTTATTCAGTGATTATTGTCCTGCGTTTTGGTTAGTCTTAATCGCTCTTATTTTGTCGGTTATCCCACACATGTTTCGTTTCGAAATTCCGAACTTGTTTTCAATTCAGCGAAAAACATTGGTTTACCGTGGGAACATTTTACTTCAAAAAATGAAATTGAACTGATTATATGTAGAGGATGAAAAAACTTATTTTAACACTTGGTTCAACTCATCGAAACATTTCGTAAATTGTTTAGAACTTATTTTTTGAAACATAGTTTTTGTTCAGCCCAGCTGTAGCTATTCAGTAGCTTCGGTGTTCTTTCGCTCTTTAGTTAGCCAAGGTCCCAACGAGTTCCATGTATTCAAATTCACACTCAAAGTTCCAATAAAGATTCAATTTTGCAGTTATTTTCAAGTTAAATTTATACTGTGGGTTTAACACTAATACATTGATTGGTGAATTTATCTTTGCATCTATTAGGTTATCAGGCTCCACAGTTTACATAGCACTTTTCGACGTAACGTGGTTGAACCCTTATTTGTAGCTTATGGCTATATATGGCTGTGGCCGCATGAAAGTTATTCTTTTCATAATCAATGGTGACATTTCTGCTCAAGTTTCTCATGAGAGCTTCAAATTGAAAGGGTCGCTCTTCTAAAAGCTTCTTTATAAACTTCTAGCCTAAGGGCATTTTATTAGTTCACTTTGTTCGCTGGTCGAAAATTTGATTTTGCCGCCTCTTCCAGGCCAACTTTTTTTTTGCCTAGGCAACGAACTACGGTAGGTAGACGATGAGAGTTTTTATTTATGACATTTGATTTACAGTACGGCTGGAGTTAACTGCTAGTTACCTTTTTTGTAATACGGTATTGTGCAAGATTTTTAATCATGGAATATTATGGTAAGGTACCTTGTAAGGTGCCAATTTTGCTATCACCCCAAGGGTTTAAGCAAGCTTGTTTTATTTTCTTTATCAGCTCCGCGGATCCCTCATATTACGTAGTCGTTTATTGTATGTCCAGAAACCGCTCATCCATTTAGTAATGTCTACATACCAACTTTCTTTGTTGTATATTCTTTTACTATTACTAGGTGGTCAGTCCACTTTTTGAAATCACAAATATCCCCCCTTCACAATGTCTTGTACATATACACATACACCGTTTACTAGCGCTTTTATACAAATAACTTGTTTTGTAAGTTTTTGTGAGAGAGAGGGAAAGATAGATAGCGAGATATGAGAGAATGTGAGAGATAGAGACACCGAGAGAGAGAGAGAGAGAGAGAGAGAGAGAGATATATATAAAGAAAGAGAGATGGTAGACATTTACATTACTAGGTAACTAGACGGATCCCGGTTTGTATCCTTAGCGTTGTATCCCGATCGTTAGAATGCATTTACCAATGTGATGTTACCGGTTCAACTATTAGACAGGGAGAAGAGAGAGAGAGAGAGAGAGAGAGAGAGAGAGAGAGAGAGAGAGAGAGAGAGAGAGAGAGAGAGAAATGAGATAAGAGTTGAATCACGTTATACAGCTAAAAGTTGCAGAGGAGGAGCTAAACTGTTAAGAAATTCCAAAGAAAATCAATTGAACGAGCTTAAGTTGCATGGGTATTCTTAGAGTATTACGAGGCAGACTAGATTCCTTCTGTAACGACAAACAACTGCAAACTTCTTGAATATAGCAACCTAAAGACACATTAACTGACAACAAATACTAACTCACATATATTCTTCAATGCGAAAGGTGGGTAGTTTTTTGATCCCACCATACTTCTACCATAGTGCAGTTCAACTAGGCGTATTACAAACGTAAAAGATTTACATCGAATTGGCGCACTTCCTACATCACACTGGGAAACTGATTTCCAAACTTTCAAGCTCGCAATTAGTTTGAGATCTTCTTGTATTCTGATTGTGAGTGTGAGCTTTCTTGGGTAATTGAAAGTTCATACTCAACCTCCCGTATGTCATTTTTCAGTGGTACATAATTTGGCTACTTTAGCCTCCACGCAGGAGCTTCAGTTTCATAATCAGCCTAGTGCAGTGTTACGTATCTGAACACTTGTACGTCTACATGTATAACTCGGGTTTTACAAGCTGTCTTTCATGTTCATGTTCATGTTCATGTCTCTTTATCACTCCAAGGTATCACCTTCTTATTTATGTTGAGGTCAATTCAAGGTACACCATTCTTATTTATATTGAGTATCTGAGTATTCACTCTAATTGTAATTGTCTAAATGAATTTCTATGATTCCCCGTCCACAATTCCAGCAAACCTTCTCCAGTATAGCTTCCAATGTGGTTGATTCTATCTGGTTTAGAGTGCTCATCCTCGCCGCTCTTCTTTCTTCACTAAATAAATCCTCCAGATATCTTTTCGATTGTCCGCTTTTGCGTGTGTTTGTGATGCAGAATCGTTCCTATCCTGATGCAGATCCCTTGCTTTATCAAACCTTTTTTTGCGCCACAAGACCACCACTTTAATGCAAACTACGCTCTATTGTCCTTTGTGTAATCCTTTACTAGTTTTGACATATTTATAGATCTCAGCGATAGTATAGTTTAGCCGTAAGTTTTGAAACGTAACGTAAGTTGCTTTCTATTGTTTAAGTTTCTGGCCTTCATTTGAGGATTAAACTGGCTATGAAATGAATGACCAACATAATGACGAGTATTAAAAGCTGTCCATACTTCTTACTGTATTTATCCAGCCAATAGTAAACATGCATCAATACAAAAAAGTTTCTCGATCAAGTTTTTTACTATTAATTATCACGTACCAATTAATACACATTTTCATTGAGTTACACACCACTGCTTTCTCTCATTGGCTAGCTAACTTGGATTCAGTCGAAAAAAGTGAAACATATTCTCACTTCTGCCACACGTTTGTTGGCAGCCAATTGGCGCTCTCTTGAGTGCGCGCCGGGGGAAACACTCAACGGAAATTCCGTCAAAAACGCGCTTGCACTTGGGCGGGAAGCAATCGTAATTTTTAACCGAGCTATGCGAGGTTTCTGATCGAGATACTTTTTTGTATAGATGTGTGTTTGCTCTCAGTGTAATTTAGTTGTTTAAGTAAGTTTCAAGGAAAATTTAGCTTTATCTTTAGACTACGGTAGACCTCATTTTTGGTGTCTGATACTGATTGTTTGAACTTGTGCTTATGGGTTGTTTATTAGAGGCACTGGCTCTGGGGCTTTATTGTATTTTATTACTTGTTTCCTACATCTTCATAGTAATTCTTTGGATGTTCAAGAGTTCAAGCATTATAAAAATTACAAAATTGGAGCTTATATCGCGCAGCACAGTCACCTCTCTGTATGTTTTTTTTATTTCAATTCACCCTTCTGAAGACTTCTGATTGTATATCATAATAGTCATTCAAAACCTCAGATGTGATCTTTTGTAAACGTACCCGGTCTCCGGCGCGCTCGGAGTGCTTATCTCTGAGAGTGTTACGCAGAAAAAAGGAAAGCGGAAGATGGTTCTATTTTGGGATTCTGATGATGATAGAGTGATGCGATAATGTCTGTTCTCTTCGTTATGGAAGTATTTGGAACTTTATATTCAAATTACCTGAAAATGAAAATCTAGTTTCTAGACCCACGTTCAGAAGTAGCACTTTTTGGAATCAGTATAAAGCGCGACAGTGTATTATCACAGGCAAAAGAAAACTATGAAAACGATCTCGACGAGCTAACTCAATTATGAGTAATACACGGAAACGAGACAGCAAAGGTCCCATTATGACCCACTTAATAATGCCCAATAGATGCTCCCGATGATATGGATATTTCCAAAACTTTCCAACCTTATTTGGGATGATCTGATCATTTTCCTCCCACTTCACTTTCGTTTGTTTGTCCCGAGTGCGGGAGACCTTCCCCATTTTTTTGTTTCTTTATCTTCATCTAAAGGCCCATTTTCGGGAAAAAAAGAACTGCACAGAAACAAAAACCGCAAACAAACAAATAAATGGTTGGTGGTCCAAAAGCACAGCGAATAGTTTTATTTATCATTATCGTCTTTTAATTTTTGAAAATATTAGGAAGGTGGTTTTGGTTTTTAACTATGATTACAGTTTTTTTAGAAGGCTGGCTTAACTTCAGACTGTAAGAAATTATCATATAATTAACGGATTGAAAATTTAGTGAAGATTAATTAAAATAATGGCCCTGAGGCCTGATTATGATCTGCTATTCTTCTAATGCCTTTTCCTCTTTTCTTATTAATTGGCTGCTTTAAAGCGGTACTGTACGTATTTTGTAAAAAGTAAACTGCACAGAAAATTGTCTGTCATAAAGAATAATTAAAAAAAAACACTTGTCATACCGCTTTAAAATCGAAAACAGACTTCCTTTTCCCTAATAATACAGTGCTCTGCCATAGGTGAGTCCTCCATACAGTCACTCTCTAAAGGGGGTGCCTTTGAGCTCTCAACAAGCTTTCTCCCTAGCTGCCTCACTTAGAGTCACAAATTTGCCCCTTTCGATTTCTATTTTCTGGCAGAAAGTTCATTGTTATAATAAATATGTATATTACTCTATGCAATCTACCAAGTTGATCATGCTGTCTTGCTTTGCAACATCGTTGCCGCGGAATCTGTTGGTATACGGGGGCGCAGTTTATATTTAATCTGCCAAGACTATTCTAGTACCGTTTCTTGTTGCTGCTTTTGTAGGAGATCCATTTAATGAGTTTTATCACTTCCCCTCGTTTTATGGAAAATATACTGCAACTTTTGTAAGTCGACGTTAGTCGACGTTAGTCAACTGATGTCTATATCCATGTCTACAGTCCATATCGCATACCCTATCGAGTTATGCACACCTCAAAAGTTCGATTATCCTGCTACCTTTTATCTAGTTATTCAATACGTTGTATCCAATAAACTAACTAATTTATACTTATTATCCGTATTTCAGGTAAACAATTGGACGTCGCAGAACGTATCACTTGCACATCTTCAATTACAACAAGTGAGCGTTGCATTATTTTAAAGCGGTATAACATCCATCTTTGAAAATAGAATAGATTTTTAGAAACTGTTGCCGTTATTTCTCTAGGGTGAAAACAAATCAATTACTGATTGTGTGTGCTAAACATTAACAGTAAATATGTATGAGCTATGATCCTATAGTGGGTAAGGTTCATAAACCGTAAATTGTGTCCCTAAATGACTCGAGTGAAGTTTACAGCTTCCACATTGAACATTTTCTACAGAGGCTGATAGTTTAAATTTAGTTTATGTTTATTCACATACAATTTAATTTTGCTTCTGACCAAAGCTGCCAACCTGATGTTGTAATTGACACAAGATAAAATTTTATCGAAATATGTATATCGCGCAAGTTTTGTAAAATTATGTCCTACAAAATTATGCTGCTCAACCTTTTGCACAAATCTTCACATCCCTCGATTGGTTGTCATTTTTGAAGCCGAGTTCGATTGAGGCTAGCTAATTCGGGCAGACTCACTCAAATGAAGGCTTCTTCTCCCTTTTAGTCCTAGAACTACCTCTTTTGCTATTTTGAGGGTGAAAGTAGGAGAGAGAGAGAGAGGATGAGGAAGAGGAAGAGAGAAAGAAAGAGAGAGAGAGGGGAGAGAAAGCTTGAGTGTATATGTTTAATGCCAAAAGCTCTCCCCTCACTTTTTGCCACTTTCACTGTATCCACTTTGAGTCTGGATTCAGCCTTTCTCTTACCGGGGCAAGCCTTTCAAGCCTGTAACATTCGCTTGGAATAAATGGACTAAAAACCGCACTCTCAACTTGGGGGAAAACCCGAATACATATAGAACCTTATTGACTATTAAACGGAACGCATTTAGTACATAAATCATGTGAGTGTTCTTTCTACGGGAGATTTAGGGTTTGTACTACATTGCTTAGTTCCTCGTTGTTTTGCATATTTCACAGTCACTTAGTTTTAGTAGTTTTAGGTTGGTAGCATAGTTCAGATTTTTAAGATTCAGCATTCAGCCTCTTCAATATAAAATAAAAGGGGATGATTTTGGTTTACCAGAATTATGGTATTCCGGAACTGCAGAACCGGCATAATATACTAGGTCTTTCGGTTGGTAAAAAGGAAATTTCGAGTAATTTATGTGTACAAATATGTTACTTCCTTACTTGACCATAGAACTAGTGTTGGTAGCAAAGATTGCATTTCTGTGTCTAATTGTCTAATTGCTATGATTTCTACCGTCTACGTTACAGTATCTGTTTCTTTGCATGTGTGTGTGTTCTTTCTATTCGACAAAACGTTTTAGTGATCTAGTTTCCAGAACTCATAACATAATATAATTCGGTTGTCTTTACGACTCCAGCCACTGCAGTAGGCAACGCCATTGGCTAAGTGCCTAAAGAACGGCTAAATGATCATATGTTTATGTATTTCCACAAAGCAAGAAAACGCTTGGAAACTCTCACAAAACGATATAGTGTTTAGGGGAGAAAGGCGAGGGTTTCCCATCTTGTGAAACATTTTTTTACTAACATATTTTAGTTGTTACTATAATACGCAGGAGGTGTCTATAGTAGTAGGAAGTAGTGGCTCTCGTAGACTCTGATTACAATTTTTTATTAGATATAGGCTTACTGTACATCGCCAGTGTTTGCTAATGAGTAAGTAAAAATGTAACACAAAAGCTGGAAACCCTCGTCGCTCTCTCCTAAACACTATGACTATATGTATCTCATTGTGAGTTTCCTTTTACCTAGTGCTCTGTATTCCATGAATTTGTAATTTGGGTAGTTCCCTCACTATCCTACTGTATTCTAAAATACACTCGAATTTTCACTTTTCTCCATATGTGTGCCAAAAATTTCCTCTTTGTCTAATCTATACTATTTCAAAAACTTGTCAGCTTTTTGTTTGCAATTTCTAGTTTTTTTTGCGGTCGCTTCAAAATTGCTTATCGCATTTTCGAACCGTTCCCTCCTAGATTATATAGCTCGAAAGAAGAAAGAATTTTGGATTTTGCGGGTGAACGTTTTTACGTGTGTTGTGGAAGGCAAAGAATGGAGAAAAGGAAAAAAAATTAATGGCACAAAGTTGATCTCTAAACTATAGCTGTAGCACGTGGTTTACAAATTATGCAATTTTTGCTGCGCTTGCCTTTTTTGGGTTAGCTTAAATTGTTAGATGCCATTGAAAGGACATACTGTATGAATTCTCATACCCACTGTTCTGTAAACTACCTGACTTCGCAGCACGTATTACCTTACCGGTATAAGTGCAATCCTACAGTTACTGTTGCTTAGCGGCGCTAACGTTCCCTAAAGCCTAGAGTCAGCGTGCCATCTCCAGCCCCTAACTTCCCTTTCCCCATAAGGCATCATCCTTTATTCATTTCAGTTCATTCACTGCTTTTCCCTCTTGCTTTGCCCGGTTTCTGTTCATTTAGCTGTTTGCCGTTCCAAATGTTTTCGAGTTTTTTTCTTGTGATTCTTTTTGAAGTTACGAATTTTGCTTTCGTTCGAAACGTTTATTGTATGAGGACTTACACTTACAGTATGAAGTACGCACGCTTTAGCGTATGTAGTAGTTGTGCTTACTCTATGTAGACTTAGGACTTGTATGTTGCGTAAAACGCTTACTGTAAGACCTATAGACTTGCGAATTAGGAGGAATCTTTCCTGACTGCTAATTATTCTAGTGGTACCATTAATAATCCTTAGCAGATCTGGGTGGTCTTCGTTCGACTTTCGAAAGTTTATTTCCTTCGCAAAAACACTCTCAACCGACTAAAAAGTGCGAGTAAACAGTGAAGCGTGCAGTTCTTTCTCGACATTTGCTCAAATCAGTTTGTTTGGCTTTGTTTACATTTTAAATCGACAGTTTGACTTACTCATTGGTGAACACCATTGTTAATCCTTAGAAAAAATACCTTGTATCTTACATCTTAGGCACCTAATGACTAATAATTACATTTGTTTTGACGAAGTACAGGTACCCTACGCTTGGTTCTGGTTTTCTGTGGAACACACGCAGAGCCAAACAGATTTGTTGAGTATTTTATAGGCTAATTTGTGAGGTTCGGTCTCTCTCTCACTATCTCTCTTCCTCTCTTCCTCTCTCTTTCTCTCTCTTTCTCTCTCTCTCCTCCTCTCTCTATCTCTCACCTCTGTATTCTCTCTCTGCAAAATACTGTGAAGTTTGCAGTTTTAGAGAGAGGTTGCAGGAGAGAGACAGAGGGGGAGAGTTATAGAGCGAGAGACAGGGAATCCAATGAAACAAGTTCTGTGGTGTCCCCTTTGGCGCTCGTGTATCTATATCAAACAAGCATCCCTCGGCTTCTCGGCTATATTTATCAACATTTCGGTGTTTTCATATTTTTTTTTCAATTCGTCCAATGTTACTTCTTCTGACAACTTCTGTTGATTCTCCGTAGAATATTCCGGACTCCGGACACTCTACTGACTCAACACTTGTGGCCTATGCAGACTAATACTGTTAGCGTTTATAATAATAATAATAATAATAATTTATTGACACATTATATATAATATAAGTGTGCATCAAATAAAATGATGATAAGTAACCAGTAAATTGTAATTATCTAATTTTGCCCCAAGTAAGTAGTAAGCTTTAGTACCATGGTAGAAAATATTGTATTTTCTTCTGCTCAAGGCTAAATGATAAAAACAAATTCCTTTCTCCACAAAATTTCAGCACCAAAAACCAAAAAGAAACTCTCTACTGGCTAACGGCTTCACATTTATTTGTTTGTATGTTTGTTTTTCCACAATTCGTGGCACTGAGTGACCCTCTCGCCCTGGGGGGCTATTCTACCTTTCGAGATATTTGACTGAGGTAAATAGTACCAGGTTACGGTCCGCGCTCTACTCTAACGAAAAAATCAAGAGGTCAACTTTTTTTGCGATAGCAACATTTTTCGACATCTACACGTGTAATAAAGCTTTTAGAATGCCGAAAACGAAAATGAAAGAGAAATTTTAAAGTCTCGAAAGCGCCTCTAACCTTGACGAAAACGAATTCCACCGTATGGATTAGTAAATATTTAAATACGACTTGTTTCGTTTTCGGATCCTGAACGCTTGACGTCTTCACCGCTTTTCCTTTTTGATGTGAGCTTTCAGATTTGTTTGATTTTAGCGTCTGGTTTTCAAAATATGATTGTGTGTTTTCAATTGTCCTCCTCTGTCCTGTGTTGACATGCATACATGACATGCCCATGCGCAACATACCTGCATGTGTAAACTGTAAACCATGCAATTTATGAATATAAAAAACTTTCTTACTTGTAGTTAACTAAATCGCTAACCGCTATATGTATTCATCAATTAATCATTTTTCTGTTGAATGGTGGATTGTAAAGGGGAATCGCAGTGTCGAATGATGGCTTATCACTCGAAATCATTAAAAAACCAGCTTTTTTGCTCCCCAAAAGGGGTATAAACAAGCAGCCGCTTTCTTACATTTCGCTAGTTTCAAACCAAAGGAAGCCAGCGGAAAAAAAACTTAATTGATCTAAAAGTGTTATCAGTTCAGTTGCAAGTTTTATCAGACCAGAAAAAATTCCAAATTTTTGGCACTTTGAACGAAATATGAAAGCGAAATGGGAAATTTCATGGAACTTTTATATAGGAGTTATAGTTAGTGGAGCTTGGAAGTGAGTAGAGTTCTAAAGTATAAAAAAGTAATAACTAACAGTAACTTTGCGAAAGGGGATGATGGGACTTACATTGAAGAAAATGTTTTCTGATTATCATTTAGTTGGGGGTTTAGTGCATCATTTACAAGTTCCTGACTTACAACTTGTTAGCAAATGTACCGAACAGAGCCGTACGTACAAGATGGGCCGATCTCGTTGATAATTCTCTGTACATTATGTTCCAAAACCCATATTAGATGAGACACACATATATAATACATACGCACATACCTACATTGCACACCCGCACACATTGCACATACCTACATTGCACACCCGCACACATACACATACGTATTCGCACACATGCACACACATACGCGCACACGCGCGCACGGACGCACACAGACACACACGCACTTACATGCATATTTCTACAACATTTGCAGGGTCCCAACGAACAGTTGTTTGTTTATTTCTCTTCTCGATACCTCAATGCATTTGTGTTTATCGTTTGCGTGTTTTCTCGGCAGCCAACAAGTCCTTTCTACCGTTTGGATCTAGTTCCGCAGTGCCAGTGATTCAAATGTGTGTTTCCTTCCGTTAAATGATCATTCACCAACAACGAGAAAAGGAGAAAAATCTACTGAAGACGACAAATATACGCGTCCGTTTCCGACCGGTCACTTTTCTACCTTGCCGCGCGGCTACGACGCACTTCGGCAGTGTTTACATAACGCGTGCCCGGACCGTTGTTCAAAGTTCTCGTTCTCGACAATGACTGGGTTATCCAACTGGTAATTCTAGAGAGTAACTTGGCTGGTAAAGGAACTAGATATATGTTTTGGAGTTCGCGTAAGTAAGTGGAAGTAAAGTGACATGATGTCAGTGCTTCGGTGGCACGCAAAAAGACATTACGCATGTTTTTATTTATTTTCTTAATTTTAAGTTTATCTGGGGTTACTGTAAGATGTGGCATGTCACTGGATGGGACTTCTAACACTTAACTCGGCTGGCTCATTACGGTCACATCCTCGTTATAGTTTACTTGCTGTTTGTTACCTTGAACAGGTCAGCGATAGTATATTAACCGCAAAGCCTTGCAATTAATCTCTCACCTATCGATCATTGTTAGCTCAGTTTTCTGTTTGAAAGTGCTTTTTAATTGCCTTTTGAATGGTTTTTGAATTTTATTTATTAATCCAATTGTCGGTTTTAAAAATCAATTGTATTTTTAGAATAACTGAGAATTATTCACGACGTTTTAACGTTTTTTAAACTTTCCTATCTCTTTCAACCTTGGTATAGACATTTTTACATGGAAACAATGGTCTTTCAAAATTTCAACCTGCTGCACGAGAAGCACCTTCTTTTTGCTGTGCTTACTGCAAGAAAAGAAGCGCAGCTGAAGTTTGCTGCTACATCATTCCTACACCCCTAATCCCGACAAACTTTACCGTGACATATTATCCCTTTATAACTTGACTTTAAAACGAGTACGTATACCACATAATCCGCATTTCGCGATTCAGGATTTTATTAATTTGATCATCAAATTTGGCAATAAAAGCTCCAATATTATTTATTCTGTTCGCAATTTCACACAAAATGAAAGCTATTTTCCTCGCCAAATACCACGTGTTTATCTGCCGGTGCCCTAAGACCCTTATTTTTTTTATTCAATTTTATATTTATATTTAGAATTTTAGAATAACAACACATTTGTAAAATCCTGTAAATACACGTAAATTATCTATATCCAAATTGACATAAATAGATAAACGGAGAAATTGTGAAATTTTTAATGTTCACGAACTTGGCGTTTGTTTTTGGTTTAGGTCCATTTTTCATTATTTTCGTTTCAAGGGTCTATTAGATAATACATATGTCTCTTGTGCTTCTAGGCTTTTTGTGTTTAATTTGCGGACCCCTGCAGAGCCATGGCACCTATCCTTCCAACTATTAGCTCTTCCCTCGAATGTTTGTACCATTTTTGAAGTGACCCCTGAAGTAGAACCATTTCTCTAGATCTCTCATTTCAGCATACTTTAATCTCCTTTCACTGCCAGCACTCTCTTCGCCTGCTGCACTATATCAGCGGTATTTGCCAGTCGCCTACCCTGACCCCTACCCTTTCCTGAGTTTTTTGGTGGAACCGCCCAGGGTGTGTACCAATGGGATTTTTGGAGAACCATGGAACTCTCAAATACTTACCTAGCGGCTCTTATTAGTATCACACTTGTGGGGTTAGGGTTTTAGTGGGAATTTTCCTTCGGGAACTTAGAAGGAAATATTAATATAAACTACTTGTGCTCCCCGTTTTTCATGGTTCTTCACTTGTAATGAAACTTGCAAACTTAACAATTTTGCCATGCTGAAATACTTGGGACTTGAGAACTTGAACGTCCACAAGAATATGTATTTAGTTATTTCAAAGTAACACCAATTTCATTACAACTGTATTTAAGCGAAATACCGGCCGGTTTTTGAAACGCATCGGGTACGCCAGCATTCTTATGCCGCTTATGCAAATGAGCATAAAGTAGAAAACAAAACGAGCTAAATTCGAGTAAATTAGCATAAATACGTAAGAATTCAGTTGTCCACGATGCGTTTCAAAAACAGGCCGGTATTTCGCCGTTCTCGTATATATTGTTTCGTATATATTGTTCTCTTACCAACGCATACCATATTTTGGGGCCCTATAAAAAATCAATTTCCCATCTGATTTCATTAATTATCTCAAAATGATGGTTTCTCGACCAGGCTGTCCAATCTCTAGAGTGTTGCGTAACCCGTTGCCCCCCTCCGGGCCTAAAAGGGTAGGTACCCCAAGGCTAGATGCACCCTGACCTTGGGCTAAGCTGCGCACTTTCTCTCTCTCTCTCTTATCTCCCTCATTCTCTCTGATTCTCACTATTTCTCGCTCTAATTCTGACTCTCGACAATTACAAATAACACACTGACACCATTTTTCCTTCCCCACTGAGTTGCCTTGACTTTGTGACCTTCAAATATTCGCTTTCTTACTTTCGCCCGTTTTTGATTGCTGACTGTCTTACTGTAGGCCTGTGACGACTTTTGAAACGCCTACTGGAATATTTTTAGCAAATCTTTTCGGATTCTTAGAAGATGTGTAACTTTTCCGTTTCGGTTTTATTCAGCTCTAGTTAGAGTTCTGTGGAACAACTTAATTTCGTACGTTCTTTAATAGCTAGTTAAGAAGCCGTTCAGTTTAAACTTATGTCTCTTTTCAGGTTGGCACTTCCTCATTTGGTTCGTCAACGCCGCCGCCTCAGAATTCAGTGAAAATCTTCAACACCGAAGCTTTCTGCCATATTTGTCAGGTATGAATTCCTTACATTCTCTTCAAATTGAGTTCAGTCACATTTGGGAACCACCTCCCAACTCTCCCAACTTACCCTATGGCACTTATTTTAAAACAAGTTATGTACCATTGGGGTGATCCTCCCCAACATCCTAATGTTGTTTGGAAAGTCCTTTATTAGAAACTGTCGTAACTGTCGGTAGGTAGCTGTCGGTAGGTAGTAGGTAACTGTCGGTAACTGTAGGTAGTAGGTAACTGTCGTAACTGTCGGTAGGTAGCGGTAGGTAGTAGGTAACTGTCGGTAACTAGAAAGTCGGTAACACTCGGTAACTGTTAGCTTTTCTCTCATCTAAACGTAAACTAGCGCGCACTTACAGCACAGTAAGAACTCAAACTACGTTCAGTTATCATATTTCCATGTGTATTTTGAATCGTGTAGATGTTGTCAAAATATTCAATATCAGAGAATACCAACTTTTTGGGCACTTGGTTCGTCTAAGGCATGTCTGTAGGCCCGCAAGTCTCCCCTTTATGTTTCATCCCTTTTTTCCGTCGCTGAGTATTATCGCGTGTTCTCTCTATTCTTAGAGTTCGGATTGTTTTTGTAAATGACAACTCAGTTTGTGAAGTGCATTGTACCGTAGGAAAATGTCTTTATCTAACCGCTTGCCTAGGGTTAGGTATTAGGTGGACAGACATGGTTTAAACTTGTGCGGCCTGTTTTGGTGTACTTGAGCTGATCCGAAGCTAGCTCGATGAAGATACCGACCAGTTTTTCAAACGCATCTTGGACGTTTGCAGTTTTATGCATCATATGCAAATGAGCATAATTTAGAATAAAAAACATAGACCCCAATTCGACCCCACTTAGCATAAATACCATAAGAATGCAGTTCTGCGCGATGCGTTTCAAAAACCAGCCGGTATTTCGCTTGAAAGCGAAATTCCGGTCGGTTTTTGAAACGCATTGCGTGCACTTGCTTTCTTATACAACATATGCAAATGAGCAAAAAGTAGAATAAAAACTAGACCCCAATTCGACCCCACTTTGCATAACACATAGGAATGCAAATACTTGAGATGCGTTTCAAAAACCGGCCGGTATTTCGCTTTAAGCAGACTTCTAGCACCAACCATAAGCTACTAAGTTAGATAATCATTTAGCTTAGCGGTATATAAACGGCATTCATACCGTAGTTGTTTTGCACATTTGAATAAAGCAAAGGACTGGCGTGGTAGTCATTGTGGTACGAGTCCGAGGGTACCAACGTGGGAATTTGTGACCTGTCTTTTGACTTTGTACCATTCAGTGTTGAACTCGCGACCATTTTTAATTGTCTTGTACTTTCACATAACGGCAATAATTTTTCCTTTTGAACCGTAACATGCTACTAATAATACATGGTTTTATTGAACGTTTAAAAAAATGCTGTTTTCGTGAAAATTTTGGATTCCAAGACTACGTCAAAACCAAACTTTGTGTATCTATAAATTTCCGGATTGAAGTCTAAATGTCTTTACTAATCCGCATCCTACTATTCAATCATTTGGCGCATTATTTCAGACATGAGACTGACCTTTTCAAAATTATTCGTCATTATTTCCTACTGAGACCTAAACTAAACTAAATCCAACCAAGAGTCTGGTTTTTCTCATTTGGCAGTCTTTTGTAAGCCTGAAATCGTAGAAGGATTCAGTCATAGAAATATAGTAAATATAAAATAGAATATCCTAATCCTTTTATATTGAAACGATGAAAATCGTTTGAAATTCCGTTCCCACGTCTTATGTGTGTAACACACAAAAAAATTCGCGGTGAAACATGCAAAAATCGCATATTCAAAAAGTTGACCTTTTATATAGAGAAACGCAAAAAGAAGCCTCATCCTATTAGACAATTTTGTCTTAAAGCGAAATACCTGCCGGTTTTTGAAACGCTTCGAGTTGACCAGCATTTTTAGGCAGCTTATGCAAATGAACATAAATTAGAATAAAAAATCTAGCTAAATTCGGGTAACTTGGCATAAGTACGAAAGAATTCAGTTCTCCACGGTGCGTTTCAAAACCGGCCGGTATTTCGCTTCAATTAATAGTATTTTGACTAATAAGAAAGCTGCAAAAAAAATATTTTGTTATTGTTAACATAATTTTTTTTTCTTCTAACTTTGATATTTCTCGAAATATTCTCATCTCCTGTAGATTCAAGCCGAAAATTAAAACGAAAATTTTGTACTTTTTAAACAGTGTTTTTCACATTACAACACCGATATTGAGATGTCCGAAACTAATTTCAAGTCCAAAAAGACTTTCTGAATACATCATTTTTTTAATAAACTTTGCCGCTTTGCGTCTGTTTTACACTGTTTAGCATACAAATTGGGAGTTTTGCTGCTGGCGTACTGCTGGCCGAAAATTCATCTTGATTTAAAACGTGTTATGATTACCAATATTGCCAAATTTCCTCGTTGCTGTGACAATATTGGTATAAGTTTTAAAGATTTATAGAAATATAAATTTTGTTGGATAATATTAGAAAAAATATTTTTTTTTTCATTATACTTATACTTATTGTTAGGTAGTGTAGAAACTAGAAGCCATGATACATAATAAGGAAGCGTAACATTCCAGCCACAAGTCAACGAAAGGCCTTTTACGTTACCGCCCGAAAAGTTGCGCAATTTGCATGTCGGGAGTAGATTTACCCCTTTAGATTGCAATTAAATGACTACTTACGTGCTGCGGTGCCAAGGGCGTGAGACAGTTTAAGTAGCACTTTTTATGAAGAACATAGTCACCCAATGGCAAAAATGGATAATAATAATAATAATAATAGGGTAGTGAAATTTGGGTCCCGAAAGTGAAATTTGGTAGTGAAATTTGGATCCCGAAATTTGGGTATTGTATCTTCCACTGTCCTCCATATTATAGATACTTTAGGGACATATTATCTGTAGTCGATTATTTACATATACCTCAGGACCTCGTATTGAACCACCCTTGGAGCCTTGAATACAAGGGCAAGGCCTTGTAGCGTAAAAGATTTATTTATTTACATATACTGTAACTTTAACCTTGTCACACTGTTAAAGTGCTCTAATTTTTGCAGGTAGAATACTTACAGCATCCTCTCTTTATCGCACTTCCGCAAAGTGTAAACTTGCGAGAAAATAAACGACGCTTTGCAACTTTAACACGCAAACAAATAGTTGAATGCTTTGGTTAAGTAGACGCTCGCCTTTCTCTCTGTCTCTCTCTCTCTTTCTCTCTCTTTCTCTCTCTCTTTCTCTGTCTATCTCTCTCTTTCCCTCTCTTTCTCTCTCTCTCTCTCTCTCTTTATGTCCCTCTCTCTCTCTCTTTCTCTCTTTCTCTCTACGTTCCCCTCTTGAGAATGTATCGAAGTGTAGCGTCATCTAGTTTACTCGATGAGAGCGTTTCTCAACTTTTCGAGATTTTTTTCGCTTTTCACATAGTCGAACTGTTGAACTCACTTTGACATTAACAGTAATACTTCATTGATTATGTGTTGACAGAAATCTTTTAATCACTGATGTTTGATGCGCTTGCGTTGGGGCGCGCGCGCAAAATTTTATAGTAGTGCCTAACCTCACGTTTACAGACACGCCAAATATTACTCCAACCCTCCTCTGGTTTGTTATTTTCAATAAAACATCGAAAGATAGTTTGCCGTTACGTTTTCCCCTGTTACCAGTGTTTCATTGCACTCGTTTACCGTAAGCTAATCGTCTGATTTGCTTCGGAGTTTAAGCTTGCAGTGTAGCTCTCGGACTTGCTGTGTCCCTGGCTGGCTCGTTGTGCCCAGTACCGAGATTTGTTCTACGATGCAACTAGTCGTCTCAAAAAGGTTCCTGGATTATGGAAAGTGACTTCGGATCATTTCCCTTTCTTGATATTTCTATCTTTAGTTGAATCCGTTGAATGGATTGTGTTTACTCTAAGTGATTCTCACAGTCGCGCACCTTTCTTCTGGGGGTTTCGAGGGGGAAGACACCTTATGGAATCTCTCTCTCTATCTCTCTGTCTCTCATTCTCTCTATCTCTCTCTATATCTCTCTATCTCTCGCTCTCTCTTGAGGCTCGAATTTTGCCGCCAAAATCGTCGCTTACAATACCGGATTCTACCGTAATTTGTTCAGAATTCTCAAAATCAAGAATCCAGAGTAGAAATCCAGGTAGTTTGTTTCCTTATGCAGCTTGCATTTATTAGTCAGATCTGAACGGTTAGACTTATGGTTCACCGAGTCGAAAAGTTCACATTGGTCAGGTCTTAAAATAACATCTAGCAACTCGAAAACCAAAGGTACCCTAAGATGTGGTTCAGTAAAGACATCATCATACTAACAAGGGACTTCGAACAAACAGTTACTATAAGATTTCCTTTAATCTTGTGGAATTTTCTGCCTAATGATCACCTCGCGCATTTGATTTCCGTTTTCTTCAAAATTGAGATAGTTCGTTCGTTTTATAGTTTACTTTGACACTTCAAACCAATTTATCCCATTTCACTCCGAAAAAAAGGGCGACGGAAAAAAACTATCAATTTTTCGAGATCATTGCTAGCGATCAAGAGCACTTTCGGCGGCTCGATTAATTTTAGAAACTCAAGTGAATTAATTATAGAATTGTATCCAGAGGTGTAAGACATACGATGTCTTCTTGTCTTCTTATTCTTATTAACTATGGTCTTCTTATTAACTTATTTAATGACGTACATCGCATCACGCGAGTTATGATGTGTAGTTTTCTCTTTTTTTCCCCAATTGTTTTATGATGTATGTAAAATCATAGTGTTTGATCCTACCGCTGGGGGTCAACGTTAAATATTACCTCACCTTTGTCGGTTTTTCCGATTGAGTAGTTTTTTGCGTTTTATTTAAGGTTAAATTTTCCACCCTACATCTTGAGCTTGTTTATATATCCAGCCCTATTTTCCTACGCCAACATCTAAAAAGCTAATGAATTGAAACCGTTAATGGCTGATGTTTTATAAATGAAGTAGTACTGTAGTTCGAAAAACATCCTAACTATTGGTATGAAATAATTTTCCTTGGAAGCTGAATATCTTCTTTCGACTTAATTTTTTGTGTATTGCGTATCTAGGGTCGTATACCAGTGGTGACCCCCAATCTAAGTGACCCCTAGCCGTAACTCTTGACATTAGTCTTCCTCTCTAAAGCACTCCACCAAACCCATACTATTCCTTACCCTGGATATCCTGAGTCTCTTTCTCACTATACTGAATAGGTACATCTCTCACACTTTCGTCTCTCTCCCTCTCCCATTAATTCATTCATCTTTAAACAAAGGTTTGTGCGCACCATTTTTCCACCTTATTCACAGACTTACGCTCCTCCCATCCGAGATAAACTTTGTGCCCCAGGCAAGTAAAACCCCGAAATTTGAATGCGCCCATGGTGTGCAGATGGTGTGGAAGTTACGCTTTGCAAGTTATATTTCGACTTGCACCCTGAGGGTATATGTGATATGACCCACCCCCCCTAATCTGAACAAACTCTTTCATTATATTCCGAATTCACGTTGAATATTTTATATTTCTCTTCCTGCTTGTAGTTCCGTCTCTTAACTAAATAACAGTGTTTTGCCAAGTTTTACCCATGCTTTGTGGATGTTCCTTGACAATGTATGCATATTTTACATTTATTGTCAAACATTTCTATTTTACCTAAACAAATTCCTTTTGTGCTTTTTGTGTAAGGAAGATAACGTGTAAAAGTTATTTATTCAAAACTTATTTACTGGGAAGTAGAAGACGACACATAACTGTACCTTTTGTGTTCAACGTACCTTTCTTGTTTGATAATGCTCGATTTCGCCTTCTTTTTCTTATGACTTATGGTTCTTATGTATTAGCGTAGATCTTATTTCCATTTTTTTTCTGACTGTGAGTGGAACCTCTGCTAAAGAATCATACAAGACTATTCTTATTAGATTTTTCTAATGATGGTTCTAAAAGCTTGCACATGCATCATGCTTTCAAGCGTTATCTAACAAATGGCCACCGTACTCCACATCCACACATAGAACAGATACTGTAGCAACTGGTTTCCGAACTAAGAGTTCCCTAAAGATCACTTAGTTTCCTGTGTGAGTTTTGCAAAGAAATGGTCGAAGAGACGAGCCAAACAATCTCTTCCGCCTTGGCGGGCCAAGGTCCGTGGCGTACGTACCTCACTCTGTGTTTACATAGGTATTTTGCAACTAAATGCGCTCTCGGTTAGTTGCCTTCTCTCTATCTCACGCTCTCTCTCTTTCTCTCTATCATTCTCTCTGTCTCTCTAACTCTCCCAAGACTCTAGCCCACCCTCCCCTCCTAATAGTATGTAGTAGTACGACGTTCCGAAATTTGTTTACCAATTTTTTTTTCGAAATTTTAAAAATAGAAAATTCTGCAACGATGTCACACAGCTAATCAGATGGGGTGTAATAACACATGATTGAATTTGAGTGGTTTTTTCTCTCTCACTCGACAATCAATTTTTGAGGAGGTGATGAAATAGGTTATTAAATGGAGGATTAGAAATTGTGGATGGTTATGAGAGTATTCTAATTTGTGCCCTCAAGGTTTACTGTAGTTTTACTGGGGCAGAAACTTGGCTCTTTAGTGAATGTGACAGTGGCCAGGTGATTACTTTTGCATGGGATGAAACCTGCAAGTCATGTTCAGTGTAATAATAGCATATCATTGATTATACTCAATTAGCAATTCCGTAGTTAGTCCAAAAAAATTGTGACTAAAGGGCTTTGCCAGGGGCCAGGGGACATATTTTTTATTTAGGTTCCAGAGGTAAATTTACAGAATGAGAGAGAGAGATGAGAGAGACGGAGAGAGAGAGAGAGAGAGAAAGAGAGAGAGAGGGGAAGGAAGGAAGGAGACCGAGAGATGAGGAAAAAGAGAAAATTTTCGAAATTTCAATGACCGTGTCCGCGTGCAATCTAAGGGTTGCACTTTTGCAGCCGATTTTTCGGTGCTAGCACTTTTGAAATCTAGTTGTTTTTTATTTGATTAGTTCACTCTCGTTTCGCTGTTTACGATTTGATTGTAATAAAGGGCCCCAGTTTTTTGTTTCATTACTGTTTTTGTTTCTTACACTTTGAAGTCGCCAGCGTGTTTTCATCCTAGGATTGATCAAAAATGTTTCGGATTTTTACTTTGAATTTATAAGTTTGAATTTAAGATTATTAACTATTGAGTTTCCAATGCGTTTTACGTCTTAGGTCTTCCATATCCTTTGTTAGCGCGATAGCGCTAACATAGTTTTGTTGTATATGATTACGGTAGGCTGCGCTGAGCGTTTTGATCTAAATGTGAGCCCGCAATAATGGTGCCAGGTTTTAGCTAGAGCGCGCGAAGGGAGCTTCGCGCGCTACATAATCACACATATAGTTATCACTCGCGCGAAAACTAGGCTGTTCCGCTGGTTTGAGCAGAAAAAATAAAGGTCATTTCCTTTTTTCAAAACGCGACTGAAAAGCGTCGAAAGTTTGCTTTTTCAGTCTGATAAATTAGTCCGAAAAATAGTTTTATCTCTTAAACGCACACCTAGATTTTTCACTTTTGTCTTTTTTATTTCTTCAGTTTTGTGTGGAATCCACACTCTCCTCACACACGCCCAAAATTTTTGGGAAACCTATTTCACGCATTTTCAAGGCCGAAATACGGTATTAGTGGAGGATATTAAACCAATTTTGAAATTTTTTTGGTGATGAACTGATGGAAAGATTTCGTGCTTTCTTAATATTTTTTATTTCGGAACTTTCTGTCTCGCGGCATTTGAATAGATCCTGTTTTCAAAATCTGTCTTTTAATTTAATGTTTCTTTGATTTACATTTGTTTGCATATGTGGCTCTCCCTACTCAATCGCGTGCAAAACTACCGTATGCCATCTGGGAGCAGTCATGTTTGTTGCGATGCATTTTGCGGCTTCTTAGTCCGTGGCCTAAGGGGGCCAATAATCGTCAGCGACCGAAAATTCTAATTTCTGAAATTCTGAGCGCTTATTGGCTTCGTTGGCCGGTGTATCACTGTCTGCCACTCTCCTCTTTTACGTGTTATTTTTTCTGGGCATTTTTTGGACATTTCGAACTACAATACGGTGCTTTAGACTTTGTGAAAGTTGTGTGCCTTCTTCTCTCACATGTGAGTATTAATTCCTTTTATTATATTATTACACAATTGTCTAGATTACTTTCAGTGTTAACAGAGTTAACAGATAAAGATTATAACTAGGATCGTTTTATCTGTAATATTTATGACTTTTAGTACCAAAAGCAATGATTCTATATCCCTATCTCCTATGCTTATTAGTAGCTCGGGCCACCCGACTACGGTAGTTTTCTCTCCGGAAATTCGTTGAAAGAAATAGAGACCACGCCCATTTTTGAAATAGCTACTTTTGAGATAAACTTATTCTTGAAATTATCATAATCTTGATAAAATTGAAGGGGTGGAGAAACTCCCATGATAATTTTTTAGATGAATAAGTTAACTACTTAACTGTAGTTTACTAGTTTAGGCCCTTATTTATGGACATCGATTTTGCACAGTAGAATTGTAAAATGCTTTTTTTGTCGCCATTTTTTGTTGATATTTCTTGCATGTTTTTGAAGCGCAAGACTTTGAACAACAATTCGCCTACACATATTCTTCCAAAATTCTTACGATGTAATTACAGTTTGCCGGCTTATAAGTTTAGCACCCTTCAGCATGGTTAATGCGTCTTCTTTCCACAATATATCGTAAAACACATTTAAACCAGTCGCGTAATTGTTGGCTGGAGTAGTTGTATTGGATTAATCGTAGTTGTATTACGATGATCCGAGTTTTATTTCACTCGTTCCGCGCTTTTCCCGAAGAACAGAAACCTGAGTGGTATAGTAGTAGCCAGCCACCTCTTACTATAAGACACTGCTGTTTTTTTAGCCCATCGAGTTACCAGATTTATATATAAATTAGCCCTGAGAGCATGGCTCAGAACAGGATTTCGTGTTTTTAAGTTATTGTATAGTATTGAATGTTAGACGAGGAACTCTAGGAGTGCTATAGCTATATAGTGAGAGAGGAGCTGAAGCGTGGAGAGAGAAGTTCAGGTAGAGAGTTGGGAAACCCTGCTAATACTTCGAGAGAGAGAGAGAGAGACTAGAGACAGAGGGTTTACGCAATAACCAATAACATGCATCTCGTCGGAGGAGTATAATAATTGCTAAGTAATGGTGTGACTTGTTAGAGAATGCTCGTCGAATGCAAAACTTGAAGGATCCTGTTAAACGACGTAATGGAAGCTGGATTTATGTGGACGCACCTTGCATTCTTGACTTTTAATATTAAAATATTACAGTCCGAGGTCTGAGCCTAATTTCACAGGTTTCCATGCAAGATTTTTTCGCTAATACTGTATAAGCTTCTTTGAAAGTAAGTGATCGAAGCGGTATCTAAAACTGGCTAATGGCTACGGTGTGCACAATGGAGCGTAGTAGCGGCTTATGTTCCTTACATGGGCCCCTCATAATTATGGACTAAACAGACTAAACTATAACATTATCATGCAAAAATTCCAGTTTTTTTTCACATTGGCTGTTGTTTGTAGTCCTGTGGTATTGTTAGTCGACAGTTTTATTTTGTTGTGTATAAATATATGCGTGTTTTTATGTGTATGCATATGTATTAGGTTTGTGCATTTTGATTTACATTGTATTTACTTTATTTGCTTTACTCCTCCACTATTGCAAACATAAAACAATAACAAAAACCGGTAGTCGAGACTTATAATAACTTGATCAGACCAGTTTTGTTCTATTGTTTTTCTACATATATTTATGCCCTCTAAAGGGAAACAAACCCCTATTTTGTTTTCTCCAGCTTCACAAGAGTCTAGCGCGTGTTGCAGCTTTGACTGCATAATACCGAAAAACCCCGAAAAATACAAAAAACTAGCATTTTTGATGTTGTTTTTGAAGTAAGGCACCCCGTAGCGTTGGATGTGAAGCCTAAGCTCAGTTCAATTACAACCGCGATTCGGTGGGCAAAAAAAAACTAGTTTTTTTAGTATTATGTGCAGTTTTGTCATTGAGTGTAGCTGCACATGAGCTGCAGGTTTTCAAGCTGGGTAGGGTTATAGTTTTGGAGCGCTGTTTGAATATCGTGTTTAGATATTACTATGTTGTGTATGATATACGGTAATGTTACGATAGTTAACGCCTCAAGTTTACTCATAGTTACCCTTTTCTTCAATAATTATCACATACTCGCGGCGTACTTTTTTTGAGAAACCGCCTTGTATTTTTAGTCTTTTCGGGGGTAACGTAAACAGTGTCGTACGTACTTCTAACAGTAAGATACTTAAACATATGGTATTATGGCTTTCAAATTGGATTACTGTGGTCAAAATGCCTTAAATTCCTTAAAAATAATCGCTCTCGTTCCGTTTGAATTGTCATCAAATCGCATCTTTTCCTCGTTATTTTAAACGAATTGTGGTTTATTATTAATATTATTATTTCTAATTTTTTGTGTTCGTAAGCCTGATGCTTGGATTGCAAAATATCAGAGCTTTGTTATGCTGGAATATTGTGGTATATTCAAAAAGAAATGCCTTGTTTTTCCCTGTAAATTATAGATTACACTTTGGAACTACAAAGTTTGTGTCCTAAACCGAAATACATCTATCGTAGCGTCCGTAGTGCAATGCAAATGAACCTAGTTACTTGATCATTTTTGCAGGAAATTGTAGGCAATTTCAAAGTGAAATTTGGATTTTTATAGTTCATTAGAGGGTTGATTGAAGTAATCGCAAGACAACCGTAACGGAAATAATAGTACCTGGTTTCCATAGTCAAGGGAAGGGCTCAATTCTTTGACTATTAATACTCCTTTTCATTCCCAGACTTGAATCAAATTCAGGTACCTTTAGCTGCTGAGTAGCAATTGCACAATAAGCTGCAGCAGTTCAGCATGGTATGTGTATAATATCAGTGTAACAAAACGCCTCTAGAAATAGTGTGTTTTTAGTGGAGGTTGTCGACCGACCGTCGCTTAGAGAGTGTGAAAACCTATGAGGCACAGAGACTACCTAGTTTACAGCTTGTGATTTCATGTCTTCGAGAGATCATCTCACTTTCAATCATTATGTTTTTCCTCATTCTTAGTTCTATTGTTGTTGTTTTGCATTTGGGAAGAAGAATGAGCAAAGCCGAAAAGTGATCAGCTGTAATAACGCTTTACGTTTTTTTTTATCATTGATGTCTTGTAAAGTAAAGAGAACGAAAACAAGCTCATATTTCTCTTACCGTTAATACATTTAGTAATTTACTTGATGATGTACCTTTAAAAAAACTGTAGGTATTTCTCATCTTGAAGTTTTGTCATTGCCATCTAGCTATCTTGTACTCACTGAAGTAAGCGACAGAACCAGGGAGCTCATAGTTCTCTTGCAAATTTTTCAAATTTTGTGTCGTTTCCTACCCTCCTTTTCTCTAGTCATCTTATCTTATCCGCTTATAAACTTATTATAATAGTTGTTATTTACAATATTAATGTTATTATTTCTTCAATTGGGGCCAGACGCGCCCATCCCTTTTTGGTTTTACTAATATGGTTCCCTGTTAGTTTGATAGTTCGTAACGCCACCAACTAGGGACCTTAGGTCTTAGGGTACCTTAGGGTATCATGAATTTCTGGTCAGTTTCCTGGAGCTTATGAACCTTAGCTTGCTGAACTAGTAATGACATTCTTATTTGCGGTTATTGGGCTGCAATTATTTTTTAACCAATGACTACCAATGCCTTGTTTGACTACACATTTTTAAGTGACAATTGTAATAGTAATTGAAAGTGTAATTGTAAAGATTGAAGCGACATGTTTCCGCCGTTTGCGGCAAATTATCTGATCATCTGAGCTTATAGTATTTATTAATATTCTTTTATAGTATTTCATTTTTTCCAGAAAGAATTCTGCAATAAGTACTACTTGGCAACGCATCGCGCATCGAAACATCCAGGTTTGTCTTTCCGCGGAATTTTTGTAATTGTAATTTTTTTAACGAAAATGATGTACACAACGTCTGATGTTCCAAGCAAGTGGAAACCTGATGTACTGATTTTTATTAGTTATCTATACAGTAACACCACATGGTGTGTATTCAGTAACACAGAACGGAAAACTATATATGACCCGTTGGCTGTCGTTAATTAGCAATTACAAAAATGTATCAAAGGCATAGCGTAAGTAAGGAAGCTTATTTTTTCAGATTTTTGTTGCATACATGTACCGTAACTGTTCTTGCTTCAGGATCCAGGCCCGACCTACTCCATCTACCGTCTATGTTGCAATCTCAGCTGGCAGACTTTGGCCTCCGGGGCGGTGATCTGCCTCCTCAAGGGCTCGACCTTAATCAGCTAGTCCTAGCTAGTCTCGATCCGGTTAGTTTAACGGCTTCTTTGATAAATATGCTCGCACCAGTCGGCTAACGCCGCTTCAGGCGATTTTCCATTATCGAAATAAAATAGAATAGAATCCCGAAACCTATCTTCCAAGGTTGATGTAATAATACACGAAAAAGCATACTTTCAAACTTTCAAGACACACAAGGTACTTTTATGTTCGTGGTGAATTTTCGTGCAGGTCTGTTATGTTAAAGCTCTTAGCCATAAAGCAGATTCTCTGTATCGTATCTTCCTACAGTAATCTGGAGAAAATTCAGAGCTCTCTGCCCGCCACGCACCCTCTCCGCAGTCTGTATCTCTCACAACTGGCTGCCATCTCTGGTGGCTCTCCGAGTCCTGCAAGCTCTGCTCCGAGCTCCACGACCGCAAGTGAAGTGAGTTTTAATATTCAAATTGCCATCTAATTATGGAACTCTAATTATGGAATAGTGACGAGAATTCCTTTGACTACATAGATTACCTAGGTGTTGTGTCTTTCTGGTTTCATTCTCTCAATAACTCTTTCTTGTCCTTTTCTCACACAGTCTGTCACGTTCTATGTGAACGTTTTCTCTCCCTTTCACTCTCCCTATGTTGTATCGCTCTATTTTTCTCTGTATTTTTTTCTCTATCCTCTCTGCCTTCTCTCAGACACATTCTCTACTCACATTCTCTCTCTCTCTCTCCCTCTATCTCTCTTTTTTTCTTTGTGCTTTTCACAAACGTAGCACTAAAATATTATAGTATTAAAGGTCGAAATAATTCAGATAACATTTTAATCCTCACATGGCATGTTGTCTTAACTGTTATTTTTTCATTTCTTTATCCGTTATTTTAATAGGATTGAGCCGTTAAAAAGGGGATTTCAAGGCATCGTCGACAGGATTTGAGCTGTGCAGCTAATCTATTTGAGAATTAAATCCCTGTAATTGTAATTCTAAGTCCCTGATCGGTCACTATATTGCGAAATTTTCTTATATTTGAAGATTTTCGTAAACTTTTAGAATAGCTTATTAAATTCTTTTCGGGACAAAAAAAAAGAAAATAAAGGGAGAAGGAAACTGCAGTCTCTTTTGTACTCTGGCAGTTGTTTGAAAATGAAATTCTACTTGTTGCTTTGTAGAAATGGAAACTATAGACTATGAACAATAAGGACATCATAATACAACTTAAAATTTAATACTGATTTATTTTTTCTGAGAAGTTTTTCTGTAATTAATTAATTTTAGATCTTTCAGACAGCACAATCGCAGCAGCAGTCGCAGCAGACTGGGCAGCAAAATGGCGGAAATGAATCTTCTAATTTAACTGCAAATGAAGTGCCCCAAATGCCGCCTTGGTTCGCGGGCATGATGCCACAACAGGCACCTACTAGGTAGGCTATAGTCCATCTCGTGAGTACCATTACACAGGAAAACGAACTCACAGAAAAAAACCGTCGTTGGCCCATAACCAAATGGTTTGTACCGAAAAATCTATCTGGCGACTGCTTCGTGGCGGGTTCGTGACCATTATTTGTTTAACAGAAAAGTGTCACGCTTATCTTTAGTCATCGCTTTTAGATTTTACTTGATTTTTTTTACAAACTTGGATGTTAAGTTGTTAAGTACATGTATTAAGACATTCATAATTTCAGCCTTCCCAGCAATATGGCTTCCCTTCTGGAACAATTAGGAGGTGGAATGGGTCTGCTTGGGAATAACCCCATGTCTGCTCTTGCTGCAGCTTTTGCACAGTCGGGAGGACAACAACCACCCCTCACGCCCACATCGGCAGCTAATATACTCGGACCGTTTAGCACACCACAGAAGGTACAGTATCTAGACAGAATACTGATCCTATTGAGTCAAGTTTTACAGTACCCAATTCATGAATTAATCAACCTAAATTACAGTACATACGCCTACAATGAGATACAGTACCTAATACCTAGACAAAATCAAAACAAGAGTATATTTAAAAAAATCTTCTGTGTGATGTTTTTATCAATTAAAATACTGACTTAGTTAGTCGAAACCTTTATTGCAACGCTTTCCGCAGGTGCGCAACAAAAAAAATTATTTTAAATTTTTGACATTTCTCCCAATAATGGGATTAGTTTTTCAAATATTTCGTTTCACATACGCAGCACATCCCTTTAATATCCGAAATGTACTACATATTATAATAAAAATCAGCTTTTTGAGCGCGCAAGCCATGTGCTGTTATAAAGATAATCACAATATTTAGGGTATTAGGAATTTGGGTGAGGATAAGTAAGTATTATGTGTGTAAAGTCGGGATAATTTTTTTATATGCCTTTGGTCACTGCAAACGTAGCCTATAAAATAATTTTTGAAACTTGTGCGCAAAATTTATCTTTTTTCTCGAGTAAATGATCAGGGTGGGGTGGTTCGAGCACTGCAGAAAATTTGTATTCTACTTTTAAGGTAGTCTTAAAACTGGTCTTGAAACAATATTTTCCTTATATTTTATGGTTTTCTTGATTTCAGGACGCCTACTGTTCCCTGTGCGATAAGACATTCTGCAACCGATATTTCCTACGAACTCATATGCAAAAGAAGCATGGAATTGATGACGGTGGCAGTCCACAGAAGGCAAATAGCCCACAAATGGGTAAGGCACTTGTTTATACGCAGGAAACCCGTCGGTAGCTGGTCACCAAGTGGTTTCCGACAAAAAAACCGCTTGATGACCGGTCAGCGACCATTCAGCAATAATAGTTTGTAGACCACAGAAAACCGGGAACCGTTGCTAAGTGGTTCACTTATAGTTTCCTTATGATAGACTAATACTACCTGCCTATTAATTGCAATACAACTCCGTAATCACGTGGTGCAGTTTGGACTGTAACTATCATTTCTGTACTAACGCCACAACCGATTTGCTGTATACTTACAACAGCCTACCGTAGTATTGTGATGACGTCACTGACTAGTTCTTCTAAAAGATTACTGTAGCATGGACGTATTTCAGGAGCCTTCCCTTTTACCCTCCCGCCCAGTACGTCGGCCGGAATCCCTCAGAACTCTGTTATAGTGAATAGAGGAGAGACGACGATGGGAGGTGATGGATCACCAGATGAGAAGAGAGCACGTATGGAGCAGGACACGCCCACTAAGGAGAATACGGAAGCGGACGAGGAGACTAGGGAGAGGTGAGAGAGGGAAAGACAGAGAGAGGGAAGGCACATAGAGAGAGGGTATAATATATTGTGATCAGAATTATAATATTCTTCCTTTCAGCCGAGAGGATATTGGAAGAGACTTGGCAAGGTGTAACGAATGCGATGAGAAATTTGAATCGTTTGACATTTTACAACAACATCAACTTTTGGCGCATGGAGGAGGTTTGTTATAGTATTCAGTGATAAAGAAAGTCATGTTTTCGATAATGAATAGTAAGCTAAGTAATGTGGAGATCTTGTTTTATGATAATTATTGGCACCAAAAAAAGATCACAGAGATATTCGAAACAGCATTCCTAGCCGCAGTGTCGGAAGTTCTCTATGTTTCAAGAGCGTGTTCCTGTTTTGTTCGTTCAATTCAACGCTGACTATGTCGCTGAGGCTGAGGTCCTTGGTAGGGTAGATGACTTTTGGCTAAGGCAATCAGATTAAAACTTAATTTTATACAGGAATGGCCCGTCAACTGCTCTCTGGCCTTCTACCCCAAGGTTTCCCAGGCTTGCCTTTTCTGGGCCTGCCCGGTGGCCTCCCGCACGGCATGTCCGGCATGGAATCTCTTGATTTGAGCAATCCGCTCGCCGGAATGCAAACCCCGAAGGGGCAGTCCGGACAGTCGAATCAGGCCAAGCGACAGTACACCTCCAATGGAAAGAACTACTGCGATTTGTGTAATAAGGAGGTACGGTGGATTCCATTTCCTCATGTTTTGGTTACTGTAACTGTGAAAAATATTGAGTCTTGTGCTGGTAAAACTCCGAAGGTGTGCGGCGAAAAACTGGCGCGAAAGTGTTGAGCCGCGTGGATGTGGCGAGGTGCTGCCTAAGCCGTGAAGCAGCATGTGCTCGGCAGCCCAACACAGCTAGCAAAACTCTCTGATACTTAGATCATTAACATTTTAGGTGTGCAATAAATACTTCCTACGTACGCATATGCTCAAAATGCATGGAATTGTTATTGACGAGAATAAGACGATCATTGCAAATATTGACACTTTGGAGAAGGAGAGGATGGGCGCATTGTCATTTAGGTAAGGATATATTTCAAATGCTTGCGGGCTCCGATGTCTAGAGATTATGTTTTATCCAAAACATGGCTTGATGCAGCACCTATGTGCTTTGTGAGAGTAATTTCGCAGTGCCACTTTGATTTTTTTGAACCTTTGCGAAAGTTCATATCTTTGAAAGTTCATTATTTAATATAAACAAGAATCTTTGGTGTGCACCTTACATAACTGATAAATCTCACATAAAAGAACAGTAATAAAAAATATAGGTTTGCTCTTCCGTCATCCCAGATAATAATTTCAAATTTCAGATGCGATATCTGCCTGACGGAACTCAAATCGAGACATTTGCTGCGACAGCATAAACAGGATGTGCATGGTGTTGTGCCTCTGAACAACACTCCACAAAGGTCGCAGCAACAAAACCAGCAATCTCAACAGTCCACCCCGCAACAACCTCCGCTTAACCTCTCAGGTATGTTACCGGCACAACTCTAATGGTAAAGTAGACTGGCCCTTACCTTAGCTAGGCTCGAGCGTTACCTAGGCTGTAATCTACCGTTACCTAAGCTAGGGTGCTCCTAACAGTTTTGAATATGTCTACAGTAGTTGGCTGGTGCTTATCCAAGATACAGTATATACTGCCAGGTATTACATCTAAGAATTCTTTTCTCATAAGCTTACGAGCCTATGCGGCCCATTTATTAAAAGATCAATATGTTGTCGGATATGAGCGCCCGCTAGGGGCCATTTCCGCTCCAGATTTCACTTTTTTGTGCACTTTTTTCTCACATTTTCTTGAATTTATTAATGTTTACGCTTACTCCTAATTATTAATCATATAAGTTTTACAATAAGTTGTAAGTCTTTTACCTAAAACCGCTAAATAAACGTGTTTTTCAGGTTCGGCAGTATCCCAGCAGCTGCTTGGAGACCTGGCAGATAAGTGTCCAGTGTGTGAAACACGACTGCAGCCAGGCACCCTAGCACTGCATATCCAGGCTGAACATCCTAACGACCTACCCGTTCAATTCTTGGCTGGGTTCCAGGTGAATATTGTTCATGAATATGCTGAAATTTCTATAAATATAGCGAAATTACGCTTTCACATTATATGTATATACACTATATTCAACTGGGTGCCTATTTACCCAAATTAACATTTCAATTTCGATATAAATATAGATCTATTGTTTATAAATAGGTATATCAAAAATCCTAATGATCTAGGTGATTATATTTCCAACAATAAATAATTAAACTAATTTCAGCAATTTGCCCAACAAGCCGCATTGTCAGAATCGAACGCCGTCGCCTGTCGGTTTTGTCCAGCTAAATTCAAGGTGTTTATTTATTTTTATTCTACCTTTCCTCCTGTATGCTTCTCTTTTTTTTGGTTCGTTATTCAACACCGTATTTCGATTATTTCAATCATCCTTCAGCTTCTTCTTATGAATGTTTTTGGGTTGAAATATCAGTCATTTTGTAATCGTTATATCTTTTTTATCTGTTTTTTTACTAAAACTTCCCTTTACAGGACGAAATTGAGTGCAACCTACACACAATTCAAGCGCATACCATGGAGTTCCTGAGCGGTGGTGTGAGTGAACAGAAAAGTGAGTGCTAGTTAACCAGTTAGATAAGTGATTGTTCGTTAATTAACTTCTGTGATAATTGATGAAGTAATTAACCAACGAAGCAATTGGCGAAGAATGCAAAGTTCAGTGGTTTGTCTGCCAGCCTCGGACTATGGGTTCGAACTGATGAAATAATCAAAATTACAGCTTTATTTACAAAGTTTGTATTTTCATTAATTAACTTATTTAATTGCAGAAGAGGAAGGAGTTGAAAAATGTAATTTGTGTCAATATTCAACGAGAAATCCGAGAAATATGGAATTGCACATGGAAAGGCATGAGAGGATGAACGAGGCAAAAGTAAATTTTTTTTTGTCTGGATCCTTTTTTAATATTTATTTTTCCATTTACGCGATATCCATGGGTGGGCCATATCCGTAGAGTACTAGTGTCTGAGTATCACGCCTCCTGTGGGAGATAACCTAGGCAGTTACATTTTTCATTAACATATCAATATCATACCAGGGAAACTTGATACGTTGAGAAGGATATTAGATAGATAACTGATGATATGACCTCTTTTAGGCTACCGAAGACGAGGATGAAACGCTGAAACTAACACAGCACGTCGCATTTCAAATGGCACAGCAAAACTTCCATCAGGTTGGTTTTTGCGCACATTGATTTAATAATAAGAGGGGTAGAGCAAGGGAGAGATAGAGAGTGAGGTAGTGAGAGAGATACAGAGAGGAGGAGAGAAAGAGAGATATGGAGGGAGAATGAAGATAATAAACTATGTTCCTATTTCAGAACCCAACCGTATCACCTAAGCAACTCGCAGAAGTCCTTCCTGTGAGCCTCCGTGAGATTCCCAAGGTGGTCGTCCACCAGACACCCCAGAAGGCACAGTGCTCAAAGTGCAATCGATTGTATTCTGATAGGGTAAGTCAGGATTTTTTGATTATTATTTCTTGGATTAGCGCGAGTACTTGCAGTCTAAATTCGAAATCACCCCAGGTGGGATCACATATAAATTAATTAACAGTAGAGCTTTCCCCATCACTTGATTGGGATTATGACTCAATTCTGTCCTTCAGAAAGAACATTGATATTTCTGGCCAACTTACGGCTGGCTTTCGTTTTTTTCATTTGAGTAAAAAAAAAATAAACAAGGAACATTTAGACTGCTTTGGAACGTCACGAATCCACAGTTCACGCAGTACACGCCTTTTGCCCCTACGCTCGACGAGCCCTGAGAAAGAGTGAGGATTAGGATAATTCTCTAGCAAACTATTCCTACTGTAGTTATATTTATTGATTTTAGTAATCCAGTATCCAGTGTTTAACCACGGGTTGCCAATGTGCACCATTTTCAGGGAAAATCCTGGGCAAGATGAGTGGTGCCCGCCTGTCTACCAAGTCCAAGTACCCCTGTGAAAAGTGTCCGCAAAAGTTCTCCACCAAGGAAGACTGTGTGGCGCACGTGGTCCGACATCTACAGCCGAATAAACAAGGGGGGAAACACGAGGACTCATCGCTACCGCATATTGAGAGACACAGCCATACGGTAACTTTTTGAGCACATGCTAAGGGCTGGGTACTAAGGTATAAGGTGTAAGGTACTAGGGTTTACTAAAATGCGTAAATTGAGTGGTCAAGGGTGTTACAACGTATGAGCAAAATATTACTTATTACGCAGAGTTTGTGAGCAGTATACAGTATAGAGGACGAGTTCTACAATGATAATTTACAGTCTCTGGCTGGAGTTGGATGCTGATTTCCAGCTTATTATACAGTACGGAATTTTAATCGTGCATCATTTAGTCTGGATCCCTCTCGCCGTCTGGCGAGTCTCTACCCGAAGGATTCGGCAGAGTACCAGACACGCAGAAGCCCTTTGTCATGCAGACGTTTATCGTTCGGGACAAGGAGAATCAGGGACACTTCCTCAATGAGGTGAGCAGAGAGAGGGAGAGAGAGAAGAGAGAGAGGTGGAGAGAACGAGTCAGAGAGCGAGAGCAGGAGAGAGAGCGCTGATGTTAACAGAACAGCTTTTAAAATTTAAATTTCAGGTTGTCTGCCATCTGCCCGTCCGACACCTAGTCTCTGGTCCACTATCAGTCTCGTTCGACCTGATTCCGACCCCAATGGAAAGCAACTATGCTGTCTAGTCTGGAGTTTGTAGTTTGTACTTCGGACTACATCTTCTGGAAGTGTAGTTCGGAGTTTGTACTTCAGACTTCATAGAATAGACTTCACATCAATCTTCCTGCCGGAATTCTGTATCTATGTGTCCTCCCTCGGATTAGCAATGCGGGTGTCGTTTGTCTCGCTATCTAGCCCCTTCTGACTTTCTCAGACTCTCTCTCTCTCTATTATTGATTACTTCAGAAGATATTGATTGTTTGTACATACAGGATCATTGATTATTCTTATCCACTTGACCATTGATTGAGGAGTATGTGATCCAAAGCTTAGTACCGTATGAAATTATACTTTTCTACCATACTGTAGTGTGTAGTTTATAATTTAATTTCCTCGATAATTGAGGTCACACAGTTACAGAAGAAAATTGCCAACCCAGGAGTACAAATGTTTTGTAACTGAAAAAAAAGTAAAGTGAAGGGTACCTGTTATTTATTATTTTATTTTGCCCGTGAGCTGAGGTTACTTATAGCATTTGGGATAAAATAAGAAAATAAGCTAACGGGTATCCTAACATCATGCTTTCTACACTTCACACACACCTTGATATGGTGTGAAGATAATATTAAAGCGATATGACATGTGGCTTTGAAGTTTATGCTGGAGAACAACATGGTTTATATGCAATCTGTGCCTTTCCTGTTCAGACAAGCACAGACATTTTGCACATAATCCGTGGGAATACAGTTGCGCAGTTTCCGATTCACAAACCACATACTGTACCGCTTTAATCTTCAAGTATGCCCGTTTCGCCAATAAATTGTCACCTTCAGTTTCTATTGCCGTATATTTTTATGCCGATATTTTTTTTTGAATAATTTGTGTCCTATCCTAGTAACTTATTTTAATTACTTTTTTGCCTTAATCTTTTGCTAATGGAAATAGTTGGCATTTGTGATAATCGACATATATTGCTTGAAATTAGATTTGCATAAATTTGCATGTTAATCAATTATAGTTACCCGAGCTACAGACTATAATTACTCTCCGTTCCTCTGCGTACTCTTTCATTATAATGTTCTCAAGCATTTGATTTTCATCCGTCATTGTCAAACATACTTTTGTCACTTTATATATTTGCTATTTTGTGAAATGTTTTTTTTTGCACTTTAATTTTGTATTAGTGTTTTATCGTTTTATGTGCTGGCGCTTTATCAATACCTATCCTCAATGCTAACTTGTTATTTTTTTTTATTCTATTCTATTTCTCGCTTGTGTGCTTTCCATTAAAAACCAAAGGCATTCATCATAGCATTATAAAAATATTATCATTTAATTAATTAATTAAAATAGGCCAAATGCAGATAGTGCTCTTGCAGACCTTAGTCACTGTTTAGGTTGTTTTTATGACATTTATTAATGCTAAGAAAACCAAACGTCGCGTTTATTTATTCTAAAACTCGCCATATAGCCATGTAACACTTCTTTCATTGAAAAAGCCATTATACATTTTATTTATAAGTTTGTAAAGAATAGATTTGAGGTTTTAAAATATCCCGATATCGCTTTCATCAAAAATTAGTTCTTATGTGTACGCTTACTATAATACATTATGCCAACAATATGTAAATTACCCCTAAATTACCCAATTGCGAGGTAATTTTTATCGTAAAACTCGAGTAGACTGACTGAGATTTTTCCTACGGTAGATTTTTGCGATCATAGAATTTGTTGCGTTTTATCATTGTAATTTATTTGGTGTTATGAATTGTGTTCGTTGGTTTGTAGTCCTCCTAACATTATTATTATTATTATATTTTAGTATAGATTATACATTACTAATTTTAGTTACCCGTGTTCCGTAATATTCATTTTCATATCCATGTCTTACCGAGAAAATAAAATGTATGATTTATTTTGTATTTTGTATTTGTATGTATAAAATACGGGTTGAAAAAGTCCAGTCGAGAATTACTCGAATGATTTTTCAAAAATGCCCACCAATTGGTACCCCTGTTCCATCTTATTCTGAGCGATTACGTAAGTTTGGCCTCGTTTCATTGCAACAACGTAGAATCCAACCTGATATTTGCATTCAAACTTTTGAAAGGCGAGCTCTCAACTTCCTTTAGTAGATATTATGTATTGAAACCAACACGCGGGCGTTTAGCATCATTTGAATTTCATGTTCCTTTTGCAAAAAAAAAAAGAATCCATATTATCACAGTTATTTTATACGCACAACTCGTTGGCTGAATAAATTGCCTCAAAATTTACTCATGTCCAATTCTTCGAAAGCATTCAAAAGGCTACTAAAAAATTCAAAAATTTATACGTGTATTGTAATTGTTTGGTCAAGTCCTTAATTATCTCGTGGATCATCCACGAAAATACCATGTGCGGTATAGGAGTATTCGTACATAGCGCATTCGGGTTACTGCGGGCGGAGGTATATCAAGGATGCTAGTATTTGAGCTTATGTTGTACTTATTGTTAGTACTATATTTGTAGGAATGTCCAATGTGTTGCAATTATTGTTGTTATCTTCGCTGTGATTTTTTGAGGTAATGTACTAATACTCACATTAATTTGCTCAAGATAATTAAAACCATGGGCATTCAATTGATGCTTGTCAACCTCTCATCATATAAATATAATTCTTCTGGATTACACAGGAAAACAATGTAATTGCAGAATCCATAGAAAAACCGTCGCAAGCACGTCACGAAATGGTTTTGGTGACAGGTTTGTGACTGCTTCATGACCATGTGGTGACCATTTAATGGCTGTTTTCGATGAAACTTGGTCACCACATGGTCACGAATTGGTCACCAAATGGGCAGGAGCACGAAAAAAACCAGTGAACCGTCGCCAAATGGGTTAACCCATTTCCTATGGAACTAGTAAATACGTATTGTATCGTACGCGTTTGACATTTTTTTCGCACACTATTTATTTTATATTGTTGCTTTTTCTTTATCGAAAATTTTTTTTCTTTTTTCTTTTTCTTTGCTGTTTGCTATGCAAGCTTGTATGGCCTGCACCTGCAGTTCGTCCTTAACGAACTCCTGAGCATGTCTTTTAGTTGAATTCAAAACAAAAAATTAAACTATTTATTAAATCTTAAACACACAAGGTGGGGAGTGAAATGTGGCAAAACCATTTGCAACTAAATTTACTTTTGAACAACTATGCGTTGTATTAGAAGGAGACGGGCATATATAGAAGTACTATTTATAGCTACGTCGCAAGTAAATTTTGATGAAAATGGGTTGCGTTAACTCTTGGTTTACTATACAGCAGTTGCGGTATCGTAGTCAGCAATCCACTTCTTAAGTTTCGCCATAACGTCGGGCTTCTGGAGACTCGCATGCTTGTACTTGACGAAAAAGTAGTTGATCAACACGCGATGAATGTACAAATACTGCTGAAAATGACAGCTTTTGAAAAATATGAAAGTTAAAAATAGACTAGTTCTATTTGGTATTTAGTGGTTCCTAATTAAAAATTAATTCTGTATGGCTCCTCAAATAAAAACTGAAGTATGCGTAGAACAACGCGATGTTACTCAAACATAACACTATGCTTACAATAAACATAAATAGAAATATTACGAGAAAATTTTCAGTGACAGTCAATTAGTGATTGTTTACTAACATTTCTATGGTTTGATCGTTTGATGACTTGTGTTCACTTACTGCAGGTTCTGTAGAACATGACGATGTGTGAATGTTTCACAGTATCAACAAAGGATAAGTAAAAAAAAATTGCAACGTGCCGCATCATTCTGTATAGTGTAGGGACGTTGGTCCCTGACTTCCTTCAGAAGTTTGTCCATATCCACAGTCTCCAGTCCGAGAATCAGACGCTCCAGAGTGTACTCAATGGCCACGATAGAACCTGCATAGTAATTGATCGGGGTTTGTAATTTGCAGTAGATAATTAGGGTTACTGTCATAGTCATCAACAATAAGCATAGGCTATAGTTAGCATGGCGTGATTCAGAATCACATATGGACATGGTTGTTCTAGAAGATGGTTGTTGGCATTAGAAGTATGATTACCAGTTCTTCCGATTCCGGCAGAGCAATGGACAATAATTGGCTTCTTTGTTCCACGAACGCGAGAGAGAAGCTCTGTAGGAGTGTGACCTAAACTTCGCAATTATGGAATACAATTTCCTTTTGGTATCTAAACATTAACCGTAGTTTTAATTTAGAAACATCTGCAGTTAACTCGGTCGGGGCCAGCGCGCTTACGCGCACTTCAGTACGAAATAATTATTGTTTTGTGATACATTGAAACCGTTTTCAGCACAAAATTCAAGTCGACCAACCTTTAATAATGGGAACACCTCTGTCAGGCCAGTTGAGCCATTGGAAGTGACGGACCTGTAGTATAGTATTGCGTAGTACAGTATATTGGAAGTAATGTAGTGTATGATATAACTTGTGAAAACCATAAGAGATCAAGACCTTAGTAATTTTATCTCAATAATTTTGCTCTATATATTTCTTTATGCTGCCGAATAATATTTTTTTTCATATACATATTCTAACAATATTAAATTTATAGATAAGTGTACCACGCGTTCTCCCTTGTCTTGTCCAAAGTTCCACTTCATGGTCAAGACACAGAGACGAACCGAATCATCATTATCAGGGAGGATGGGGAACACGACCTGAGAAGGTAGACAAAGTAATTTATTGATTATTGCTTACCTTAGTGTTATACTTATTGATTACCTTGTTGCAAACATTTTTCATTCATCCCCAACATACTTATTAGTAATAGTTTAGTGATAGCTGCTTCCTCATTACCTGTGTGTTGGTGACTTCAATCTGATCATTAATCTTCTTAGATTCTCCCTGGTCATTGGGCCAATACTGAGCACACTTGTACATTCCCTTTTCAATAACGTTGCACAGCATAATAATTGAATCGGTCTCCTCCTGAATACTTCTATTAACGAGTCGAACAATATGGGGAATTCGCTAACCTTGCTTGTGGCTTATGCCAAAAAGTAGTGGTATTTATTGAATACGGCTGATGGTGAGCTCATCGTTTAGCAATTACTTAATTGCCTCACCTGAATGACCATATACCAGAAGTCAGCAACCGTGCAGTCCAGTGGTCCCTGGGTGCAGATGAATCTCTTATCAGAGAAGGGCGTGGCCACATAATTAGCATGAATGTAATCACAAGGGGCCGGTGGACCTTTCAACACGATACGACCCTTATCCTGACACGGGACATCTTGGTATCTGAAGTAGACTGCATGCACTGCTTCAAATTCACTTGTTTATCCAACTCTCTCTCTCTCTCTCTCTCTCTGTGTCTCTCTTCTCTGTATCTCTATCGCTCTCTATGTGTCTCTCTCAGTGTCTCTCTTCTCTGCCTCTCTATCAAACGCTTACTCACTCGCTCTCTCTCTAAGATTCTTTTCTTTCACGCTTACGCTTGCAGTGTAAGCTAGTAAGCTCAGTTAATCTATTACGGCCAATTTACGTTTGTACCGCTATATACCCGGACCACTAGTTTGGCACCAGTCCGTTCATAAACCAAAAGTTCAGCAGTCACTAAAGAAATTGAGAGAGCGGTTAAGTTTACGATATGCTTACCGATTTCTGCCCGCCGGGTGGTTGTCCTTAAATGCCTGAAAAGTCATGTCCGGCGGGACGTATCTCTTCAGTTCTTTTGCGTATTCGGCCTTTAATCCATCCACACCCTTGTCCAGGCAACGAAGACACCATCTTTCTACCTGAAAGAGATAAGAACGTTATCTAGCAGGGAAGTTGTAAATGTGACTGTAGGTGTAAGAAAGAGACAATGAACACTCTTCAAGAACTATGTTCTGAACAAACTAATTGTGATCTCTTGGCACATGCTAATGATAAACCCAGAACTAGAACGGTTAGTGCACGGCTAGAGCGCTTAACTCCTTAGGACAACAGCCTGATTATACATATAAATAAACGTAGCCAACCTCCTGTTTTGCATTGTCAGCAGCCTTGGCCGTAGAGGGTTTGGGTGGCATATTTTCTCCTTTTGTTCCACTTTCTCTTACACGTCTGTAAGGTCGTCTGTAAGACTATGATCACGTTAGAAGCACCTACAATCACAGTGGTCCTATTCACTCATATCGCGGGGGAGTCTCCCCCAGGCGACGAAACCCATACCGCCCATGCGGCTCACGCGGAATGCTGGGAGCATACTCCCAGATTCGTGCCTATGCTCACTGATGGGTAGAGTCTAGTACATTGGCAACGAATGTAAAATGCAATGCCTGCACTAAGTCAAATCAAATATATAGAACCATGTGCAGAAAGGTTTTGCATGTGCGAAATCTTGAGGTCCACGGCCTGACCAGGCCTTTGGCTGTGGCTTAGTAAAGAAATAAACTCACAGACGAACCGACTGATATAGGCAGTCAACCAAGGAAACCTCTCAGTACTAGTAAGTATTGCGAAATGCCCGTTTCCGATTGCAACTTCATTATATTATGGAAGAAAAGCATGCTAATTATATTTAATTATGTCTGTGTCTGAAAATGTGAGCCGTTATGGTAAACGAGAGTCTTGGATTATTTTGGCTAGACAGATACGTTTCAAGCGGACTTTATGTAGATGTATCTTTCAGCAAGAGTGTTCAACTGTCCACTAGAAGGAACTAACAAGTAGCATGCTTTATTTGTTGAACTGTAAATTCATATTAGATAGACCAATGTGGATGGCCACCTACTACCTACAGAAAAGCGTTTTTTAATCGGAGCTAGCTAAGCTGTATATGTTGCTTTTCCACTGTGAGCATAACTCACTCTTTAGATTTTTTCCTTAGCTAGCGTTATAGCGCTAACATAGTTTTTTCCATATCGATTGTTTTATCGATTATTTGTCGCTTATTAGGATGTCTACTTACTAGGTTAGTGCCTAGTATATGAGTGATTGTGTGTGGTTTCACCAGACATTTCAGTTCTCGGCACGAAGTGAGTAATGTCGTCGAATCATTGTATACTATCTCATAACGGGCGAATCGGAACGAGACAATAGGCAACAGTACGCCAGACTACAATAGACGCCGTTCGAGAATGCGGAATTAGGAGGATGACGGAATCAGACTTCGCACAACTATTATACAGTAGAAGGTATAAATATGGTTTGCGGAAGCATCAAGCATCAATTCAGTGTGGAGCATTTGCTCTGGTTTACTAAAATTTACTTGAATTTTAATAGTTTTCATACAATTATAAGATTTCCAGACCAAAGCTTGAATAAAAAATAGTTGTTGCTTACCTTAGTCATTAGTACATTGGGTATCCTGGCGAGTAACATAGGAACCAGTTTTGCAGTGCTTCGCTACCTCAGGGTGTTGAGATGTAATATACTCTCAATGTTTATTGCTAAGTATATCTGCAAATAGTTATTGCCTAATTTTTTACTGTAGATCATTATTGGAATGCTTTCTTTATACTGTACATATTACATTGAGATATTTCAGTTGAAATTTGGAATGAAATCCCGGACAAATCTTGTGCTCTTCTCATTGATAGGTATGTTTTTATGTGTACCTATTTGGATATTTTTTTCAAACAAAAACCTAATACACGAAGGTTATAGGCTAATATTAGGCTTCAACATTTTATACCAGAACTCACGAAAGTATAACAATAGGAAATAGTTTTTTCACTGTTGTCATCTTTCAGCGTTCTTCGCGATCGCCTCCCTGGCCGACACAAGGACTGTGAGTTTGAGCTTTTTCTATTATTTCATCCGACAATGGATGGATAAGTATTGTTTTTTATCATACGAACTGTAAGGCAGAATGAGATCAAGCTACGGTTTTTGTGAAATCCGTGTTATCAACAAATGCTTCTACCGTTTTACGCTACGGTACAACATGAAGGTAATCTACAGATGTCAAGTTGATGAATATAAGAAATTGAATACTTAATAAAGATTTTGTTTTAGAGCACGTCCTCTAAACCAACAACTTCTACAGTTCCATCGACTACACGGTCTAGAACAACAAGATGCAAACATTCGACTAAATGTGATCATGCAACCACTCCTTGTCATACTGGGGTAAACATTTTAAAACTTGATGCTGCCCACTCTTAAATTATTACACTCTCTAGAGCTCCTTAGAAATTTAGAGCTTTAGACCTTTAGAGCTTTAAAGCGTTAGAGCTTAGAGTTTAGAGCTTTAGAGGTTAGTATTCTCTAGATTTCAATTGGCATAAACTTTTACAGTGAGGGGTGTATCTTGGCCCGACCACCTCAAGTGGCTCTTTAAATTCTCACACTCTGTTGTCGCAAGACTCTGCGTCGCTGTGTTGTCGTAAGATACGATAGAGATAAAATACAGTAACCATAAAATGAGCAAGTGGATATTCAAAGAAGCATTTCAGGGAACTGGATCGGCTGGATGCGCAGAAGGAGTGAGGTGGGGATCATTTTCCTGAACAATTAGATAACATCACAACATTATGAAAAGTCACTGGTTCGATTCCTGTCCCAGGTTGTCATACTCCGCAAAAAGTGTAAAAATTGGGAGCTGGGTGACTCTGGCGGAACATTCTGTCCCTTTGCGCTGTAATGGAATAGTATAGGCATAGAACTGTGTCAGATGCAGAAAGTAAAGACTAACACACTTGACATAGCTGGTAGAAGGTGGTCCTAGTAGTTGTTCATTTCTATCCTATATGAGATCATGGAAATATTTGCAGACCCGACATCCACGGTAGTATCATCAACAGTTTCAATCATATTTGCCCGTGCAGTGGCTTTGGTTAGTTTATTTATGCTCATTTCTTTTCAAAGAAAAACGGTGGAATCTTTACGCTGGATGTTCTCTAAGATGTCAAAACGTGCGAGCCGGTTATTGCCCGATCACACTCAACTAATTTTTGCGGTGATCGCAGAAACTTCGACATACAAAAATGTTATATCAAATTTTAACAATGATTATTATGTTGCTCATATTATAAGTTCGATATTTTATTAATTTCTTGTATTTACTACTTTTCTTTCAGGAGGATGCCCATGTGGACCACGTCAAGTGGATAGCGTCGACTTCGAAAGCAACGCCGGTGAGATAGTTACCATACCCCTTACCTTTACCTTACTTTTGAAACTTGAGAGGTATAAGGTAAGATAAGATTTCCACACCCAATTATATGTACTATGTAAGGCACTTGAATGTTGGTGGTCATTTGTTACAGCTCGCACTTTTGAGGCCTTAATTCCAAAAAGGTAGTCATTTTTCAGTTATTTTGTTCAACACATTGCACACCATAAATTAATTCGTTGTAATACGGATGAATTTAAATTAATTAAACTTGGAGTAACAAATATTTACAGCACTGCTTCTGCCATCTCTGCCAACCTGTGGAAGTCTGAACATCTCCTGTAAAGATAGGAAAACAGAGTGCAAACCAGTATGCAGCACGACAAATACTTCGGAAAGACCATCTTGTCATCGGGTATTTAGTTTGTTTTCTAGATTCTGTAAGCTATATTTGAGGTTCTCTACAAGCTTGCTTATTACATAGTATGAACATGTGCCGTAGGTGCTATAGTACGCCATTAGAATTCATAAATATCTTTATAAATATATTGGTAATGTGCTGGTATCAGCAACGAGACATGTAAACGATCATAATCTTTCTAGGTGTGTACCACAGTAACTCCGAAATCAACCCCCTGTGTTTGCGCCTGCGAGCAGCCGGGATGCACACCATCTCTACCGGTGCCATCTCTACCTGTACCATCGCTGCCTGTACCATCTCTACCTGTGCCTGTAACTGGTGAGAATTCTTTAAAATAATGCACCGTTTGTGAAATTACGGGAGCATGTGCACAGTCAGTGTACTATCCTAGCGTCGGACTAGTCTATACTCCTTTACGGTAACATTGAGAATCGCGAGAATCCTTCGGGCCTTCGACTGCTATTATAATAATACATATAATTAAGTAATTAAACAATAATACTAAAAAGTAGAGACTTTTATTCGAATTATTTTCAGACCCGTTCCCGCGTCCTACCCCACTAGCCCTTCCTTGCCATCGCAATGAAGAAAGCAGTGGATGTTCAGGCGCTGTGCCAACGAGAGCTCCAGAGGTGAGAATACATCATAAGCTATAAAAAAACTTCATTTGAAGGGTCAGGCTCGCAAAAAAAAGTCGTTAGGCTGGAAGCAATTCAGATCAAGCGGCTGCGCTCTGTAGTTGAGCCTGACCTATATTGTTCATATTCGCTTTCCAAATATATATTTTACTTTACAAAGAGTGACTCTCCACGTTCATTATCCGCTTCTTTGTTCCACTCTTGAAGAAAATACTGACTTTACTATTAACTGATGAAATAATGTAATAATCATATTTATTTCTGTCTAAAACAGCGAACATGCAACAAATAACAAAAAAAAAGATCTGCGACGTTTTTTTCCTTTATTTTTGTAGTTCTTTGTAAAAAAATAGTAATCACTTCATCAGTCACATTTTCAGGCAAGATGCCCACCATGCTGCTTCCAACAAGCTGCACCAAAATGCGTACGTTTTTATAGATTTTTGAGTGAATTGTGAGTTGTTGTGGACGATACGCACCTTGAAGGCGAACAAAAAAATCCATATCACGACGCGTCGTGCGAAATATTGCCACATGAAAGTGAAATTCCTGATATCGCCCCGATTACTTTCAACAAAACTCCGGCTTCGCTACGCTTTTTTCGAAAAAAAAAATCCGAATTCGCCCGATCAAGTTCCGATTATTTGAGGGACTCGATCGGGGCGAAATCGGGGTTTTTAGTTTCCCTCGTGCCAGTATAACCTAGATGATCGTTCTGCCTCCGCCTTGAAAAATGTCGCGATGGCTATGAAAGTTGAATAGATCAAGATGCTTGTCCTTCTTTCATATACACAAGTGAAAACATATTGAAATGATAAAGAAAAAGAAAGAGAGAAAAAGTCAAGATGTTTTACTTTTCAGTCGCAATCGTCCCTGTGCCTTATCTGCTATCTTCAGGCCCAGTCAGCAACCGTGAGTTATTAACTTTTTCAGTAAATGCCTGTTTATTCAAAGGATGTAGAAAAAAATGTTTTGAAGAAACTAGAGCCTAAGCCTAATAAGCCTAAGAAAAGCCCTGGCAAAAAATATTTGACTGATATATTCAACGGTATGTATGTTCAGTCACTAAATGTTACATTACAAAGCTGGTTTGTTGGGGGGGGAGACCGCCTGGGGCGAGGATCGAACCCGCGATCTTTACCTGGATAGTAAGGCGTTAGCCACTACACCACCAGGCGGCTTTCGGTTGATATAATGGGATGCACTTAATATTTATCTTTACTTTTTCATTACAGAGGAGCCCAGTCACTCCAGCACCTTCCGGAGATAGCTACGCTCTCCCGTCCGTCCCAAGCGGTTACGTTCTGAGCCCCAGCCCCAGTGGATACGTACGTGCACCTGAGCCGAAGAAGGATGACTCCTACCGAACCGCGCCGTCGACTGACTTCTATAGAACTGCAGTTGTGTACCCGACCGGAGATGGTTACGTAGCACCACAGTATCCCACATACACTACCGCCAGCGGAAACTTCTACGGTATTGCCGGTGGAAACCAACCCATTGGTCAGATTGCTCCTGAATACTACAGCGGACCGATTAACGGAAACGGAAACGGAGTTTACAGAGTTGGACAGGTGGCCTATGGACCAAAGCAAGGTTACGGACAGCAAGCGAATGTAGGATATGTTCCGGCAGCAAGTGGGCAGCAGAATTACGCCTCAGCAACAAACGGGCAGCAGAATTATGGTCAGCAGCAAGGATCAACTTTGTCAGCGATTGGGCAGCAGAGTGGGCAGCAAGTGAATCGGGGTTACGTCTCGACATCAAACGGACCTCAGATTTACGGACAACAAACAGGATATGTTCCGGCAACTGCTGGGCAGCAAAATGGGCAGCAAGTGAATCCCATGTATGCTTCCGCAGCAGCAGGGCAGCAGAATTACGGACAATCGCTGGGATCTGCTTCGTCAGCAAGCGGACAACCGATATATGGGCAGCAATTCAATCAAGGCTATGCTTCAAATGCGCAGCAACCAGGATACTCTTCGGCAGCAACTGTGCAGCAAAATTACGCCCCAGCGACAAGTGGGCAGCAGAATGGGCCACAAGCCAATCCAGGATATGCCTCCACATCGAACGGACCTCAGATTTACGGTCAGCGGCCAGGATACGCAGCAGCAGCAAACGGGCAGCAGATTGGGCAGCTGAATGGGCAGCAAGTCAATCCGGGATATGTTTCCGCATCAAACGGGCCTCAAACTTACGGACAACAGGCAGGATATGTTCCGGGAGCAAATGGGCAGCAGAATGGGCAGCAAGTGAACCCGGGATACGCTTCGACGTCAAATGGACAGACTGGCCCTGCACAGACACAGCCCCAGCCTATCGTTCCTCAGCCATCTCATTCAGCATACGGTACTCCAACAGTCGTACCGGGTTCTGACAACACTGGCGTAAACGGAGCTTCAAGTAACTCTTATGGCACACAGCAAAATGGACAGGAGAAGCCTACTGGTGGACAATCACAAAACGGGTATGCGGCATCCACAAACGGAAATGTATACAGTAATGCGAACAACGGACAGTACTCGGTCAGTGGGCCATCAGCTAGAGTATCTGGCACTTCTACCAGTGAAGAAAAGAAGTCCGCGCACAGTTCTCCCACAGATGGACAGTCGCCTAATCCATCGAATGGCGAGAGTAACGGAGACTCTAACGAGCAACCCATTAATACTTATAATTCTGGCAATGGACAACAAGTTGCATCCTACAACACTGGAGCGCAAGGAGATGTGGATGTTTCCAGAAATGATCAGTCCGGAAACTACGCCCAGGGATCGTTGGCAAAGGACAGTGGAGTCGTATTCAATCCTTCAGCAAGTGGACAACAAAACGGTGGACAGCCGGACTCGTACACTCGAGATTCCTATGCAACTGCACAAAACGGCATCTACCCGACAGCACCAAAGGACATATATGCCACTCAGGGTGCATATGCACAACAACCAAGCGTCAATGGCGGATACGCAGTTGACAGACAATACGTGGTCGATCCATACGCACGACAACAGATTGTTACTAATATGAACACTGTAAACGATGATGTACGTTTCATTACACAACTCTAAGTAGAAGATTGTCCAGGCGGTGATTAGAATATCTACGGTTATTAGAATGTTTATATGGTGATGTTTGATGCGTGCACGAGCAAATTAAGAATAAAACTGAACGAGAAATGTAAAGCATATTGTGGAAGAATGGAACACAATTGATATATTAAATTTTCTTTACAGGATCGACAACCCGCCACTGAGTGGAATACAAAGTCCAGTTCAGCAGCCATGCTCCTAACGCCTCTGCTTGCCGCCCTCATTAAATTATTGCTCTGAGATCGCCAACACACAATCTCAACCTTGCGAAGTCTTTCAACATTATCATAATAAATTATTTTCTGTCATACAAAAGGTATTATTTGGCTCCTGAACGTGAGCCACTTGATTGAACCACACGAGGTGATGCACATCAGATTTCGGTATTGAAATCAAATACTCGGGACTCGGGATTATCAAACACGATAACAGGATAACAGGAACTCACAGGTACTCATGTAATAGGTACTCATGTAACAGGTAACAGGAACTCATGTAACTCATACTCACGTAACGGCAGTACCTCTGATATGTATAATCAGGTATCCAGCAAAAACACGGGAACGTAACAACACCTAAGCACGGGGATCAAATCAACTTTATTAAAATCAATGTTTCTGCTAGATCATGTTGTCTATTGAGCAGTGCATGGGATGGTGAGCTTCTGAGGAGCAGCGACTCCCTTGAAGGCGTCCTGAGGAGTGGCAGCATCAGCAGGAGCATCTCCGAACTCCACTACGACCTTGTCCTCCTTGGGGGGTCCGGCAAGGCGAGTGATCTCGAGGGGAGCCTGAGCTCCGGGCTCAATGAAACCGAACACAGGGCTCATGCGGTACTCGGTGTTGTTGGAGCACTTCACCTAAAATGGAATAAACGATGAAATATTGACAGTACAACAAGCTAAAAGGGAATATAGAACGAGAGACTACGGCACTTGCGGTACTACAGTAAACCTTACCTTGAAGACAACCTTAGCGGCACCACCGTTGGCCAAAGTGTGGGTGGACTTGCCACCTGCGGCGGGCACCTGGCATCCTGGAGGGTCTACGGCAAGTGACATTGTCGACTGATGCTTCTATTCAAGCTCGAGCAACTTATATGTAAGACATTGCATGCTAATTGAAAATTTGCATCAAGTGTTGTCTGCTATACAAGTAATGTAGAAATTTAGCCGAATTTTACGTTTCGTCTATTTCTGTGCATGTAAGCTATGTAAGCGCATGAAGCAACGAATCTTCCAAATCACTCTAGGCAAATACAAAACACACCCGACCTACCGTAGAAATATATGTTTTGAAATTTGTCAAGTATGTGGACATAAAAAAGATCAATAATTTCTGACCCAAATTATTTTTTCCTGTTCGCCTCTCAGTCGCGTTCGCGGTTTTATGTTTCTTGTCTACATTCCGCTTTTTTCTATTTATAACCTCCAAAATTGAAGGCCACTTTTGCTTCTACAATTCCTTCCTTTAAGTAAAAGTTCACTCCTCCCTCCAGTGTTTGATTCCAGGTAATCGTTTGCATGTTTCTGTAATACTTCTAACATAATAAATGATTGCGGGACGGATATAGTTAGAGCTTGTATTTTTCATCGAATTAACACATTTTGAGTCTTCCTTCTGTCATTATGAAAGTACATCAAGTTGCCACTCTAGATCTATGTACTTTCCACTTTACATCCATCCCGAGCAAAATCGTGTAAGCAAATGCAGTTGTCTCTCGCGGGCAGTGTTACCAAGCGGTGGGGCCGTGGCTATGAGGGTTCGTTCTGTGGTTGTGTGCATCGATTGACATTGGGATCGTCGGGGGCCGAGATGGATTGAGAAAAGGCAAGAGAGTGTTGGGACTGGCTGCGAGAGGGCGCCCCTTTCGACGGAGGAGTACTCCATTTCTGACCAGGACCACTCTGGCCACCCGTCATCCTTTCTAACGATTTTACACAACCTTATGTTATTATACGTCATTTTATTCCTTGTTTCCTTGTCTTATGCATTACCCTGGTGGCATTATATTGTTCCAATCATTCAGTACAAGTGTCCTTCACGTACGATTGCTTTGTGTTTTTGTTTGTTTTGGTCCCGTGCCAGGGCCTCTCTTCCGATATGAGTTCTTGGGCTGGGGTGTCTTTTTTCGTTATCGGTACAGGCCCTTTCTTGCGGTCGTGCTTTTGGCTTATTGATAAAGGACAGTGGCGCTTAAAATTATACCCTATTGTTGCTTGCTAAATCACAAATTTGATTGTATTTTGCTGAGTGCTTTATCTCACTCTCTCAAGAAGAACGAGAGCTCAAAACACAGTATTTTCTTGACCTTATTACGGCTGAAAAGGTTCCTTCGGCTCTGCGTTCAAATACTCTACCACTTACTAATGCTGCCAACATTCCTTCGGCTTTATGTTGATCATCATGTATACAATCAAGCTTATAAGCTTTGCCTTTCGTTATGTGACCGTGACGTTCGCATCCCATGGTATCAGCCGGTGCCCAGCTCGGGTACTCAATACGTCTGCTTGTCCCTTTGTCCATTGGCCTTACACTCGACTTTACAACTCACGTGAACCGTGGGCGAATCATCTTGCAATTTGAAAGTGCAATTCTGTCATTGTAACCCTAAGGTCTTGCTTTCCAAGCGTCCGTTTGTGTTAATAGAAGATACAGTTAAAATTTCCACTCTGTTCACGATATCACTTGCAGCTTTCGATTTGTGGTGAAATAGGGTGATCTTTTAAGACAAGACCATGGTCAATACGTTATTTACTTGTTACTGGTCGACTGCCAGGCACTATGCACTATTCTTTTTTTTAAATCTTATTTACTCTAATTTTACACTCTTCAGCGTAGAATTTGCCATTCAAAATTTTTAGTTCTTTTTGTGACTTTGTGAACGACACGGGCACTGGGAATGGGCGCAGTGAACATGCAAATGTGGCTTCGTCGTGTTTAATCGTTCTCTGTCTCACGATTGACTAGCTATTTTCTCTCCTTCATTGCCATTCTGTCGTTTTCATACTCGCGAGCGGGGTTTGTCTCTTTCATGTTGCCACTGTGCCGATTATTGACCTGTAGAACAGAGTGTTTCTTGTTTACATGGTATGCGCCAGTAGAGATAGTGCTCTTGCACCGCTTGTTTTCGCGGTGCCATATCGAAAGCCGCTCTCACTTCACTGTGTCTTTGTTCGTTGTTTTATTTTACATTTGGATTTGCTCGGACTTGTTACCTTGTTCACTTTACATTTCAATTTCAGCCGCGTAACATCGCTGCTAAGGCAAGGGAGCGGTCGCTCTGACCATAATCCAACCAACTGGTGAGTTCATTTTCGTGTACGTATTGCTCTCGTCCCAAAATAAGTAAATGTCGTTATGCCATCTCGTCCATTTTCAACTTCTGATCTTCTCACTGTTTGACTTTCTACTCTTGGCTTGTATAGGCAAGACTTATTCTTGTCTTGTTCTTAGGCAGATATCACCGTATCAGCGGTTATCATGCGATATTGTTTACTTTGTACTATACTATAGTCATTCATTTAGGTAACAACTGAAAGGAGAGCTCTGATAGCTGGATTCCATCACGATGAGTGAAAACAAAAATGTATGTTTACGGTTATCGTGATGTGTGCTAACTGGCGCTTATCCTGCAGACAAGCTTGATGTTGATGAATGGCGTTTTGAAGTTTTGATGTGAAAGCGAAACATGCCGAGTGTGTTATAAAGTTATAATGGCCTAGTTTCCTAGTTTGTCCTTTTTCTGAAGCCTAAGCTGAAGTATAAACAGTGGCGAATGGAATATCTGTACTATTATAAAATTAAAGAATTAAGTACCTATTTCTAATTTGTGTTATAAAATATGATGAAATTCTTGTTCAGGAAGGACAGCAGCAGGCGGCAGACAAGAACGCCGAGGAGAAGCCGGTGAATATTTTTGATAATTTGATATTTTCCACTTTCGGTTATCGCTGAAAGTGTTGACATTTCCAAATTCCACACCAGATAACTTAAAGTGGTATACTATGTGGTTTCGAAAGCAATCTTGGTACTTTAATTTTTACGGATCATATGCAATTTTGCAATTTTCCAAATTTCTGTCCCCAGCAGCCGCAATATGGCTATGGCAGACGTTGAATAGAATATGCATATAATGCACGAAAATGCTATTGGCGCTTCACACACATACTATGTGTCATACCACTTTAAAATAAATACACCAAGTGTAATCTCTCGTTTTTGCTTTAGCTTTTGCTTTCTTGGCTATTATGTTACCCCTTCCCCTCACCCATAATTTGAATTTAGGTAGTAGCCCGAGGTGTCAAGGGAACCGTGAAGTGGTTCAACGTTAAGAACGGATTTGGTTTCATCAATAGGTGTGTTCTGTTTCCTCTTTTCCCTTCCCTCGTGTTCAGTTAGGCTATATGCTATATTCATTTCAAAATGGTTAACGGCAGCTTCTCGCTTTGTGCACAAGTGTGGGGGCTGGTAGTGGTAGTGGTGGCAACTGCCTGGCAACCGAAAGACGGAAAGTCCACACTGCAGCTACAGCTACCATATTCCCGTGATTGACATTTGTCTTGCTTAAGGGCGCGTTCGGGATTGATTTTCCGAAAGGAAACCATGCAAATTCATCGTTCGGGATGGACATTTTGGAAACGTTCTAATGCTTGGAGAAAACAAAAATACAGTATGAATTAGCATGGAAAAGTACAAATTAGCATGGTTTGCATGCTAATTCATACTGTATTTTTTGTTTTCTCCAAGCATTGGAACGTTTCCAAAAAATCCATCCCGAACAATGAATTTGCATGGTTTAGGGCGCGTTTAAGATGGCCGAAGAAAGAAAAAAATAGGTTTTTGGCCGTTCAGGTGGGCCGAAAAGAAAACTTTTGAAAGACAATGCAAAAACAAGAGACGCAGACAAAACCCGAAAAAAATTACTGTATTTTTTCATTGTCCCTTAGTATTAAAATTTTCTTTTCGGCCAACCTGAACGGCCGAAAACGCATTTTTTTCTTTCTTTCGGCCATCTTAAACGCGCTCTTACTTTCGGAAAATCAATCCCGAACGCGCCCTTACCGTCAACATGCTCATTCGGCGGCTACCTGACAAGTAATTGTTCATGATAATTTTAGCGTATGTATATAATTTTAGACACGACACGCAGGAGGATATCTTTGTCCACCAAACGGCTATCTCTAGGAACAACCCGCTGAAATATCTACGCTCCCTCGGCGACGGCGAAGAGGTAAGCAATTGGATGGGTTTTATTTGTTCTTCAAGCTTTATGATTCGGTGGTCGTTTGAAAAGAAAACGACGGCGTAATTGGAATTGTTCTCGAAAATCGAGCCATTAAAGTCATACAGTAGTGAATGGGGAATTCTGTGAAATGAAGAGAATACATAGGCGCATGAGGTTGCATTTCGATTTTGTGTTGTGCGTCGTCGGTTACGACATTGTTTACATTTTGTCAAATGTTTGTGACATATGGATTGCAAGAGAGGAGTTTAGCAATGTATTGATTTTCAACCATCACTTTGTAATAGTTTCCCGTTTAGGTGCAATTCGACGTGGTGACCGGTGCCAAAGGCCCCGAGGCCGCCAACGTAACCGGACCCAACGGAGACCCCGTGCAGGGAAGCAAGTTTGCCGCCGACAAGGATTCTGGATATCGCAGGTTAGAATTGGATACTTTGCGTTCGTGTTCAGTGTTCTCATATCCCTAAAATGACGTATCTAGCTAGTATCTACTTAAGAAAATCAGTTGACTACGACTACTTATGTGTATTATTCAAACAGCTTTTTCTTGCATGTATGTGTTGGACTACGGTGTTAGGAATAGGACGAAATAATTAGTCTTTCTACATTTGCAATGAAAAACCAACTCTTTCTGTCCCCTGTTGATGTGTTCTAGTGTTTCTAACCTAACCTCTCACTTGTCACTCCCCCACTCCCCACTACTAATACTAACCGTATGTAATCACCCGAACAGGACCTACTACAGCGGACGTCGCGGCGGACAACGCAACAGCACCCAGGAAGGCGGCGAGGAGGAGGGAGAGGGCCAGGCAGAGGTGGGTATCTGCATTTGCTGCTAATAATTTCTTTATGATGGTAGTTTGCTTGTAATTGAACGAACATCATAAAATATGACAAGGTAAGAATAATTGTATACAATCTTGTTGTTTATACGATTACACCAAAAACCCACAAGCTGAAACGTTTGTGAAGTGGTTGACTAATGTGTGGGGTTACATAGATTATCGATTATCCCATTAATTTCAGGGACGCCCTCGTCGCGGTGGATTCCGTGGACGTGGCCGTGGTTTCCGCGGTGGACGTGGTGGTCGCCGCACCGGAGCCTCGGAGAGTGAGGGACAACAGGGCGGAGAGGGAGCCCAGGAGGTGATCATTCCTGACTATTTATTAGTTTCATATATTTGCTTCGGTGGTTCGGGGCGCCTTACGTAATGGCCTGTCCATGTTTGCCATTCGCACTTGCGAAAATGACAAATGCCTGTCCATGTTCACGCCATTTTACATGGATGTCAAATGCCTACCGTAACCCATGCGAATAACGCATTTGACATGGTCGTGCAGCGAAAGTGTATCAGATCCGTTCTATTTGAAATAGATCCGTTCTAGATTTAAAATAGCTGCGGGACCTTGTGATTTACATTGACTCGAACATGGACAGACATTTGTCATTTTCGCAGGTGCGAATCGCACACATGGACAGGCCATAAGTGAATGACGAAGGTCCTGGTCCTAATCTTAACGGTAGTTGTCTGATAGGTACATTTTATAAGCGGTATCGCAGCGAGTTGTTTCACTTGAATAGTATACACGAATACATAATACATATTTAAATATTAACACATAACCAATATGATGAAAGGTTGACAAGCAACAATTTTTTTTTTATTTATTAAATACACCAAAAGGTGTGCATCCGAGGATGAAAGTTAAAAACGAACATACAAACGGAAACAGATGACTGATTTGATTAGCAATGAGATTTGACATTCTGCATTTGGAATATTGTTGCAAAGGAATAAAGCCAGCATTTTTGTTTGAGCAAACCTTGAATCAATCCCTTTAGCAAATAATGTGGTATTTCCATGTTACCTTAAAAAATGAGCCACATTCACGAACAATGCTTAAGAAATAAGTAGACATACTACCGTATTGGGACCTAGAAACAAATGTTAAAAACTAGACAACAGAAAGTTAAACCCTAGCACCGTGAATACCCTCCACCCGCAGGAAACCGAATGCGCTACACTGAAATACCACTGAACCGCAAATGGTTGTTTTTGAGTGGTTAATCCACTGGGCTTAATTACAAGGTTTTCTAAACTAACCGATAGCTGGGTAACTGGTAACTGAGTAGTTGGCAACTGGGAAATATGCACTGCGTGTCAATATTGAATACTGCAAATAATCTCTGAGGAAAAAAAAACGAAAAAGAAACGATACAATTGTCAATAGATTTTAGATATTTAATCCATCGTCCATGGGCATGTCGTCGATCTTTAATTCATCTAGAACAATATTCATTCTACCGCTGGAAGTTGTATCTGAAGAGAAACAAATTATTGAATATGCTGAAAATTGAATTCCCGGAAATTTTCTGTAATGTCAGTGATATCAAGGTTGGCAATTATGTCTGCCAAATTAGTATTTTGGGCTAACATTCTCTTGAGAGACATGGAATTTTGGATACGCAAAACGTTGTCAGGAAGTTTATTAATCCACTTGGCAGTTCTAATAAAGAAACTATTATAATAAGGGTTTAGTTTTGAGAATGGAACATGTAATTCAAATGCAGAGGTACGGCCTCTAGTAGGTTTCCAAATGTAATACCTACTGAAGGTGGTAGTACCTAGTTCTCCTTTGAGCAATTTGAATGAAAAAATAATATCTTGTTTTACTCTCCTATGTTGTAGTGACAAAAGATTAAACTTCGACAAACGACCTTTATAAGAAGGCACACGAAAGTTAGGAAAACACTTTTGAAAGATTATTCGCGTTATGCGTGATTGAACCTTTTCCACTTTCAAAATATCTTTTTTCAAATAAGGGCTCCATACAACACTAGCAAATTCCAGAATGGGCCTAACCCACACCTTATATGCTTTGATAAGAACATCTGCATTACGCAGCTTGATGCCTTTGTTGATTGCGAACCAACAACCCATAGCTTTAGTACACATATTATTAAGGTGGTCTACATAATGCCAATTGTCTTGGACTAAAATTCCCAAATCGCGCACAGAGTTTACAGATTTTAAGGAAAAACCATTTACGGTGTACACATGTTTTACATTTTTATTACCAAGATACAAGACACTGCATTTTGATTCAGAGAGGTCTATTTGCCAATCTTTACAATATTCAGTTAGAGAAGAAAGAGAGTGCTCAAGAGAACGGTGTGCTTCAGCAAAAGAGGCTTGACTATAGCTACAAAAGATTTTGCAATCATCGGCAAAACATCTGATTTGGATGCTAGGAGAAGTTTTTATTTTAGAAGGTAAATCGCTGATGTAAAGTAAAAATAGAATAGGAGCTAAGACTGAACCCTGCGGAACCCCAGATGGAGAGCAGAACTCTTTTGAAAACACATCATTGGTTATTTTAACTTGAAAGGTTCTATCCGTAAGGAAATCTTGAACCCAAAGAACTAATTGCTCTGGAAAACCCAGTTTACGAAGCTTATACAACAATTTGGAATGGACGACTTTATCAAAAGCTTTTGCGATATCCAGATAGACCACGTCAATGCACTCCTTATTTTCATAGGAAGTTAACCAATTTTTCTGACAATCTAACATTTGTAAATCAACAGATTTTCCTTTAATAAAGCCATATTGCTCATCTGGAATACAGTTGAGATGCTTAATGAACTTAAGAAGCTTTTCTTGGACAAGTATTTCCATTGATTTGCATATAGCACTATTGATTGCAATTGGCCTATAGTGAACAGGGAGAACAGGTTTGGGAATCTTGGGAACTGGTGTTACAAAGGACTTTCTCCATGAATATGGTATTTTGCCAGTTTCCAAAGAAATGTTAAACATCAGAGATAAAGGCTCAGATAATTCATTTCTTAAATATTTTAGAACATATTGTGGAATTCCATCAGCTGTGAGAGAAAAGGAATTTTTCAATTTTCCGAGTGCCTTATGAACATCAGATGGGAATATTGTCGACAAAGTTACATTTCGATATGAATAGCTCATATCGTTCATAGGAGGAAAATTATTATTATCATTAGTAAACACCGATTCAAATTGTTGACCTATTAGGTCTGCCTTTGTTTGATTTTCGTAAATAATACGATTAGTTCCAGGTTCAGTAACTACTACAGTTGAACTTTTCCTATTTATTTTTCCCTTTACATATGAGAAAAAACGCTTTCCCAGTTTGCCATTAAATATTTTCCTTTCTTTGTTTGCAAAATACTTTTCTAAAGCTTTATCAAGAGACCTGCTTATGGTTTTTATTTCATTGCTGATGTTTTGTGAATTAGAACCTTTGTTCAAAAGAAAGAGCCGGCGTTTGTGATAGAACATATTTCTAATATGTGCAGGAAATTTCTCTAATTTAATTTCCTTATGCACCAAGGGGACAAATTCATTTAAAAGAGAACGGAGATAGTCAGAAAATTTAGCTTCTAAGTCATTTATATCATTGTAGTACCCGAAGAACTGAACCCAATCTATATCCAGACTATCCTGAATAGATGCCCAATCAGCGTTTTTATAATCAAAAGTTGGCGATTTCTTTGTGATGAGACTTCCCGACATATTTAAATTAAAAGAGATTAGGTTGTGGTCAGAAGTACCAACAGGAGGATTGACAGATACATTAGAAATAAGATTAGTAGAGCTTGTAAACAAATGATCGATAATACGTTGTTCTCGAGTTGGTTCAGAAACAAAATGAGCCCAGCCCATAGAAGAAACAAAAGATGCAAACTCTCTTTCCTTAGAACATTTGGGGTTGGGGTTATCAAAGTCATAGTGGAGATTGAAATCGCCTAGAACGATTGTTTCCTTCCCAGAACTACATAAGTTTACGATAAGGTCATAAAGTGCTGCGTCTGCCGATACAACACAACCGGGCAATCTGTACACTATTACAAAACGTATTTTCCTAAAATTCATGACATCTTCAATTTCAATACAATACACTTCAAAATTAGAATTTCCGGTAGAGAAATGCTCTTTGCAAATCAGCCATGGTTTTGCATATATGCAAATACCCCCGCCTTTCTGAGATCGATTTCTATCAAAACGCAAAATTTGAAAATCCGAATTACTTAAAATAGTAGAATCTCTGACTATACTTTTTAACCAAGATTCAATACAAATAAACAGATCGGGGTTTGAATAGGAGAGATAGTATTGGATTTCGTTGATATTCTTTAACACACTTCGTATGTTGCAAAAAGAGATAGCAAGGGTTTTCTTAAGTCTCCTACCTAGTTTCCCTGCTGAGAGGAAACTTGTGGGGGTCTACCACCGTACCGAGGGTCAACCCAACCATCAGGGATGACGGTCTCAAAGGCAAGGGCGGTACGATCCTCAAACAAAGGATCATTTTTCCATACTAGGATCTCACCTCGCAACTGCCACACTTGTCCACCAGTGGTATTCAAATAATTCCGCTGCCGGCGCAATTCATACAACCGCTTACGCTCCTCTTCTGTCTGGCTAGGTCTGATAAAAATGGGACTCCACTTAGTACCTCGCAACTTGTGCTTGTTACGAAGCACAAGTGACTGCGACTTCCTACTACTCATCTCCACCTTCCAAAGATAGTTGCTCATTCTGAAAATGGCCGCGGGGGCCTCTACCACCTTAAGAAATTTGAGCATTGTTTTCACCTCACAATTAACCCGGATCTCATTGCTTGTTTCCATACGAGCCGCATGTTCCGCCAGTTGTATGGGCGTTCTAGGAGCTGGATCAGGATCCACCTCACCTTGGGAAACATTCAGACCGAAATTAGGGGGAATGTTTAGAACCAAACTGCGAACACGGCGTTCTTCTCGCACAGCATCCAGCATGAAAGTAGATGTACCAGACAAAACACTCTTCGTGAACTGGACCATTTTGCTGACTGCATCAATGAACTTTACAGCTTCAGAGCCTACAAGGTTGAAGCCTTGTCCACTGGAAGCAGTCCGCATAATGGATTCCAGCTCAGTCTCTCCCAAGCCAATCACATCTTCCAACTTTTTGGTCTTAGTTGGATACAAGGGGGTACTAACCGTTTCATCACTGGTGATGCGCCTCTTAGATAATTCTCTCGAGTCAGTTTCCATTTGAACTGGTTTCGACATAGGAATAGGAATAGGAATAGGAATAGGAATAGGAATATGCAATACAAGGGGGTACTAACCGTTTCATCACTGGTGATGCGCCTCTTAGATAATTCTCTCGAGTCAGTTTCCATTTGAACTGGTTTCGACATAGGAAAAACAATTGAATGACCATGGTTTTAATTACACCTTGAGCAAATTAATGTGAGTATTCGTACATTACCTCAAAAAATCACAGCGAAGATAACAACAATAATTGCAACATATTTGGAATGGATTCCGGACTTCCATAGATGTTTGAGTGTTTTTTATACGTGGATTTTTATATCCAGTGAAACTTTATTTACTTCTTTTCAGGGTGATGTAGCCGAGGGAGGTGCTCCGAATGGTGGCCGCGGACGTGGTCGTGGACGTGGTCGCGGAAGAGGTGGACGCGGAAGGGGACGCGGACGTGGAGAGAACAAGGGCGCCGAGGGAGCAGAGTCACAGGAGGGAGCCGACGTCAAAGTCAAGGCTGAGCCACAGGAATAGGTACGGTAGGATGCGTCTGTTTTTGGTTGGCTTGCCGGCTGGGGTGTGCAGAAAAGGAGGAGTTTATAGGCGAATTACTTTGTAAAGTGTGTTTCACAAAAATATTTATTCATATGTACATTCAATCTGATACAGCATCAAACAAGTGTATGAGGCTGTAACAGTGCCGTGCTTCAATGGGGGGGGGTATGTATTTGTATAGGGAGAAGGGGAGATTTTTCATACTGTATTTATTTTGACACATGCTCTTTTTTAGATAGCTCGCCGGACGTCGCTCCCATTCATGTGTCTGGTGTTTACTAATCATGGCCCAAGGATGCCATGCTTCCTCTTGACACGCGCATGTGGTACGACCCTTGTCAGATTTGTTACTTGAACCTATTTCCATCTGTATTTCTTGTGTGACAGCGAACATTGTAGGTGTAATTGTATTTGTAATGTCCAGTCGAGTTCTGATTATGGGATTGCGGTGAATTTTCATTCTACCCCATTGTTGGGAACTGGACTGGACATTCCCTATTTCATCTGCATATGTTAATTTTATGTTAGCACTTGTCCCGCGGTGAGATGTATAGTTAATTATGCGTGTTGATTAATGATATCCCTTGTTCCTTTTGATGTCTCCACTTGTGTGATTAGAATCTGTAGTATTTTCTTTGAGCACTTTATTTATGCAGACGTTGTCAATGTTTTAGGTTTCACACAGTCTTCACGTATTTTGCAATTCATTTTCCCGTACGTGGACAACGTTGTTGTCACTTTGTCAGGCAACCTTGCAATCATACAACATTCGATATTTTGTTTTGATTGTATGGTTGCCTGACTCTTGTTAGAAACATCTTTACCATCTGAGATAGTGGATTTGTGCTTTAGTTTATTGAAAGCTTGATTACAACAAGCAAAGAAACGCTTTTTGAAAAAACAAATTCACTATCTGACTTTATGCCGAGCGTTTTGCTGATGTTGAGATCTTTTCTTGCAAACCTCGTCTTTTTCCTCACGTATTTATACTTAATAAACTATTTAACACATGTTGTTTGTTTGGGAGGTTTTGTACCAGTATGGGGACAGCATTTTAGTATCTAATTGGAGGCTGACAATTACAAATATTTTGAAATTCAACATTCTGTTATACAGATTGAATATCAGAAAATTTTATCTCAAATGTATTGTATTTTGTATATCAGAAAATTTCTCTCAAATACAGTTCGTTTTTTTGTATGAAATATATAGTTTGTCTTTTGTATATCAGAAAATTTCTATATCCCAACAATGGATAGGCGGGAATACTATCTCGCCATAGTCGACAGGAACGATGCTCTCTTGTTTGATATCACTCTCCCTGAAAATTCTGAACCTAACAGGTAAGGGCTTGTTTCAGTTAGGTTCAAGAAACATAAAATTTGGGCCTGAAACAAGAAAAACGTGGGCGTTCCTCAATCAGTCTTCGCCAGATTCGTGATTTCCGTTCCTAAAATTTGAAGAGAATCCCAAGATGAGGCGCTGTATACCAATTTTCTAGTTTTCATCCAGTCGTCGCGCCAAATGTTCGCCAGTTTCTCGCCGCACACCACCCGATTTCCGGCAGCGTATTCAAAAGTTGCTCACCTTATTTAGACACGGTGATGCTCGTCACCTAAAGCAATTCGTTGTACATTCTGCCCTGGACATCATCGATGCAAAAGCACAAATTGAGTGAGTTCGAAAACTTGTAAAGGGTTGTTATTTTTAATTATTTTTAAGCCTTTTAATGGTAACCAACTTCACACGATGTATTTCTGAGTGCTAATTGTAAGAAACAGATTTACTGCCACCCTAAGCCTAAGCCCCAGAGATCTGGTTCTATGTCTTATGCCGGAGCGGAATAGAATTACATAAGTCTCACCTTGAATTGTCCATTATGGCATGATACAAACAACACACCATGCCACTTTAATACATTCTGAACTGTTAGTACTTCAGCCACCACATGTATCTGAAGGACGTGGACCGCTTCAATGAATGGATCGTATCAGCTTTTGTCACTCCTCGCCATATCCGTGTTGTGCTATTGCACACACAAAAGAGCGACGACAACATCAAACACTTCTTGGAGGTATGTTTTGTTTGGTGATAGAAGCGGGGAGTACTGTAATAAGAACATTATTAGCATGAATGCAATAGCGTCCAATAAACAAATCATTAGAAATAGAAAATTTACGAACAAGTAATGTGGAGGTGGAGGGTTACGGTACCGCAACCTCGCAACTTATAGTTTACCTTTGATTGCCATCTGCAAGTCTGCATCCAGAACTTTTGCGTTCAGTGTTTAGCTAATAGATACGGTAGTTTACAAATACCGAATAATACCGACAAATTAACTGCGCCTTAGGCGGGTCATGCGGAAACTTCTAATTGATAGAAATTTGACCTAGAAGTGCGACTTGGGTATAAGACTACCGTAATTTTGCCCCTCTTTCCCACTAATTCCTCAAACAAAACCCTAGAGTTATGTACGAATCAGAAATATGGATTCTCTTTTAGGATGTGGCCACTACTTTCATCAAATGTTCCCTCAACCCTTTGTATACCACCGTCGACTTGAAAAATAAGACCTTCGTCAGCAAGGTTCTTAACGCCGCGAGACACTACTTGTTGTATTAAAGCGGTGTGGCACGTGGTTTGTGAAACGTATGCTGGTCAATTATACGCTAATATATGCTATTTGTTTCCATTGTGTGCTACAGAAGAGCGCAGAAATTTGCGTACACGAAAGGAAAATGCACTAAAGTTTTCCAGTGTGCGTTTCAGAAGTATGCGGTTCACTTCCAGGTTTACTGTATGCGCGGCAATTCTGCACACGTTTTGTATTTAGACTTGTTTAAATGTTTATTAGTTTCTTAGAATGATAAAAAACTTTTAGACACATCTTTTCATTTACATTCATTTCATTCATAACATTTGATCTTTCACCCACTTATTATTATTTGAAAATTATTATTAAGGCAAATTTGTGGTGTTGTAGAGAATATTCACCCACTTATTATTATTGTACACTTATTATTAATGCAATTTTTTTGTGTTGTAGAGAATGTGGTTCTACCATGCAATTCAGCTGCTTAAACTTTTGTGAGAGTTAAATTCCTACTGTTTCTTGGTTCTCAGATTGCATGGGTTATAGTTATGTAATATGAAGCTGTTATCTCTTAGCTAACGTTCCTTAGAAAACCTAACGTGAAGGACTATCGAGTTTACTGCAATGATGAAATCTATAAACAAACTTTTTTCGTTTTCATCTCTTTGGTTCGATAAATTATTATTATTTGAGTCTTGCACCCTTTTCTGGTCATTGCTTTATAGTAGCTTTGTAGTTGAACAAATCACCTGCGGACAAATTGCTGCAACTCACACGCACTGTTTTGTAATTAGGGCTTCTGAAAAAAACACAATGTAGTTATTATTATTATAAAATGCAAAGTGACCAAAGAGTAAGAAGAAACCGCCTTTTCCGTAGTGTTACTGTTATATGTTATTCTTACAATTATTGTGAAACTCTTATCGAATCGTGAAATCATTTTGATAATCATATCATATTGATATTGAATCATTGATAACCAGCCGTTCGAAGAGCCCTACGGGCTCATCTCCGACTGGAGGAATCGGCCTTCGGCCGATTGTTTCCCTATTTAAAAAAGGATTGCTACAATTTAAAAAGTTAACTCTCGTCTCTTTCTCCTCCCACACATTCACACGTCTCTGATTGTGGAAACGTATAATAATCAGTTTGGATCACCACTCGACTAATGCTACCATGCAAATTTGCTATTGAAGGTGCTGTACGTAGGGCAGAGGATTATGCTTGTGATAAGCTAGCATAGCTCAACAGGTAGAGCGTTGGACTATGAATCGAGAGGTTGTGCGCTGCTGTGGGTTCGAATTTCGCCAGCGGCAAAGATTTTGTACGCTCTTTGACAATAGAAAATTTTCTTTATGAAAGGATTTCGTTATGTTCACACAAACAAAAAAGTAAACTCTTCTCCTTTATATAATAAGATCGTACTTGGTGCAATCACATTTCGATCCCTATAATTATTTTCACCTGCACATAACTAGGAAAATCTATGGGCTATCATATTCGCAATATTCACATGATGTGGTAAATCAACTTGGGTCACATATACAAGTCACATACATAGAATTAATTTCCTGGCTACGGCTGCGTTTTCATTAAAAAATGATTCACCAAGTTTTGCTCAAGAATATTGATAATGGAGCACCTTTACCATGACAATGAAGTGACGCGCACGTTACAATTCGCCATTTTCTCGTCACAAACTGACAGTAGCACATTTTCGCTCATCAAACTATATTACTTTTATCCTTTTTACACCAGGTTTAGGCTTTAGACCTTATAGTCTTTTGGATGTGGTACCAAGTTCCTATCCCCAATGGTTCCGCCAATTACTCTGTGTTATGGTTCACGCTATTTTGCAATGACACAAGTGCACAAAGTTCGGGATTCTACCCTGCCTTCATAGTGGTGTACTGTATCGAATTGATTAATCTGTTATTCGGAGTGGTATCTATTGGATTCTGCATAGTTGCGATTATTCGTATACGGATTCTGCACTTCAATTTGTCGTTGATGATTATCGCTGTCATAGCTCAATATTATTTATCAATCATTGCCAGAGTTATTCTCTTCTGTATACAAGTGGAATGGATAGGAGAAGGTGGATTATTATTGTTTTATTATGTACAATACAAGTGTAGTTATTCTGTAGTTGGGATTTCGATAATTACGACAAGTGCATAGTTTTGCACTGCGGTGTGCTATTTCTTAGAGTCTAAAAGTTGAAATATACATACACGGTGCATCTATGAAACTACTGCACTGTGATGTGTCACGCAAACATTTGTTCCCAATTTTGTTGTATCATATTATTTAGAGACTACACCTTGGTGGTACGTCTATCTCATCGCTGCCTCATTCATTAGATTGTATTTCCTGGGATTCTGCCTTGCTACAGCGGTTACATTTATATTCGAACGCCTTGTGGCGACTTGGCTAATAAGGTAAATGGGAAAAATAAGTGACTCTGCGCAATACTGGCGCACAGATTGGACAACATGCGCTATACCATTCGAGTCACAGTACAACTTCTTAGTTGTCGTCTGGACTGACTCGTCGTCTACTATGCCAAAGTCCTCTACGAAACAGCCATAATAACTGTGTATTGAACCACCCTGGAAAAATAGAAGAGTGCATTGATTATATGAAAAACATACAAATAATCAATAGGCCAAGGCGGAAATGTTTATAAAAACACACCATACTGACGAGGGTTCTGACTACGGTAGAAGGAGCATGCTCTTGTTATGTAAGAGGCATTCATATTTATATGTTTGCCAATTTCCCTTCAGAGACTATGAGTTGAAGAACCGATCCTGGGTCTGCACGACAACTATATTTTTCAACTTTATCTGTGGTGTGGCGCTGGCGATTACATTGATAGCCGGTTTGTTTATTTTGACTAGTTATTATTTCACGTAACATGTCTCGTTCCGTAGCGTAGCCCTCTTTCTTACCGTTGTAGCAAAAGATTGAATCACTAGGTAAATATGTAGATGTAATATCCAACAAAAACAAAGGGTAGTAGTCTCACACAGAAAGCCAGGTGACATCATCTGGCTGCTGTTTGTACTAAGGGGTGGTAACTTAAGTTACCGTACTTTTAAACTACTGACAGTTTTATTTTATTTGTTCTGCATGATTGTGTCGGCTTTCAGCTAACAAAAGAGTCGTTACAAATGTAAAGTGAATCGTAGTTTTAATCGCCATCTCTCTTTTAGTGTACATCGATGTCCTAATCATTTTCTTCATTTGCACCATTCCCGCCCTCGTTTGTGTTACGGTTAGCTGTTTTTTTTCCGTTATTGCAAATTTAAGTGGTAGATCATCGTTTAAGATCCTATTAAGTTCGATGGTAATTCACTTACTCTCTTGTCTAATCGGTCGAGATGCCGATGCCTAGTGCGTTCTCCTCCTCTTCGGCATAGTGGGATAATATACAGGTCTTGATTCTATGTCTATAGCTGTTAAAGCGAAATGCTAGCCTCTTTGGAAAATTTGCATATGATAAGCAAATCCTATGTATCCTGTGCTACTCTGGTCTTCAACCGCGCAGAGCGCCGCGTACCATCCCGCCTTGTGCGCTTTTGTAGAGGCGCACAAGGCGGGAAAGTGAGCGGCGCTCTGCGCGGGTATGTCTGCAGCGCACTATGCGGGAAAGTCGGCGGCGCTCTACGCGGGTTAGTGCGCGGCGCTCTACGCGGGTTAGTGCGCGGCGCTCTATGCGGGTAAGTTCGCGGCGCTCTACGCGGTTACACTAGCCATTAGGCTCCTCCCCTTGCCCCGCCCACTTCACAATATAAAAAATATCATACAAAAGAGATAAAATAATTTTATTAATTCAACATTGATAGAGTAAAATAAAGTGAAAGCTAAATATTTTAAACCATTAAAAATAATTCGAAATAGACTGCGACTGCGAATTGATCAAACTTGAGGAACTTACTTTCATAATAGTAATGAAATAGACTGCTAGCAAAAGTTTCATCAATATATGTCTCTCCACAATACTATACAACATAATTATTCATATCAATAACTTCTAAACGTTACTAGATGAATTAAGGAACATTAGTTAAGTAAACTTAGGGACTTTGCGGTTGTATGTCTACGGTTACAAGCCACAACAAAATAAAGCAAGCTGCAAATAAACTGAGTAATAAGTAATAAGTAACTATAATAGATACTCAGCTACTGTGGAACTATTTTGTATAGAATGGCGAGAAGTAAAAAAAAGTGGACTAAGTTAATAGGATGCATGAGTTTGTCAACATACGAGAAATACAAAATACTGCTTAAGAATAATAATGACGACGAATGGGGGAATGGCTAAACAAGCTCCGTATTAACAAGCACTTATAAACGTTTTATCTAGTGTCTAGGAACACATTAGCCGTTACTTAAAGTATCCCAACACCTAAAAGGAAAGAACTAGCCAGTATTTATCAGGAAACACTTGAGAACCCCAAAGACGACCGAGATACCGCGACTTCTTGTTGAAGCACCAAACTCTGCAGAACTTGAAGCTTTGGCGCTTTGTTGAAGGAAGAGATGGGATCTGCAATTTGCAATATTTAGATGCATGAGAAGGGGGGCAAAAACTACGTTCAATAAGGGTCTAAATTCCCAGTACATCTAATAAAACATTCCGGTACTCGTCCTTGATGTTTTGGAGGAAAATTTACTTGTTTTCGGCAGATGCGCAGCATTTAACGCTTACTGAATAATAATGAAACAATAATAAACATACCTATGCTTTCCTTGTTCACTTGTTCGTACTAAATTGTTCCGAAATGCCAGGCCCTTCACCTTTGTAAATTTTTAACCATCAAAAGGCGAGGAATTCTGGACGTTTGGCGATTGCTGTAGCGCACTAAAACATATAAGCTATCATAAACAACTAATGTCTTTGTATGCATAATCATTTGCGCGTAATGCATGCATGTAGAGAGAGAGTTGTGCAACGTAAGGATCACAAGCAGCCTATGCTTCCCGTATAAAATATTTCAAGATACAATAAGTAGAAAAAAGATACTTACAATTAGCACTTCGCACTTCTCATTGATGTCGTAGGTGAAGCCATATCGCACGGCTAATTCCTTCAGCCTTACGGGATACAGACATATGTTTTTTCATCCTGCACATCCTGCACCTGCTGCAGACATCCTGCACAATAAACAATAGACAATAAACATAAGAACAGTTCATCAAAAAACGTCAATGGAACTTCAAGTGAATACAACCTTAAAATGTACTAAATTCTATCATATGTACTCATCGGGATGACAATGGGTAAATAAAGAAATATACCCAACAAACCAAACAAACGGAAAATAATACGAAAAACGAACGGGGAAAAGAAAAACATTGAGAAAAAAATGCACTTTAGCGGCGAAACTCCATTATGTGGCAACTATTTGTTGCAACTACGGTATTGCAGCTGAAAATAATTTCTTGAGAGAAGAATTTTCGTGAGTGCGCGGCGCTCTATGCGGGAATGTACGCGGGAAAGTATGCGCTCGCAGTTGGGCGATCCAAATTGTCAAAATTGTGATTTCGGAGACATTGCTCCGGAAGACCACCGTGCGGCGCTCTATGCGGGAAAGTATGCGCGCACACCGTGATCATGCGGGAAAGTACGCGCGCACAGTCAGATCATGCGGGAAAGTATGCGCGCATACCCAGAACGTGCGGGAAAGTATGCGGCGCTCTGCGCGCCACAGAACGTAGTAATTTTGTACGATTGCCGTGGACGATCGTACAAAATTAGCATAGGATACATAGGATTCGCTTATCATATGCAAATTTTCCAAAGGGGTTAGCATTTCGCTTTAAAGGAACGCAGTCACGTTATTTTATATGTAGGAGTTATGAAGGAAAATTCGGTATCAATACGAAGTTTCAGAAAAGCAAACTCATCAAACACAAACACGAAGCAATACATAGAACAGTTGGTTGATAAAAGAATTGTAATAAGTTAATTAAACGGGTTAAACATGGTTAACAATGCTTAACAAGTGACCCAGTCCTTATTCTACCTACGTCTAACTTAACCTAGGCTGGGCACACATGCACAAAACATAAAACATGAAACATGGCACAATACATATGAACAATAAAGTATCATAGGGACCATAAGTCATAAGTCCACTAGATTAGCACAAACAAAACATACAATAAGTAGTTTATAAGTTTACCAGCCGGATGAAGAGCCCTAACGGGCTCTTCTCCGACTGGAAGAATCGGCCTTCGGCCGACTGTATCCCTGGTTAAGAAAATATATTTCTGTAAAAGTAAACAGAACTTTTGCTATTCCTACCTTTCTCTCTAATTCTGCAAGTTTGCTATTGAAAGTGCCCTTATGTGGAGCAGAGAGATACGCACATTATAAGGCAGCATAGCTCAACAGGTAGAGCACTCGGCTGTGAAGCAAGAGTTATGTGCGTTCACGGTGGGTTCGAATCCCGGCGGAGGCAAAGGTTTTTGTATGTTCAATTTCTGCGGCAAATCTTTATGAATGAGCTTTGTTGCGTTCACACGCGGCTTCAAACTAAAAAGTAAACTCTTCTCCTTTATATAATAAGATTATTCTAGTAAATAACAATATCAAACTCTAGTGCACCGGTTCACGATAAGCAATAAACAAATGGTAAGTTATACTAAAAACATATGTAAGCAAGATCAATCCTCGGTATGAGAGAAATCAATAAAGTAGGGGCACGTTCGGGATTGATTTTCCGAAAGGAAACTCGGCCAAATCCTCCTTCGGGATGGACATTTTGGAAACGTTCTAGTGCTTGGAGAAAACAAAAAATACAGTATGAATTAGCATGTAAAATTTGAAAAATATGCGCGGGAAACGTTTTTCGCAAGCTAATTCATACTGTATTTTTGTTTTCTCCAAAGTCCATCCCGAACGATAAATTTGTATGGTTTCTTTTCGGAAAACCAATCCCGAACGCGCCCTAAGTAAGATATAAGATGGGTTAGAACACCCAGAGTTACAACATTCAAGTTAGTAGACTTGATAGTTCAGACCAAGACATACCAAGTAATGTGTTAGAAACGGTCTTATTATAGATTTTTGACGCGCAATATAACCGCCAAGTGATAACGCAATTGTTATGTGTAAATTGTACTAAGTTGCCTACGGCACAACGATGATAATTGACGAAAGACGAAAGACACCAGAAAAACAAAGCGCACACACTGCACAGAAAGAAGGTACATACTACAAAGTACAAATACAACAGCTGATTAATGATGATGATCTTATAATAGCAGCTCGTTTGGGTGGTCCCTTCTACTGAACATCAAGATATCACACGCATCATAACGCCATTAGAATAGTACAAGTACGCATACACAACACTATACATTCTCTGTTTATTACCATCAAAATAACACACAAGATTAACAATGATGCACTAGCGTCGCCAGTGCGATCCAAAAGTGGTACCTAAACGTGTACAGGCTAAGTGTATTCCCATGTTTATCAGTAATTTGTATGTACCCTTCGACTCAGAGCACAACAATTTGCATATCATACAACTGAAATATAAAACCCAAACTATGTTAGCGCTATCGCGCTAACAAAGGAAACCACTTTCCATACCACTTATAGTCCTACAACCGAACTCGTTGGTTGGTCCTTTTTGCTTTAACTAAAAATTCAAAATCTTAGGCTTTTCTGTGTCTCTTCTGGGCAAATAAAAGACATCTTCGTTCAATAAACAGAGGACATTGTGACGAGGAATACACACTCAGCATACGATTCCAGCTAGAGGAAAATGTTCGAGCACTTCGGGTAAATACATTATACAATTAATACTAAGACAAATAATCTTTATTGGCAGAGTAAATGATGCTTGTAGCGTAAACTGGTTTGTTATTTCTCCCTATGTTACTTCAGCTGCTTCGCAACTTGGTACTTATCTCATGTTCTGGCATATTCGTCATTGGTATACTATATCTATCTGTTTCATATTATGAAAAGAATGTCAACAAATATATTGGAGAGTTAGGAATGGCAATTTTTGATGCAGTTGTTGCTTTGTAGGTATTCTTGAAACGATTTGTATTTCTTTTCAAAGTTAGGGAGAGGCCCACGACAAAAAAAGTTTTCCTCTCTTTGCTTATAAAGTATGTCCGGAATTTCAGAAATATTACTGTGGAAACCGGATTGCTTGAAGCCTAGAACTCGCAGAGTTAATCACCGGCAAACGGTTCGGCCAGGTACCGTAGTCAGCAAAGTCAAAATTCGTTTCTCCGGTTTATATCCGTTTATTGCATTCTTTCTCTACATAGTAATGGTTAAATGAATAAAGATCATTCCTACGATTATAAAGAGGCGTTTCCAATACAGTAATGCCCCAAAGGCGCAAAAACTGATTCTGACTACGGTACCTGGCCGAACTGTTTACCGGTGAATAACTCTGCGAGTTCTAGGCGTAAAGAATTGCGGGTTTCGCCGTAATATTTCTGAAATACTGGACATTCTGTACAAATAAATTAAGGAAAACATTTTTCTCGTGGATCTTGCTAGCGAAACATTTATACCGCGCGACGAAAAAAAATCAGCTGTGCCTACCAGCCTATCTCGTCCCGACTTCGCCAGAGTCTCGCTAGGTCCTAGCGAGTTCACTGAGTATCCTTTCACGAGAACCTGGTGAAGGTGAGGGCGAACTCGACGCTCATCTTTGTATCTGCTTGTGTATCTATTCGCATTTTCATCTCTTGCGCTTCCGAGCCGCTAATGTTCGCCGCGCACCATTCTGAAAACTTCACGGGTATTTGAGCTTAAAGAAAATGAATCGCTCACTTTTTACTATTCCAGATTCGTTAATATATTGTTTTTATTGGGTATTTGCTCCGTCGATCAGTATAAAATTTACTTGAGAAACACACTGCGTCAGATATTCGTCTGTTTTCACTGCTGTGGTAATGCTGAAGATCTAAATCAAATAAAGGTATGTACAGTTTGTGCTTATATCCTTGTGAAGTTGCCATTTCTCGCGGAAACTTCACAAGGAATCATGTTGGGCGGAATGAACACGTAGAACCATAACCGCTTTACTGCCTACAAGAGGTCTACTGTACGTACGGGGCCTGGGTGGCCCTTTGGAAACGTCCTCGCTTCGCAGTCAGCCGACTCAAGTTCGAATACAGCAACATACACTCACCCAATGCCACCCAGGCGAGGAAAATCGAGGCGGATCCCCCACTGCCTAGCCTGAAGACTTCGAGGGATTTGTCCTTTCGTTTCGTCGTCAAGCACTCTGTATAAATCACAAAAACCTTCATTGGAAAGATCAAGGATCGAAATTATGTGAAGGAAAATCTCCCCTCCACGCATTCCCCCCGCGGATTGAAGAAGCACGAAGCAGAACCCTTCCTCACTTGTTCTGGCACTTGATTGATATTGTATCTGATTGATTGTAGGTGTGAATATAAATTAATTATATGTCTAATGTACGTCTGGATAATACCGAAAAAATCAATAAGAAGAGGATGTTCGAGTGAGTTTAGCTGAAATACAACTTTTTTCGCGGCATGACGCATTAAATCCCGTCGAGTATTTCACACTGCTTTCAGAAGACTGTTGACCAAAACGCCACACTTCACTTCGAACAACTCGACAAATTTTGGAATATCGGTCCCGCCCCTTCAAAAACAGGCGGAGCCTGTGCATTCTATTGGCGGAAACATCGACACGCCCAACAATTCCGACCGCCCACCCGGAAAGCGTGGGAAACAGAACCTCGATCAATAATACTTAACAATAAAGGCAAAGGTCCTCCGTAGAACTACTAAATGAGAAAAATAATGATTAGCTAAAGTATGCGAACAATAGTGTTACCATGTTTTCATATATTGATCAAAATCTGCACGTTGCATTGCTTTCTTTGATTGTCTTTGTGCGTAATAAATTATTACATCTGGATCTGGTTCTTCAATAAAGACTAGTGCAAAATTTGCTCTGCTCGGGACACTGTAACTTCTTTGTTAGCGGATCCAAAATAAGAACCGACTATTTAAATAAATACTTTACTTTAAACCCCATTTCTCAGTAAACAGAATCGCTCGCAACATCATCCGCATCATGTTCTCGACCACGTGACTCACCTGAACACAAAAGGGAATAATTTTAAATATTAGCGTATATTCATCTAGGAAAAACAAACTAATTAAAGGGGTTATCTCCCTAAAAAAAGTCCCATAATACATCAGTAAACGCGAAAACCGCGAGATGCAGAAGAATTTTATGTTTGTTACGGAATTTTTTTAAACAAAAATCGTAACCCTATTCCTATTCCGATGAAAGTGCTGCTAGAAGAGTAGTCAGAACAAATGTTCATAAGTATATAAAAATATGAAACCTCCTCTGTCACGGCGTCAACAACAAAGTTTGAAAATTCAGTGAAAATCAATTCCGTCCGTGTCTTTTTCTCATTATCTCCCAGTTTTGACGCGTTCTTCAATGCATTCAGATGGGCTATCACATAATGAGCCTAAAAGAAAACAGTTCCTGGTAATAAAACGGTACGACACGTGGTTTATGGAACTTATGCCGGACATCTGTAATTACAGAATCGCACACATTTGCATAATGACATGCTGGGTGAATGCAATTGTCCAATATCTCACGAACCATATTTCATGCCACTTTAAAGCACACCTGACAAATAATTATAGTAAAACCTGTGAAAACGTAGAACGTACAGTACCTATCGTAAACTAATACATACTGTAACCTGAAACAACAATGGGCAAATACGACTACATAATGTGGGCGTTATAGGAATATAAGCTTCTAGCCGCAGTACTCGATCTATGTATTTACATGAGCCGTATACCCGTAGATATGTTATTTATTGATAGGAACGTAACAAAACCGTCATTAAAAGGTAATTAACGCTAAATACATACCTTTGCCACGACCTCCTGATAGCGTTCGTCCTGTGCCAGCTTGGCCATAAGCGATTCGGCCTTGTAGTCCTAAGAAATATGTGTACATTAAAATTATCATACATTACTCATCAGCAATTAGTAATAACTATAACAGCAAAAAAAAGAGTTACTTACTTGAAAAGCAGACTGTACATCCGGTCGCAAAGTTCCAATTAAAACTTCGAGTTCAGTCACCTAAACGAACAAAATATAAAGAAATGCTACAAAAAACGAATATTTTGCTACCTACAGTAAGCAACACATAGGGCCTTGCAGTATGACAACAAGTATACTCAGTATATCTACAAACCAATGGGTTTTTATACTTCATCAATCGACATGCACTACACCATACCCACAGTATACCGTAGGAATAGCCTAGATAGTACCTACATTATATAATACAGGTTACCGGTAGCTTGCCTTTCTATGCTGTGTAATTCCCTGTGTCCGTGCTATTCCCATGAACTGATCCACCACTTCATCTGTTGCATTCTTTAGGAAAAGTGGCTGAAAAAATACGAAGTTTAATTCAACACACACTAATAAAAACAAGTTTCTCTACATGATTTTATTGTTATTTTTACACGCTTTACGACGGGCCTCGCTTAAAATTGTAAGTTTTTTGGTCAGAATTCAGAAGCATCCTTCGATGAAGCCGACTTATTGTTAGGGCGTTTACAGTAGTGAATAAAAACGCTCGGCCTTAATGTCGTTGTCCAGTGACTAGTTTTCGGACAATTCCTACATATTGCTATTTAGTTAGTATAAGATATTTTATTTAGTTTTCTTCAAATTGCCGAAAAATCTCTTACCTTTATCTTTGGTTCCAGTGTGTCACTACTGACCGTATCCAAATTAAAAGAATAAACTGAATAGATTATACTACACATCAAAGAGAACATAAACGACATTGCTGAAATATGGTTAAAATATACGGTAAGGCCCCTGCGTAATTGTAATTATTTCCAGCGTTACATTCCTTGCAATGAATCGTCTGCTAGTACTTTAACAATATTTGTACTTTGTTTACGTATTTGCAAAAGATGCTCTGTAATGTCTTGTCCACGTCATTAGCATTTAGCACTACATAACTAGCCACACGTAGCGGTCAGTGTAGGTTAGTTTATAACACAAAAAAAACCCGTGGGATAAAATACGACAAAAAAGTGGCATCAGCAGTATTCTCAGAAACCATTCTGGAAGAATTCGCAATAGAATAAACAGACACAGAGTGGTCCAAACTTGCTTCACAAACCACGTCACATACCGCTTTAATCTAAAGAAAAGAGCCCAGGCGGAAATAATACAATCATATAATCATGATGCACCCGATCATCGACCAATTAGAATTAGGTCGATCAACGCTTCAGGCTCACTATTTAATCGGTAAACAAAGGATCGAACGTCAAAGGCGAGATGGGTCTGACACATATACGAAACACAAACAAACAGCCACACATAGGTGGTGAGATGTACTACATCACGCATGTGCACTCACATAGTATTTACCAACTCGCCTGAGTCATGATCTACATCCTCAGTCCATGGGCACTAGGTACTTGGGCACCCATACTCGTGCTTGTATGTTTTGTTTCAAACACCCGATTGAACCCCGAGTCCCGCATGCAGCGTCTCGGCTGACTATCTCTACACGATAAGTCTCATAGTTGTGCAGTTTCATCCGCTATCTTGAAGATCCTCATCCGAACCAAAAACGCTAAAAAGTGCAATGCTAGAACCACAAGTACAAGTGAAAATTTTTGTATACCGCATAAACACAAATACATAAAAAGGTCATGAACAGAATAGAAACTGTGGTAAAGGCATGAGACAGTACAAAAGAAATAGAAAAAGAAAGAATAACCGTTTCGATAATGTCGAAAGGCCCGAAAGGGAAGCTTAGTGATGAACCAACTAAGGAAACAACGTACAGCGGGGAAAGAATTCATAGGTAGGTCTTCAAAACCCCCTAACATAAAGGCTATGTACGTGCCTAACCACACGCACACGAATATCTGGACATGTCTGCAAATCAAAGTTATAATACAGAAGGGCGTGCAAAACACACGAGATCTCAAGGCCAAAACGAGATCGAAAACACACTGGTATCAACTAAACACATTGCCAGTAAGTGGAAACAGACCGCGACAAAACCTTACGCCGTTTACGAATAGTCGAGAAGGAAAGATTAATTAGACCGAGCGCATGGTAAAATGTTTGGTAGCTATTCGACCACTGACGGAGACGGAATATCAATATCAGTGTAGCGGAGTTTATACATAAAACTGAGCGGCACATAGTTCAAAATACAGTAAATACAGTAAATTCGAAAAGTGGAGAATAGAACTAACCATACGCGAAGCCTAGGTGCCTAAGCTTAATAGCCTCAGCCTCACCTACACACTACTTCCTGGTGAAGAATGATGTGATCGGAGCTTGGACCTTCTTGGGCCCTCCAGTCTTGGCCTTGCCATCGGTAGTATGACCCGCTCTGACAGGATTCACGGCCTTCAGTGGTTCCTTCTTTTTCTTCTCCTCCTCTTCCACCTTTTTCTGTTCCATCTCATCCGGGTTCAGTTCACGCTCGATCATCACGTTCTTCACAACTAAAATGAGATCATAATCAAATACAATCTCTCATGATATAATAATACTAATAATTTATTACACCACAGAAGTGCGCACAAACATATATGTTCCGCTTAAACACCACGAAGTCTGATATACAAGAGTTTGACATAACAAGAACTAACTACACATAATAACAATAATACATTGTTTGTTGGCGTGCATAATACATTACATACATACTCACAAACAAACATACATACGGAGTTCAATGTCTATCTCCAACTTACTAACCCATAAATCCGTCTTCGTCCACAAATGTCTCCTGTTTCTGCTCCCACACCTTGGATTTTCCACTCCTGAAAAGATGTCCACATCGTATGGTTGCTTTGCTCAGAACTACTACCACACATATACACACAGTCATTACATTTACTATTACTAGCTTCAACTATTGAAGTGTACGCTCTCTTTGATTTTTATGTTATAACACAACCAGCCGTTCGAAGAGCCCTACGGGCTCTTCTCCGACTGGAGGAATCGGCCTTCGGCCGATTGTTTCCCTATTTAAAAAAAGGATTGCTACAATTTAAAAAGTTAACTCTCGTCTCTTTCTGCTCCCACACATTCACACGTCTCTGATTGTGGAAACGGGTAGAAGTGTAGAACACTACCCCATTTTGCAAATATACTACCCCAAAATAAAATATACTACCACATGGGAAAATACTACCCCTGCAATATGCTACCCCGGAAAATATACTACCCCATTGTAGAATACTACCCCCAACTTATTTTACATGACTACCCCCGAACTTATTTTACATGACTACCCCAAACTTATTTTACATGACTTCCCCACTTTTTTAACATGACTACCCCACTATTTTTACTACCCCACCTAGTTTATACCCCCACCTAGTTTACATGACTACCCCCTTATTTTACATGACTACCCCACTTATTTAACATGACTACCCCATGACACCCCACCTAGTTTACATGACTACCCCACTTATTTTACATGGCTACCCCACTTATTTTACATGGCTACCCCACCTATTTTACATGACTACCCCCTCTGCTGTGTTACTTTATGTTGGGGTAGTATTTTGCAAAAATTTTCCGGGGGTAGTGTTCTACCGAAATAGGGGTAGTATTTTTCCAAGTGGTGGTAGTATTTTTCGAAAATGGGGTAGTGTTGTAAATGTTTACCTGAGCGGACTACTTGGCTACCCCATTTTACATGACTACCCCATTTTAGGGAATATGCTACCCCATTTCAGGGATTTTACTACCCAATAACCTGGGGTAGTTTTCGTAAGTGGGGGTAGTATTTTTACATTTTGGGGTAGTATTTGTGCAGAATATTTTTTCGAAAAAATACTACCCCTTTGTTGTGGGGTAGTATATTCCCGATTTGGGTAGTATACTACACTGGGGTAGTATTCTACATTTTTACCGTGGAAACGTATAATAATCAGTTTGGATCACCACTCGACTAATGCTACCATGCAAATTTGCTATTGAAGGCGCTGTATGTAGGGCAGAGGATTATCCTTGTGATAAGCTAGCATAGCTCAGCAGGTAGAGCGTTGGACTGTGAAGCGAGAGGTTGTGTGCTGCTGTGGGTTCGAATCCCGCCAGCGGCAAAGATTTTGTATGTTCTCATTCGATTGTGAATAGAAAATTTTCTTTATGAAAGGATTTCGTTGCGTTCACACGCGGCTTCAAACAAAAAAGTAAACTCTTCTCCTTTATATAATAAGATGATAGAACTCATAGTAATCTCTGTAGTTACACTCTACGCTCAAGCTTAAGCCACAACGTAGTTCAAGAAAAAAACATACGTATTATTGGACGGTTGCGAACTCTTCTGCGAACGCTCCACTGAAATATTACTGGTAAAACGGTAGGTCAGCTACAATATACCAAGTGACTAGATAATGTGTCTGCAAGCGAGATTTCACAACCTACCCAAATCAGTCCAAATTATCCACGTAAATACACACTGTCGTCAAACTCTTAAGATACCACCAGTCTCCACGTTTTTGGTATAAAAAAACTACCGTACCAAACTAATGTACTAAAAAAACTACCCTACAGCACCGTACCAATGCTATGTTTTACATGTTCTTTGCATCAAACTACGGTACCAATGACTCAATCCTTCACTCTTAATCCCCTCTACATAATTGTATCCCAAAAATGATACATATCGATTACCTACCGTCCAGTTTTCTCTGCGTCTTGTCCTCCTCCTTCTTTCTAGAATACTTCGCCTTCGTCTTCTTCTCTGGTTTCTCCTCTTCCTCTTGCATCTCTTCGTCATCAAAAGAATCATCCTTTTTCTCTTCTGAACGAAGTACATATTTATCACGTTTTCGAATTTTGAATTCTTCTTCTTCACCACTATGCAAAAGAACCAAGCCCAAGCAGAGTAAGAAACAACTATGATTTCTATATCTGGAATTCTGGAACATTAAACATGAAAGCGGACGGCAGGTGGTTTGTGAAACATATGCTAGACAACTGCATTTCCATTTAGTATACGCAACGTTCCGCGTCCGTCTATGCCACGATAATGTAAAAGCACAATTGGGAATGCAATTGTGCAGCACAAGCACACTTTTCACAAGCCAGCTGCCGTGTGCTTTAACGACCCTAGACGTGACCCAATCACAAATGACCTACCAGTCTCCATAGGAGTGTACTCCTCTTCCTCATCGCTCTCTATCCTGGTATTCTTTCTCGTTTTCTTTGGCTTCTCCTCCTCCTCATCGCTGTCTATTCGGGTATTCTTTCTCGTCTTCTTTGGCCTCTCCTCCTCCTCGTCGCTCTCTATGCGTGCATTCTTTCTCTTTTTCTCTGGTTTCTCTTCCTCCTCCTCTTCTGGGTCACTGACTCTCGTCTTGCTCTTCTTCTCTGGTGTCTGGTCATCGTCAGATCCAACCACAATCTTACGCCCTCTCCGCCTTCAATACAAAATTACAGTAAGATATCACAACAAAGATATTCAATCTTATAAAAGCTACTCGTCCTTCTCGATAAACGAAACATGCATGAGATCTGAGCCACTCTACTTAAACTGAGTCACTGTATTGTACATTGCACATAACGTTTTATTGAACTCCGACAACTGGGTATCCCTAACACAATAATCAAGAAAGATGAACTAAGAAAAGCCAACGAGTTTTGTTTAATGAGTATTTGGTCACGGTCACGTATACACATACTACATACACCTCAACTTACTTGAAAATGGGACTGTTTGATTCGTCACCAGACACCGCCTTCTTGACAGGACTCACAGATTCATCAGCTACATGAGCTACTTTCTGAAAGGACGTCGTATATTACCATAACTAAGCAAAAAGCAATGGTATTGCTAGATGGCAATTGACAATGAATAAGTACTGATCCTGAACACCAGTCAAGATTACGATCTTGTCAACGTACATAAAATAAGCACCAATCGCTAACGAAACTCACTAGGCTACTTGATTGTACCAGATATAGATGAAAAAAATATAGCGGTAGAGTGGTACCATATCTGGTCTAATTGTGAATAAGAACAAATCTTTTATACATCCAAACTTGAAACGATACCAAGATCCCACCTGTGGTGTCTTTTCTTTCTTTACGACCTTCTGGAAAAGATTGATAGGCTTTTCCTTTTTCGCGGTGGTCGTTTTCACTGCATGTTGTTTCACGGGTTGAGATGTAGACACAGGTCGACTGGTCTATCAAATACAAGAAATTATTGAAACGCAGCAAACCCACTCATTAATAACTCTTACTATAAGACTCCATAACAAATAGAAAACACACAGTCTCACGAAACTCACGGATCATAAGAAGACGAGCGAATTTCATCGTAAACCAGTGTTTCGGAGTTTACTTTCAGTGCCGACTACGTCGAACCCCCTAATGATTTTCCACCAGCATAGCCCCCGAATAAACATACGAACAATCACTATGTTTACCTTCTGATCTGCTATAGTTTCCATTTGCTTAATATCTTCTGCGTTCAGTTTGGATCGAAAAAACTGGACCTTCTCTTCGGCTGAGATAGGAGCGCGTTGTGCATCGCCACTGAAAAAAAATGAATGTTGAAAAAGTAATAGTTCGAACATTTCCAAGTACAGGTATCAGACCGGCACCTACAGTGCAATGTATGGTTTCTAACCGTAAACTATGTAACAATATCAAACACTTACTTCACCAAATCCCGATCTGGTTCCTCCACATCAGTCAAGACTAGAGAATGCAAATTCTGAAAAGAAGAATCGAAATCAACGAAACTTTGAAGCTGCCTTCTGAACGTTCGTGTCCAGCATATTATATATCCGCGTTGTATGATTACCGTACGCTACGCCCTATCATCACCAGTTCCAGGCTATAAGTTACAACGGACATACTGTAGTGCATAAAACAGAACAAAATAATCGCAGATTTCTTGAAGGAAAACAGAAAAGCACAAACCTCAACTTCAAAGACTTGAATCGAAAAGATCTTCTCTTCCCCAACTTTCTTCAAAGATGTTTTCTTGGTCTCAAGGTCCGAACTTCTCACTAAGCTAACAACTTCCTCCTCATCTAAAGTTGTATACGGTTATTTGTAAATATCATACAATACATTTGGAAAGTATTCGTTTATAACTGCATTCCCATGTATTATGAACAAATCTACATATCTATTGCGCTCACATACCGGGCCCGGGCTATCACACAGATCCCGCACATTTGTGCAGCATACGATACAACTACGTACAATACCGCTTTAAATTCCTTACCTTGCCCGTCACCAATCACTCCACTCAATGTGTACACAGCCCACAGTCCTTCCCGTCCTTTATGTTTTTTGTAAAATGCCTCCAACACGCTAAAAGAACAAGACTATAGTTCTATAGAGAGTACCCCTCTTACATTTTTAATAATATATTTGCATTACTGTACGATTAGCTACATAGGACACGGTGGTTCGATCAATTGAAACTTGACACCTGCACACATTACATAACGTATGTCGTAGTAGGTATCTAACTTACGACAACTGTAATGGCTCTTTTCATCACCTATTTTCATGCACAGTTATTGTTATTACGCAAAGTGTACACCGTTCAACAAATATCTTGCTCGATAACTCATTTCTACGCTACCGTAGTTTACTGTATTTCACTGAACACTCTCTACTCTACTGTAGTCCTCAAATGGATACCTTTCCACGATCTACTGTAGTATTCAATGTATTTCTCTCTACCACAATCCTACTATATATTTCTCTGAACTATCCACCGTAGTCAACGGGTAGTCTCACCTTGAAGCCTCCAAGACAGGAATATCCAAGTTTCGAGCCAATCGCAACGCAGTACACGATGAATGTTCACCGAAGACAAATGTTTCCAACAGTTCTTCTGCTGACATTCCTAATCTAAATGGCACCCAATGTGAGTTTCATGAAATATTGGCAGCAACTTGTGAAGCTCTTTTAACCTCAAGGAAAATTACTAAATCGAATATGTAAACTGCACAGCAATGGCAATAATGGTACATGACATTGACAGTTCGGTACAGTAATACAAATGCACCAAAAAGAATTACTCCGTCAACAGTGTACAACAGCGGTGCCAAATCTACCAAAGAACACCACGAGTGAAAACACCCACACTCCACAAAAGCCATAATAAAGATACAATAAAATCTCGACTAGACAACATCGAATTTCAAATATCACACATTCAGCAGGGATTAAATGTATTTTATTATATATTATTATATTGCAAAATAATAAAAGCGCAAATGGTAGTATAGAAAATGGAAAAGAAATTCAAGGAAAAAAAGCGTTTTAGTAAAAAAAAACATATAACAACGTGGAACGCATCCACGCATCATAGAGGAACTAATTTTAAATTATCAATGAGATAAGCTACGATGGGCACAAAGCGTAAAACAGTCTGTGAGTCTGTGATACAGAACAACGAAGCTATATGGTAGCAAGCAGTAGAAATATTAGTAGATGTGTTCTGTTGGCGTTTGGAGCTGATCTTAATCAAGACACCTCGTTATATCCTTCAGTCGATCAATCAGCAGAATCTCTCATAGAACAATACGTATGCTTCGCAGGCACGGACTGCCGTTTCAGACACCTAAAAGTTTATCATAATATTTTCATATAACCAATTATCAATTATTAATACATTCTGCCAATACTAACAATCGACGGATCTGCAAACGCAAACAACGATCGTAAAGTTGAGATTCAGTGAAGTAGATGATACTCATACGCATACCGTTCGTTCTTAGTTTCCGTGCCTGTCTTTCCGTTTCCCTAACAAGATACGTAATGTAATTTTATGAGCGTGCATGAGATCGTCCCGGAATCACTGAATACAGTATGTCGTTGTGTCGACGGAGAAAAGTTCAATAAGTAAAACACCCACCTGTCGTACGCAGCTGTCAGAAATGTAGTACCACTGGTCACCATCGCCTTTCGATTCAACACCCTACAGGAAGTGGATGAGATATTCGCATTAGATATCCTTTCTTTTTTTTCGAAAGATAATGGCTTAGTCATATGTATATGCAAAATTATGCTAATACACAGCTCGAAATAAGCAAACCTGAATGTCATCAGCTAGCCTCTGCTGCTCGGACGCATCACTCGAGTTCGCCATACCCAGTTGGAAGAAAACTGAAGCCTGAATTTACACAGTAGCCACACAGTCGGTAAACTAATTGTAAAGATCTAAACAACTCCTAAGCCTAAAGGCAGATAAAAAAACGCACTAACCAACTTATCGTGTTCCTTGTTTCCCTTTGTCTTTTTCACATATGCCACATAGTGACCCCCATTCAAGGATCCAGAATGAGAAATCACCGCGTAGAGAGAGTACAAAAGAGCACTATTACCGACTCTAACTCGCTAAAAATGGTAAGACTTCGTTATGAAACAAATGGAAAACAATCTTACTATGTAAACGAGAACATTTTGTAACATACTCCGCAACGGAAGCATCCATTACATTTACTACGTCTCAGGCATTTGCTATAAGTAGTCTGTCTAACTTTCCCAACTCCTAAATAAACGATATGACATCACCTATAGACAACACGTTTCAGAGATTTCAGACGTCTCATACAAGTATGTCTATTTTCCGCAAGACTTTGAAGTATCGCCTGTGTAGTATTGGAAAGTCGCCTGGTCAAAATTATAATAGGAAAAACGAAACGTCGATATTCCATGGAAATAATAAATAACCTTCACGTCGTCGGTGCAGTAGGGACCAATATCAATTTCGGGATTGAACGAGACATGGTCGGCTAAAAGAAAAAGAAAATAAGAATAAGAAAGTAACTTCCGAAAACTTCAGAAAGCTAGGAAGCGAACATCACGTCGAAGAAATACGTAGTTACCCCTACTGACATGCAACGAACATGTTGCCGCTAATATTTTTGTCGTATCTGTCACGGTAGCTCGTCGAACAGGTTTTTCGAATACGATTTTCACGTTTTCACAAAATTTGCCTTGAAATTTGCCATACTATGTATTTACAAGACATGCACACAATCCTTCTCCTTATAATGTTGACCAAACCAAACCATTGAAGGCAGTCGGTTCTCTGAGCTATTATATCCACAGTAAAATGAATATGAAGTCCAACTTACAAATTTTCGATACACTATCGTCTCCGTTATAATTCCATCGATTTTTCGTCTGCTTGAATCTCTTCAAGTGCAGCATTAGAACGGCTGGAGGTTCTCGGATCAGACCTTGTTTCCACGACGGGTGTGGTCGATATTTCTGAATGAATGACTATCCCATACAGACAAATTAATCGAATACAAAGATGGATATCCCAGCGTTTGAACCTGCACCGAATACGATCAACTCAGTTTCGCATTTTTAAAACCGTAAAATGTCTAGAAAAATTTAAAGGATTATCTGATTACAGGAAGCTTTACTTTCCCCACCTGCTTATCCTTGCGGTCAGGATCGAAGCAGCGTGCGCACTCATAGCTGCTATCTCCATCCAGATGTTCGACCGAGAAAAACAGTGCAAGCAGTTCTTCGAGTTTTCTCGGACGATCACCAATGTTCACATTCCCCGGATCAACCAAACGTTTCTAAATGCAAGCAAGTTGTCATTATTTAAAGTCACTGGTTAATTTTTATGTGTTGACGGTCTTCGCTTCTCGCACTAAAAGTTACCGACTTACCGGCAACTTGGCGAGATCGGACGAAGGCGCACTGTGAGCATTAGAACCTAAACGTGCGTAGTTATAAGCAAAGAATATATTCGTAGATATAGGAGACTATAAGCTATTGATAAAAAGTTACATATTATATGCCGATTCTTCTGAACGAATAAGTTGTCACTTCATTCTGATATTGAAGGTGCGTCACGTCATCGTAGGGCACAAACATATATACATATTTCTGTATTCATATGTGTAAAAGTGAGTGCAGCTATGCTTTAATAAACGTGGAAGAGTGTAACACACACAGACCGAACACATTCAAAATGCTCAACGCTTCACGCGGCGTATATTTCATCAGTACCTTCTTCTACGCGTTCTGGGGAAACATCTTCTCCCCCGGAGGGGGATCTTCTCCTCGGAGGGGGAGAAGGTGTTTCCCCAGAACGCATAGAACGTGCGTCACGTCTTTTCTGAACAATTTGGCCGACAACAACGATTCCTCTGTTCGTCATTTGATCCCTTGTTCGTTGTACAGTCATTCTTAAATTTCTGCTTCTTCTTCTTCTTTTTCTTCTTTTTGCCCTTGCCACCTGCAGAAGCGAAACGATCAGTGAATAGAGCAAACTTTCGCTCATAGGTCACCATTGTAGTGCATCTCCAGGAATGCATCATGCATCATGCTCGGTTTCTCTGAGCAAGTGCACAATCAATCAGCACATCCTGAACGTATCCAAGCGCTTGAAGTCCATCAGTCCATGCACACGCATTGTGAAGTGTTAGTCAATATCTTGAGGAACTCTGCGTGAGTCCAGCAGTCGAGAAACTCCGAACTCTGTCCCCTGAAGCCACATATGCGCGTATCCGTATGTCCTTGGTTACAGTCCGCTCCTTGGCGTAAAAACACGGACTTCTTAAGATGAATGTTGGTGTTCCGACAGACAAAAAAAGGCAAATAACACAAGAGCACACTAGCATAATTATTATGAAAAAAGAACACACGCATGCGCGCACATAGTTTACAGTTCACAAGTGATACAGTTTATACCTCTGTTCTGGGTTTGGCGTGAACTTTCACCGAGACGCGTCTAAATAAATCAATATCAAAATACACGAAGCACAAATTATGAAATTGGTTTAAACTAATTGTAAGGAAAAGGAAAGTGCCATAGTATTGTGGTACATCAGTACTCATTTCACTTTAGGCACAGTACTGTTACTGTCCGCGCAGCTTTTTTTGCAAATTTTTTGCTTACTTTTATCAGACACAAATATTCAAAGTGCGCAATAAACAATACTGAATGAGGACTAATATATAAATCATAAACGCACATCCACCCTCTTCCACCGGCCAATGCGCAGGGTAACTTGTTCACGAAATTTCTGAAGAAAAAAAACATTAAAACTACAAAAACAGAAGAAGAGATTGGGAACTACCATAAGAACTCCAGCGAATGAAAAAATATGTAAAGCAATTGTACAAATCATTCGGACAAGAACTTGAACTAAATTATACTAAACTAAATTATATGATTTTAATTCACGTAGCGCGCGGCGGTTCCCGAGGCTCTGCGATACAACCTCGGTCAGTATTATTCCTTTTGACAATATTGTAACTAATAGTTAGTAAATATCTTTCATTGTAAGATTTAATGGAGGTGGATAAGGATAAGGGCGTAGACGCTCCTGTTCCAAGGAGTGCAGCCAAGAGGGATAGAAATAGTGATGGGAGTTCTTCACCTAGGGGGCATTCTCCTAAGCGTAAGGAGGTTGAGCTCAGTGACATTCTGGGCATGGGCGAAGTAGAGCTTGAAGGTATGCTTCAAGTAGGACAGAATGGATTACATCTAGATGCAGGGCAAGCTGGAAAACTGATTGATGCTGTCCAGAAACTAATTTCTTTGGCTAAGGGGGTTATTAGTGGCACCTCTAGCCTCGTCATGGACAGTGTCAGGGAGGAGCGTAGGCTCCGTAGTCTAGTTATTTCAGTTCCCAATGTTCCCCCTCCTCCTAATCACAACATGGACCTTCCAAAAGAAACTATTGCTCGTAATGAAGTAGCGGAGGAGACAACCCAGACATTGAATCTCAAAGCAATGATTAAGTTCTTAGGTATTACAGAGGCTCCCTGTGCCTTATACAAAATGAACGCTTTTTTGTGGAAACTTGAAATGCATTCTCGTGCGTCTCGTTCCAAAATTCTCAGTAGGAAGCATCGGCTCAAAGACACAAAGTGGGGTAGGGTATTCATCAGGGAAAGTATGACTTTCGAACAGAGGCAACGTTTGAATGAAATGCGTACGCAGCGGGATTATCTTAACAGTATGGGAGGCCAGCAAAGGTGGCAGCTACGGGATGATAAGTTGGTGTGGGCGTCCGATAATGGTGTGGACAGGACTAAATTGGCGTTTGAGACTTGTATTCCTCCTGGTTGGGTTAATCCACGGCACTCTTATAGACCTCGGCCGTCGGGTTCTCCCCCAAATAATTTCACTCCTAATAGTTCCACGGGTTCTGTTGGTGCAAACCAGCAGGTGGGAAACTAAGAGGGCAAATTAAGGAACATGAGACGATTTTAGTATCCTTTATGAACATTCGTAGTCTCATGAAAAATCTTAATAATGTACACCATTTTTTATCTGCTAAACATCCTGACATTTTCATTCTAGTAGAATCCTGGTTAAATAAGGATATAAAAGATTGCACTATTTTGCATACTGGGAATTACAAATTATTGCGTTTTGATAGACAGTCTAAAAAGGGTGGTGGTATTTGTCTGTATGTAAATTCATGTTTTTTATGCAAAGAACAAAAACACATGGGAAATGCAAATTTTGAACTTTGCTGCGTAGATATTGAAGATTTAGTTAATTTTCGTAAAATACGTTTTATTGTTGTATATAGACTTCCGGGTTGCACTGCTTTAGCTGATACTTCATTGTATGATGAAATTATCAATTTATCTACTTCGGGAATTGATGTTATTCTTCTGGGCGACTTTAATATTCATTTTGATTTTACAAACCCAAGTCCTACACTAGCTAAGGAAAGGGAATTCGGTGATTTCATAAACTCTCTGGGATGGTCTTTTAATGTAACAGAACCAACTCGTGATAGACGAATTATTGATCATTTATTTTGTAGTTCATCTAACCTAATAAAAAATTGTTCGGTAGAACCGCCATTGGGCTCTTCGGATCATAATCTAATAACCTTTCAAATAAATATGACTATTGAATATATTAATATGCAAACACCTTTTCTGGATTTCAAGAGTGCGAATTGGCCTCGAATAAAGTCTATGCTCTCAATTGACTGGGTTACTTATTTTGGGACATACAATACTGTTGACGATTTGGAAGAACGCTTTTCTAGTTATATACGTTCGTTGATTAGGGATTTTGTTCCATTGAAGTATGGGCAATTGCCATTGACACGTTTTCCAAAATACATCAAGAATATGGTTTATCAAAAACAACGCTTGTTTAACTTGAACAAAAACTTGAAATCGGTGCATATTAGTGATTTGATTAAGGGAATAAACGCTCAACTTAGCAAATCGTTGGAAAGGTTTTATGCCTATAAGGAAAATAAAGCTTTTGAGAACAAATTTGGGAAGAAATTTTATACGTACGTAAATTCACGTATCAAAGGTAGATCATCAATAGGTGTTATTCACAATCCGCTCGATGACCAATGTGTTTAGGATAGTTATGAAAAAGCAAACCTCTTAGGAAATCAGTTTGAGTCCGTATTCACACGTGATAATGGCACTTTCCCAATGATGTATTCTAGATCAGATATCCATACTAATGCTTCACTACCTACCGGTTATTTTTCCTCAAGACGTGTGTAAAACACTTGGCAGGCTAAAAAATTCGTTTTCTTTGACATCAGACGGAATTCCTCAGTTTTTCTTGAAATTTTGTAAAAATGAATTGTCAGAACCATTGTCTTTTATTTATAATATCTCTCTAGAAACGGGTAGAATGCCTAACATTTGGAGAAAATCTATTGTAACTCCTGTTCCTAAGGTTCCGAAGCCTAAATATCCAGTACACTTCAGGCCTATATGTATTAACAGTGCTGTTTGCAAGACCATGGAAATGATAGTAAAACATCAATTGTACAAATACATATATTGAGCGGTTAAATTGCATGCCAGAAGAACAATACGGGTTTATTAGGGGGAAATCTGTAGATCTACAGATGCTTGATGTACAGAAACAATGGCTCTCTTCTTATGAAAAAGGCGAATGTGTAGATGTAATATACTTAGACATTGCAAAAGCCTTTGATAAGGTGGTTCACTCCAAATTGCTTTTCAAACTTCAAATGCTGGGCTTTCCTCTACAGTTAATTTACTGGTTGTCTGATTTCTTAGCGGGTAGAACCTTTCAAGTAAAAGTAAATGACTGTTTGTCTGATGAATGTAATGCTACATCTGGAGTGCCTCAAGGCTCTGTACTTGGTCCTATATTGTTTCTTTTGTATATATGTGATCTTCCCAATGTAATTCGAACTTCTCCAAACATAAACATACGCTGTTTTGCCGATGATTGTAAAATCTACTGTAGTTATCAACCACATGAAGCTTTAAGTGCCAATCTCGCATTAGAAAAGTCGCTAGATATGTTGTCGAAGTATTGCATCGATTGGCAAATTGAGTTGGCTAGTGAAAAATGTAAAGTTCTATATATGGGAAAGAAAAACTGTAAGTATAAGTACAGTGTGAATGGTACTCAATTGGGCATGGTTTCTTCTATGAGAGATTTGGGAATTCAGATACAAGATAATTGGCATTTTGTTGACCACATTTCTAATATATGTACGAAAAGTATGGGCGTTTGGTATGCTCTTACTAAGAGCATTAAGCAGCGAAATCCTCTGATTCTCGTAAAATCGTATAAAACTTGGGTCCGTCCTCTGTTAGAGTTTGCAAGCGTTGTCTGGAATCCGTATCTCAAAAAAGATAAACTACGTGTCGAAAAAGTGCAATCAAGAATCACTCGCATGATCTTTCAAAAATGTTACCCAAAATGCACCCTGATCCCATCTTACTCAGACCGATTACGTAAGTTTAACCTGCTTTCATTGCAACAAAGAAGAATCCAACACGACCTTATATTCACATTCAAACTTTTGAAAGGCGAATTAGCCAACTCCTTCAGTAAATATTATGTAATGAAGCCTACTCGAGGACGATTATCGTCGTTTGAATATTATGTTCCTTTGGCAAAGCGTAACCCGTTTTATCACAGTTTCTTTCTGCGTACCGCCAGACGGCTAAACAAAATTCCAGAACAATTGCAGCACATGATTCTGAAACCTTTAAAAGACTACTGAAATCATCAGACATTACTCAAATTCTCAAATTCTAAATAATTTCGAAGAAAATGATATCACAGTCGGGTTTAAGGAATATACCTATATTCCAAGAACGAATTAATCATCACATTCATTTAGAAATCTTCTAAAAACGGCCATTAGAGTTTGCAGCTACATCTACATCATGGAAAAGTCTCGAAGAAACCTAAATATCATATTTACTTTCACCTCTGTTATTTCGTTTCGCATCTATTTTCAACTGTTGTCTACATCGAATTGTATTTGTTATGTTTATCTGCGTTCTAAAGGAAGTATATATCAGAATCAAACTTATGTATGTATGGAACCAACCTCAGTCCATGAAAATCCATGAAATGTAAACTTGTATTTAATATTTACATGTACCTGTATCCTTGAGTACTACGCCTGTGGCTTATCCACAAAAAATACCATGTGCGGTACATGAATTTTCGTGCATAGCGCATTCGAATTACTGCGGGTGGAGGTATATTACGGATGCTAGAATTTGAGAAAGGTGGCTAGGTAGAAACTATTCTTAGGCATGCCGTAGTATATACATTTATGTTACTATAATTTACTCTTGTGTGGTTATGTTATTGCTTTATTTCCTGAGGTAATGCACGAAAATTCAAAAATCTTAACTATGGCGAAACACTTAATCTTATTGGTAATTGATTTGTAGCAAGGTGTTACTCTTTTCTTATAAACGAACCTCAAGCAATCGTTGCATGTGGCTTAATTTGCCAACCTTCTCATCATCATTTTATATGATGCACACTTATATATTTTATATAATGTGTCAATAAATTATTATTATTATTATTACACAAGACTGATGTTTCCGGAAATAATAAAGGCGATAAAAAAAACATGGATTCAAAAAAAAACGGATAAAAAGAAAACTACCCGCAGGAGTTTCATCGCATAGCTCCTCTCGAAAACGTTTACTCCATTAATCGCAATAAGACGATCGCCATTGCGCAAACCCTGGAAAACAGACTGTAATTAAAGCTAGGTTCATTATGAAAATTACAATTATTAAATAAATTACATGCGTAAATGAAGGAGGTTTGTTTGGCGTAGTGACAATAATGGTTTATCGGGGACATGTAACAACTATCTTTGCACTCAAATACACAAATTTGGAATTAATTTGTGCCAGAACCCAATATGTGATTGTGAGGGTGTGTATGATTTTACGCAAGCACAGTCCGAGAAAAATGAGGAAAGACGAAAGACGAAACTTCTGCCAGTTACTATAGATCAGCGAGCTTCTTTATGCATATTCACGAAGCATAGCTAATAACTGTTGAAATCAACATCTCATTATATAACGTTGGGATTTTTAATGCTAGTTTGGCTGTTTATGCGTTCACACTGTGTATGTTACACTCCAGTAGTTCCCGTGCACTGTACAATCCAAGCTCTAGACCGTACACCACGGTCCACGGATAGAAGTGAAAAAAAAACGAAGAAGACACTGCGGATTTGATTACCTAATATCGAGGACGTATGTGGAGCGAGAGTACCATACGTGCAACATCATGTCCGATATCAACAGTAAACCAACTTACATACAAGAATGCGACTGAACCCTCGGAAATGCTAAAGCAAAGAGAAGTTGCCTCCCGCCGAGTAAAAGAGAGACCGTACATATTGTGTTCGTTTTTGTACAACGTCGTCTAAATATCGAATCACATCATCACATGTTGGATGGTGGGATAATTAAGTGCCAAATTTAATGTTAGTCAGCTTAGTGAATTGAGAGATGAAAAGGCAACGGATGGCACAGTTTGAATTTTAAATAAAGAAATCTATAAAATGCAAAACTCATTCACGAGTTTCAATTGCTCACGCAGAAAATACCCGTCAACCAGTACCTCGAGCTCTTTGTATACCGGTTCGCTCACAGAAGAACTTGACTCTTCCCGGGACAGTTGCGGTGTTTCGTTCTGTCGATCATTCGTTAGAGAAAGCGATAGATCCATAAAATTCTCATCGCTGAAAAGCAAATGCAAAATAAACAGAAACATTTGAAAGGTTTCGGAAAAAAGAAGCAAACGAAAAGGTTTTTACTTTTTTTATCTTTGACCGGCCCGGCTTTATCTTTAACCTGCTGAACGTCTAAAGTACAAGCATAAAATGTATTTCACAATACTACCTACTACTATGGTATTTGTTTCCGAGCATTTTCCGCGGAAAAACCAGCTAGTTTTTTACTAGTTTCCTACTAGGTTTTTAGTCGGAAAAAGCTCGGAAAACGAAAGTTTGTCGGAAAAAGCTCGGAAAATCCCGCGGTAAATGCTCGGAAACGGACAAACAGACGGCGGCCGAGCTCGGCCCGCCTATTTTCCGAGCTCGGCCCGAGAACCTCAAAGTTTCCGAGCTTTTTCCGAGAATCTTCTCGGAGAATACTGAGAATCCGCGGAAAATCCTCGGAAACGCAGTTTCTCGGAAAATGCTCGGGACTCATTAACGGAGTGGATGGCTCACCGTGTTTCGATTTCTCCACATCTACAACATTGTAGACATTGCTTCAATTTACCGCCAAACAACGCATCGAGATAGTTAAAGCTCAGATGATCTGAGAAAGAGAAAGCAGAAATTAAATACATAAAACTTTAAAGATATCATACGCGCTAATAAATTGATACTAATCTCAAAATATTACAAACACTGATGAATAATGTTCTAAAACAAAAGAAAATGACCAAAAACAAAAACACAACCGACTAAACGAAACGAAGCTATGAGACACATGGTTCAGATAATGTTCTCTGTATTGCGACAGAAAAAGCATTGAAATATTTTACCTTTCAAACGATGGAATTCTCCCACCATGTTGGCTTGCTCCCCTCCTACTAAATAAATTAATAAATTGTTTGAAGTACCTTATCTTAATCTTGGTAAAAATGAATACGCCTAAACATACACCGTATATAATCTCACGGTGAGTAACGGAAAAAAAACTCACTTTTGAGAGTATAGTAATTCATAAAGGATCTCTGAACGACTCTCGACTCTTCAGCGCGCAGTTCATCGAAAAGACGTCTAAATCAAACGGGTGTTTACATAACATCAAAAGAACAATTAACTCATTACAGAATTACAGTTGCGTTAACGGAGGTATTCTAACTTCCCGCAATCGTAGTGTAAGTGTTAGCAAAAGAGAAATAAATTGTAATGTTGAGCCGACTCAATTACCAGAATAAGGTAGCGTGGAGTTTCAAACAAACTCAGCCCAGTACTACTCGAATAGTGTTTTATACTTCATACTTTAACTCGTGAATTAAAGACCTATGTGGTCAAATCAATGACCAGGCAATATTCAGCATCATACCAAAATATGTTTGTAATCTTATATGCATACCTGATCAGTTCATGCGAGTCCTGCTGTTGATACATACTCATGTGAATTTTCTGCCCAACAAGGTCAGTGAGCTGCTTTAGGCGAGTTTGGGTCTGGTACCGATTACCGCTAGTCTAAACGTCTAAGTTTCTACAAAAAAAAGAGCTTTGGTTTCAATCATGGTTGGCAATAAGACTTAGAACAATCTATCATTCCTGCAAGGAAGATCCCACACCCAACCCAGACACACAAAACTCACATATGCTGTCGAAAAATCCCAAAAAGCCTTGTTCAATACGGAATCGCTGGTTACTTTGTCAATCGTGATCTTAAAAAGCAATTTGTTTTGCCTTAAAAACGAACTTTTTCACTCCACAGTCAAATAAGCTAGAAAAATAAAATTTCATACACCTCTCGACAAAGCACGAATAGTACAAATGTAAAACCCCTCGCAGATTACGTTTGGAAGATAAAAGAATAAAGAAAAAACTCACCGATGCGTCCCCTTCCTGGATTTTAAACCATCGCTCCCAGAAGCTAAAACAAGGTCTTTGCATGGGGGGTCTCTACAAAAAATATTCTTTTCTTACCTGTGACCATTATTACAGTGTAGAGTGCACAAAATGCACACGAATGAGTGAATTGCCCCCATCATCGCATTCTCGCTTAAAAAACGCGTTGAAAGCACTCACCCTTCGAAGTAAAACTTCAGTGCATACGTCCCCATAAGTACCTGCATCGCGGAGTTGAAATAGTCCGTAGAGCCGTTGTTTGGAAGACCCTAATGAACTGATATACTAGAAAATTGAACAACGCATCTTTCGACAGTCTCCTGTACTAGATACCTAGGAGATACCAGATAATCTCCGTTTGAGCTATTAGAATTAGATAGTGCACAACATGTGCCAATAAAACAATAAACAGGTTACGCACTACAAAACGAAAGTAAACCACCTGAACATGTCGCTCAATGTCTCGAAATGATCGACATCGTGAAGGACCGCTATTGTCCAATAGCCCGGGCGGGATGTTGGCAGAGAATAAGGCTCGGCTAAAATAAAATAATACGCATGGTTTTATTTTCGTGCTGAAAAGCCTTGGTAATAATGGTAATTGACCAAACAACAGTAAAGACGATCCGGTGAGGAAATACAGTTTATGCGTTCCATCACTCACTCCGCCGAAAGATCAAGTCACATCCTTTCTAAAAACAGTAGGCTATGCCTCAGCCTCATACACTAGGGGTAACTGCGGCCTGCGGCCGTACTTAGAATGTCATCCTGGAAAGTTGTGGCGGTAAGGCCCTTTATTTGCAATTTACAAACATTTTGGTCTCCCTGTGGTCGTTGGCCGTATGCACGAACACCGGGAGCTTCACAGTGGGAGGTGGGAGGTGAGAGAAAGAGAGAGATCACGCGAATCAGTGACACGTAGAGACAAAGCATCCCACCCAGAGAAGATCGCGGTGTTCGTGCACTGTGCATACGGCCACAGGAGAGTATTGTACGGGATTACGATAATTCCTTTCGTTGGAGAATACAGGTTTGAGGGGAAAGGAGGGAGCCCACAAGACAATTGCCTGCCAGGGTGTTGCCCCCGCTGAATAAACTCGTCATCTAGCGGCACACCAGTGTAGATGACGAGTTTATTTAGCGGGGGCTGGACATCATGTCAGCAATATCATCGTCTTATATAGCTAGTCTCATATGCTAATAGTTACGTTATTGAGGTAACACAGATAATAGAGATATGCTAAATGTCTATCGAAATCTATAGGAAAGGAAGTGTGCCCTACTATAATACGTTTAGCTCACAACACAAGGAGAGCTCCTTTATGTACGGGTCCTGAGGCCGTATTCACCAACACGCAGGGAGCCCTCCTTGGCCTCCCATAGGGAACCAAAGAGTGCGTAGAGTAGAGAGTGCGACAGCAGAAAAGATTCAGAGCGCTCGTGAGCCTAGGGAGGGCTCCCTGTATGTGGTGAATACGCTGTTATGCGCTCATGGCTTAGGATTCAGAGCGCTCGTGAGCCTAGGGAGGGCTCAATGCGTGTTGGTGAATACGCTCATACGCTGTCATGCGCTCATGGCTTACGAGGAAAGTTTCCTCAGTGTGGTCGGCTGCGCATTTGTGCTGTGCGTGCGTGGTGCGTACTGTGTGATCTGTGCGTAGCAAGTATCAAGTCAACCACAAGTTAAGAACTATTTTGCCTGATACGGACCAAAGGCCCTAATGAGTAATGAACAATGGATTAAAAGTTCATACGCTTCATTGTGGTCGTTTTGCAGAGTTTTAATCTCCTTTTGCTTGCAACGCAACAGAACTGATTCCTAAAAACAAGAATCGAGACGGAATTAAGCAATTAAATAACCCTCTCATACAGCTATTTTGTTGGCTACTTGGATAGGCACACAATGCGTCATAGTAACTACAATATACAAATAACAGGCAAAGTAACAAAAGTAGAACCACCTCAAAATGCCGTTCGGAACCGCGAAGTGATTGAGCTTGCGAAGAATTAGCATTCTCCAATGATTCGGGTGAGGGTTGAATGCGGGTAGAGGGTGCGGGCAGCTGGCTAAATAGAACAACACAACTTATTTATTTGCCTTTGTGCGGACTCTATAAAAAGGAAAAGAAACATCACTTCCAAGACATTAAAAATGCCATTCGGCCCCCGGAACATCGCAGGCGAACTTCTTAGTCGAACTTCCAATCTAATGCTCTATCGGATACAACCCCCAAACTGTTTTTGAGTACACTTGCGGGGTATGTAAAAAAAAACACGGAGCTCGGTAGTGTGCTATCGACTATGGCTATGGACTAGACTAGTCAAAGTCAAAGTTCACTACCGAAAAAGCAAGCGCCAAGGAAAAAAACATACAGTTCGTTCTGGTTGCATAGCAGTTCGGTGACCTTCTCGCAACGCAATGTAAATGCTACCTAAAACGACAATAATAATAAAGATGGAGGACACGATCCGTGATTAAAGCGAAATGGCAGCTCCTTTGGAAAATTTGCATATGATAAGCAAATCCTATGTATCCTACGCTAATTTTGCGCGATAGCCGTGGACGATCGCGCAAAATTAGCATAGGATACATAGGATTTGCTTATCATATGCAAATTTTCCAAAGGAGCTGGCATTTCGCTTTAAGGAAAATATGGACAAAGGAGGAAGGAGCGAGGGACAACATACGCGAAGACGAATGGATAATGCATAAAACACCAAAAAACTAGCAGTAGCTGCATCAAATATGAATAATCGGCAGCCCCCAAAGAACCCAACAGTTTGGTTTGATTACCGCGGTAATTTTGTTGTTGAATGGATTGAAAAATTTGTTGGAGCAACTGAAAACAATATTACGGTTTCGTCGCTAATTTTAAAGCATCTCATCGGACTCAAAAAGAAAATGTTTTTAAAATGTGTTTAACGCCACGGTGAATAACAATATACCCACGGAACGCAAGCCCATAGACTGTGGTGCAGTTGGTTGTGTGCTTTGCTGTGGTTGTCACACAGTATTATTCCACATTCAACGCACACGTCCACAGGTATCTGTAAATAAAATGCTTAGTAAACAAGCAAACCAAAAAAAATATAAATGGCTTGATTTGCTACATTTGGTTAAGTTATTTGCTTTGCTAACAAGCATGTAAAGGTGCTACACGAATTTTTATTAAAATGAAAAAACCTCTATAAAAACTGAAAATAATAATCCTAATCTCTCTTGAATGTTTTGGATGCATTCTGGAGCTGATCTTTGTGCAGTACGCAACATACACACTACATATTGAATACTATTTATATTTGCCAGGTTTCTCGAAAATGAATTTGTTATAAAACTTACACCACAAATAAAAGAATCTCTTTGATTTGCTGAGCACTTCCCATTCAACCACTGTTGGCATACACTCTAATAAAGTAGAGATTTATTAACGGTGGAGTGGTGACTTATTTTTTCAAATGTTTCCTTCAAAGTAGGAGAGGGACTTATAAAGTGAAATCGAAAGAGAATACTTACGAGCACCGCCTCTGGACCAAGATGAGGACAACCTGGATCTAAAGACGTACAGATTTTAGTCATAATAGCACAATATACATAAAAAAATACCAATCCCGTATTAAATTCTTTGACAACAGTACCAGCCAGATCCGTCGACTTTCGATCCATAGCTCCTAATATGCCTTGAATAGCGCTATAGTGAAGCGTATCATAGAACCGACTATATAAATGCACTGCCAACAAACTCAAGAGTTGCGCGCCGCACAGTTTGGTGGTGTTTCCCGCAAAATAATTTGATGAGCGCGGAACACGTTTTTTCACCGACTTTGCTTGCCGTTTTTGGTGCGTGTGTCCCAAAATGGGGCGGCGCGCAACAAATCCAATAAGCGCAGAAAATTACAATTAGAATATTCCTGCACATGTTTTAGATAAATAATTACATGGATATTTCCAAGTTATTAGGGCCCACCATTACTGCACATTGAAGAAGATCCACCCCGCGGCTGCGACACTTACGATTAGTAGTTCCTAAAAAGCAAAACAGTCATTTGCAAAAAAATACTATGGCTTTAGCTAAAACGGGAAGTAACATTATAGCATAAGTATAGCAAAATAGGTGGGGGGACTCTTTCACTCTTGAATAAATGTCAACGATGCAGAGTGCTGAAGTCTACACCCGAGAGGGTCCCTATTAAAAAATAGAAATAAGCTGGGTAATGCAAAGACTGTAATGTGGATCAGACAACCTTCAATTTCAAATAATGAAACATTCTACAGTGAAGTGAATTTTATTAAACATCATTATATTAAAAAAAATAAAAGGTAATGCAATGGGAATATGGAAAAATGGAAAAATGGAAAAAAAATTCAACGAAAAAAAGGCAGAACAACGCAGAACGTATTCACACATCAAAGGGGAACTAACGTCTATCATAAGGTACATGGGCACAAAGCGAAAAACTAGTCCGTGATACAGAACGAAAAAGACTACGGTAGCAAGCAGGAAGATATATTCCGTTGACGATTTAATCTGGTCTGAATCAAGACACCGTAATCCTTCAGTTAGCCAATCAGCAGAATCTCTCATAGAACAACACGTATGCTTCACATTTAAAAACTCTCGTTTCAGACACCTAAAAGTTCATCATATATATTTTAATATAATATAACATTAATTTCTAATACACGCGCCGACTACAATCGATGGATCTGCATACATCGATCGTAGAATCAGATTATTCGCGTCGTATACTGTCCTTAGCTTCAGCTTCTCTCTTTCCCTAACAATTTAATCCATTTTTAATGCCAATACATCGAAAATAGTCCAGTTGTGACATAGATGCGTAACGTAATGTTCAATGAACGTGTGTGGGACTGTCGGAGAATAACCCAACACAGTACGTCGAGGGCGAGGGAGAAAAGTTCAATTACTAAAACACCCACCTGCTGTACACAGCTGTCAGAAATGTAGTACCACTGGTCCCCGTCGTCCTTCGATTCCACACCATTTTTCTTATTCTTAACTATTCAGTCCATAAAAAGTGCATAAGAAGATTACACAAACAAGAGAGAGAGAGAGAAACACTCACAGGCTAGACACATTCAAGAAGTCTATCTCCTTAAGTGGTTAATTCATTACTGATTTCCAAGTTTCATGTTTATTGCATTGTTTCTTTTTCGTAAGATGTTGATGTAGCCATACAAGCAAAATGCAAATAGACTGCTCCAAATAAGCAAACCTGAATTTCAGCTAGCCTCTCTTGACCGGTAGCATCACTCGAGTTCGCCATACCCAGTTGGAAGAAAACCGATGCCTAAAGAGTAGCACAGTAGCAGTCAGAAAACCCCAACAACTCGTTATCAGCAGCTGTTTTCTTGAAAGGTAGAGAGAAGAATGTACTAACCAACTTATCGTGTCCCGTGTTTCCCTTAGTCCTCTTCACATATGCCACATAGTGACCTCCGTTCAAAGATCCCGAGTGAGAAATCACCGCATAGAGAGAGTATAAAAGAGCAGTTTTACCGCGGGTAACTCGCTGAAAAAAAAACACGGTAAAACTTCGTTACGAAACAAGTGGTAAACAATTACAATTACAAAGGAGAACGAAACGTCGATATTCCATGAAAATAATAAATAACCTTCACGTCATCGGTGCAGTAGGGACCAATATCAATTTGATGACTGAACGAGACATGGTCGGCTAAAAAGTAATAGGTGGTTATTATCCCTAACGACATGCAACGAACAATACCTGTTGACGCTCATATTTTTTGTCGTATTTGATACGGTAGGTATACCATCGAACCAGTTTCTCGGGAAGCGCGAATTTTTGCAAAAGGGAAATAAAAGGAATGCGATTTTCACGTTTTCACAAAATTTGCCTTGTTACCCAAATTTGGCCAAATTATGTAATTACAAGACAGGCACACACTCATACTTATCATGTTGACCAAACAAACCATTGAAGACAGTCGGTTCTCTGACAATGACCTATTACATCAATGTAAGATGAATATGAAGTCCAACTCACATATTTTCGAGACGGTATCATCACTGTTGAACCTCCAATGGTTCTTGGTCTGTTTGAATCTCTTCAGGTGTAACATAAGAACGGCTGGAGGTTCTCTGATTAGACCCTGCTTCCACGACGGGTGTGGTCGATGCTTCTAGATCATTACATCCATACAGTCACTCAAATAAATTAAAATTAAATAAGTTCTTTCCCAGCTCACTTTCCCTTCCTTTTCGTTACTAAGACACTACCAGCTCAAGGTTAAAGGGGTTTGCCGGCTCTCGGTAAAGTATCATATCTCCCACCTGCTTATCCTTGCGGTCAGAATCAAAGCAGCGTGCACACTCGTAACTGCTCTCTCCATCCAGATGTTCGACTGAGAAAAACAGTTCAAGCAGTTCTTCGAGTTTTCTCGGATTACCACCAATGTTCACATTCCCCGGATCAGCCAAACGTTTCTAAATGCAAGCAACTTGTCACTATTTAAAGTCACTGGTTAATTATTATGCGTTGACAATCTTCGCTTCTCGCACTAAAAGTTACCGACTTACCGGCAACTTGGCGAGATCGGACGAAGGCCCACTGTGAGCATTAGAACCTAAACATTTGTAGTTATAAGCAAAGCAGGGCATAAACCTCGCCGGTGAGTCCGGAGGTGGTTCGCGTAATTTTCTCTATTCGTGATACGTTTCTTGTAAATTTCTCGCACCATCTCCGGGCTTCCCATACCTTATATTCTAATTCCGGAGGTGGTTCAGCCATGAACCCTCTAAATTTATGCAATATTCTAATTCCGGTGGTGGTTCGCCGATGAGCTAGTCAGCGTTCTTAGGCTATGAAGCAAAGAATATATTCGCCGATATAGGAGACTATAAGCTATTGATAAAAAGTTACACATTATATACCGATTCTTCTGAACGAATAAGTTGTCACTTCATTCTGATATTGAAGGTGCGTCACTTCATCGTATGGCACGACCATATATACATATTTCTGTATTCATATGTATAAAAGTAAGTGCAGCTATGCTTTAATAAACGTGGAAGAGTGGAACACACACAGACCGAACACACTCAAAATGGTCAACCCTTCACGCGGCGTATATTTCATCAGTACCTTCTTCTATGCGTTCTGGGGAAACGTCTTCTCCACTGCAGGACTGATTCGTCGGAACACACTTATCGCAACATTGCTGATCACAACATTCTAATTTGATCTTTTTCTTATGCTCCTTGCCGTCATTCTTTTTAGAATTCTTCTTCTTCTTCTTATTCTTCTTGCCCTTTCCACCTGCAGAAGCGAAACAATGTCAGTGAATAGAGATAACTTTCGCTCATAGGTCACCATTGAAGTGCATCTCCAGGAATGCACATCATGCTCGGTTTCTCTGAGCAAGTGCACAATCAATCAGCACGTCCTGAACGTATCCAAGCGCTTAAGTCCATGCACACGCATTGTGAAGTGTTAGTCAATATCTTGAGGAACTCTGCGTGAGTCCAGCAGTCGAGAAACTCCGAACTCTGTCCCCTGAAGCCACATATGCGCGTATCCGTATGTCCTTGGTTACAGTTCGCTTCCTGGCGTAAAAACACGGACTTCTTAAGATGAATGTTGTTGTTCAGACAGACACAAAAAGGCAAATAACACGAGAGCACACTAGCATAATTATTATGAAAAAAGAACACACGCGTGCGCGCACATAGTTTACAGTTATACAGTTTATACCTGTGTTCTGGGTTTGGCGTGAACTTTCACCGAGACGCGTCTAAATAAATCAATATCAAAATACACGAAGCACAAAGCACAAATTATGAAAATGGTTTAAGCTAATTGTAAGGAAAAGGAAAGTGCCATAGTATTGTGGTACATCAGTACTCATTTCACTTTAGACACAGTACTGTTACTGTCCGCGCAGCTTTTTTTTTGCAAATTTTTTGCTTACTTTTATCAGACACAAATATTCAAAGTGCGCAATAAACAATACTGAATGAAGACCAATATATAAATCATAAACGCACATCCACCCTCTTCCACCGGCCGATGCGCAGGGTAACTTGTTCACGACATTTCTGAAGAAAAGAACTTCTAAATTATACACAAGACTGATGTTTCCGGAAATAATAAAGGCGATAAAAAACATGGATTAAAAAAAAACGGATAAAGAGAAACACTACCTGCAGGAGTTCCATCGCATAGCTCCTCTCGAAAACGCTTACTCCATTAATCGCAATAAGACGATCGTCATTGCGCAAACCCTGGAAAGCAGACTGTAATTAAAGCTAGGTTCATTAAGAAAATTACAATTATTAAATAAATTACATACGTAAAGGAAGGAGGTTTGTTTGGCGTAGTGACAATATTGGTTTATCGGGGACATGTAACAACTAACAACCATCTTTGCACTCAAATACACAAATTTGGAATTAATTTGAGCTACAACCCAAGATGTGATTGTGAGGGTGTGTATGATTTTACGCACGCACAGTCCGAGAAAAATGAGGAAAGACGAAACTTCTGCCAGTTATTATAAACCAGCGAGCTTCTTTATGCATACTCACGAAGCATAGCTAATAATTGTTGAAATCAACATCTCATTATGTAACGTTGGATTTTTAATGCTAGTTTGGCTGTTTATGTGTTCACATTGTGTATGCTACACTCCAGTAGTTCCCGTGCACCGTACAATCCAAGCTCTAGACCGTACACCACGGATAGAAGTGAAAAAAAACGAAGAAGACACTGCGGATTTGATTACCTAATATCGAGGACGTATGTGGAGCGAGAGTACCATACGAACGACATCATGTCCGATATCAACAGTAAACCAACTTACATACAAGAATGCGACTGAACCCTCGGAAATGTTAAAGCAAAGAGAAGTTTCTTCCCGCCGAGTAAAAGAGAGACCGTACAGTTTGTGTTTGTGTTTGTACAACGTCGTCTAAATATAGAATCACATGTTGGATGGTAGGATAATTAAGTGCCAAATTTAATGTTAGTGAGCTTAGTGAATTGAGAGATGAAACGGCAACGGATGACACAGTTTTGAATTTTAAATAAAGAAATTTATAAACTGTAAAACTCATTCACGAGTTTCAATTGCTCACGCAGAAAATACCCGTCAACCAGTACCTCGAGCTCTTGCTCTTCATATACCGGTTCGCCCATAGCAGAACTTGACTTTTCCCGGGTCAGTTGCGGTGTTTCGTTCTGCCGATCATTCGTTAGAGAAAGCGATAGATCCACAAAATTTTCATCGCTGAAAAGCAAATGCAAAATAAGCAGAAACATTTGAAAAGGTTTCGGAAAAAAAGGAGCCAACAAAAAGGTTTTTACTTTTTTTCTCGTTTTTTTTTGCTTTATCTTTACCCGGCTGAACGTCTAAAGTACAAGCATAAAATGTATTTCACAATACTACCAACTGGATGGCTCACCGTGTTTCGACTTCTCCACATCTACAACATTGTAGACATTGCTTCAATTTACCGCCAAACAACGCATCGAGATAGTCAAAGCTCAGTTGATCTGAGAAAGAGAAAGCAGAAATTGAATACATAGAACTTTAAAGATATCATACGCGCTAATACCTTGATACTAATCTCAAAATATTACAAACACTGATGAATAATGTTCTAAAACAAAAAAAAATGACCAAAAACAAAAACACAACCGCCTAAACGAAACGAAGCTAATAATAAGAGACACATGGTTCAGATAATGTTCTCTGTATTGCGACAGAAAAAGCATTGAAATATTTTACCTTTCAAACGATGGAATTCTCCCACCATGTTGGCTTGCTCCCCTCCTACTAAATAAATTAATAAATTGTTTGAAGTACCTTATCTTAATCTTGGTAAAAATGAATACGCCTAAACATACACCGTATATAATCTCACGGTGAGTAACGGAAAAAAAACTCACTTTTGAGAGTATAGTAATTCATAAAGGATCTCTGAACGACTCTCGACTCTTCAGCGCGCAGTTCATCGAAAAGACGTCTAAATCAAACGGGTGTTTACATAACATCAAAAGAACAATTAACTCATTACAGAATTACAGTTGCGTTAACGGAGGTATTCTAACTTCCCGCAATCGTAGTGTAAGTGTTAGCAAAAGAGAAATAAATTGTAATGTTGAGCCGACTCAATTACCAGAATAAGGTAGCGTGGAGTTTCAAACAAACTCAGCCCAGTACTACTCGAATAGTGTTTTATACTTCATACTTTAACTCGTGAATTAAAGACCTATGTGGTCAAATCAATGGCCAGGCAATATTCAGCATCATACCAAAATATGTTTGTAATCGTATATGCATACCTGATCAGTTCATGCGAGTCCTGCTGTTGATACATACTCATGTGAATTTTCTGCCCAACAAGGTCAGTGAGCTGCTTTAGGCGAGTTTGGGTCTGGTACCGATTACCGCTAGTCTAAACGTCTAAGTTTCTACAAAAAATTTCAATCATGGTTGGCAATAAGACTTAGAACAATCTATCATTCCCGCAAGGAAGATCCCACACCCAACCCAGACACACAAAACTCACATATGCTGTCGAAAACTCCAAAAAGGCCTTGTTCAATACGGAATCGCTGGTTACTTTGTCAATCGTGATCTTAAAAAGCAATTTGTTTTGCCTTAAAAACTTTTTCACTCCACAGTCAAATAAGCTAGAAAAATAAAATTTCATACACCTCTCGACAAAGCACGAATAGTACAAATGTAAAACCCCTCGCAGATTACGTTTGGAAGATAAAAGAATAAAGAAAAAAACTCACCGATGTGTCTCCTTCCTGGATTTTAAACGATCGCTCCCAGAAGCTAAAACAAGGTCTTTGCATGGGTTTGGGTTTCTACAAAAAATATACTTGTCTTACCTGTGACCATTATTACAGTGTAGTGTGCACTATTTCCAAAAATATGAGCAATATCAATACAAAATGCACACGAATGAGTGAATTGCCCCCATCATCGCATTCTCGCTTAAAAAAACGCGCTGAAAGCACTCACCCTTCGAAGTAAAACTTCAGTGCATGGGTCCACATAAGCGCCTGCATCGCCGAGTTGAAATAGCACGTGGAGCCGTTGTTTGGAAGACCCTAATGAAATAATATATGAAAACACTCTACGACAGTTACCTAGGTGCTAACGCATAATTTAATACGCTAAACACTAAAAGACGAGACGAACAAGCTGCACTACTGAGCAGAGAATCACCCAATGAATGACTTTTAGCTTTTAGCTAAGGATTGGTTCACATTCACATTAACACTACAACAGGTTACACACTATAACTAAGTATAGCCACCTCAACATGCCGTTCAGAATCATTTCCATTTGACCGAAATTGTGAAGGATCGGTATTGTCCAATATACCAGAGTATGTGCGCCGGCTAAAACAGAATAATATAAGCACATTTTATTCTTCGGCACATTCTGCGAAAATTAGACGAGTTCAAAGTATTCCTGTGAAAATAAATATTTCTCCCACAAAGGTTAAAAGGTAGGTTAGATTTTAATTTCCAAAAATCGCGCAGTTATCACCGGTCGGTGAGCTACCGTAGTCGCACAGACTTATTTTCCACTACCTACTTGCTATGGTAAGCGCACACTATCCTATGCTCTACAGACCACTCATATTCTGCCAGTGAACTTAAGGCGAAATACCGGTCGGTTTTTGAAACACATCGAGTACACCAGCATTTTTATGCAGCCTATGCAAATGACAACAATTAGAATATAAAATCGAGCTGAATTCGAGCAAATTAGCATAAATACGTGAGAATTCAGTTGTCCACGATGGGTTTCAAAAACCGGCAGGTATGTCGCTCTAATATCACAGTCATAAGTTCAAATACGCCATCGGAAGAACAACACAGCAGGTTCTAGGCTGGAGGCTAGGCTACACTCTTTTGCCTCATAAGTAATAAGTAGTTAGCAAGAACAGTTTTTCTTAAATACATACTTTTCGTTGTGGTTGTTTTGCAGCGTTTTAATCTGCTTTTGCTTGCAGCGCGATGCAACTGCTTCCTAGAAACAATAATACAATTGCTTCCTAGAAAAAATAATAACGAAGGCGGCGAGATACACACACGACGGTATTAGATTGCAAGAATTACAAAGATGACTATTGAGTCATGTAACTAAGAATGACTAAGGGGAATAGGAAGCAGAAAATGTGAAGGCAAATGGTAAAAGGGTCGGGGCTCCCGAAATTGAATCTATTAAAAAAAATAGGCTCATCTTCGTGGGCCCGACCCTCTAATGAGTACATACACCGCATAATGACTCGCATTCCGTTCCCAAACAAGAATGCCTCCGAACTTCCAACCCCCAAACCAATAAATAACAAAGTTTCCCACCGCGTACTTGCTGGTGTTGAAGCACTGGTTCAAGCACCTGAAAAGGATAGCGGATAGTACTTGTTCAGACATTTCTTAGCATACAGACGACCCTGGTATGCTGGCAAGATCGCGGTCTTCAAAGAATTGTGTTTATTATTCTATGCCTAGAAATACAATCCGTATGTAGAAAAGGTCTACGATCTCACAACATTGCCTGCATCGCTAATGTTTGAAGAAAGATGCAGTTATCACAGTAGTACAACGTGAGAGCATTTTTCAGAAAGCCAAGGAGGCCTTCTTACTATGAAACTTCGTTCATTTATTGATGTTGTATCTGATTGATCGAGTGTGAAAAAGTAGTTATATGAGTCGCGGTAAAATAAATATGCATACCCATTGCAATCCCGTAGACTATGATGACCATAGCAAGAAAAATGTGCTCGACTTTTACATCCACACAGTACGAGTTCACATTCAATGCACGCATCCAGATTCTGCAAATAAATAAACTGCTGAGAATAAGAAGGAAAAGAAATGCAAACTAAAACGTGTATGAACATCGGCTGCTCGAAACTCGTATTCGTCACAGCAACTAAAAAAAGATTATTAAGATGCACAAAACGTACGCCGCAAAAATATCCATCGCTACGCTTTTCAACGCACTTCATACTTAGCCATTGCTCACGCATTTTCTAAATTGAAAATGACTTAATTATTTTAAATGTAGTGTTTTCATCAACATGTGAAGTCCAAAGCAGCAGAAGTGCACCTAAAAGCGAAATACAAAAGGAGCACTGGATTACTTACTTGCCCTTTCGCTCGGCTAAGATGAGGACAACCCGGATCTGAAGCGGTGGCAGATTTCATTCACATAGCAAAACATCATTACAATGCTAATATAAACATTCTCATAAACCAACAGAACTTGTTTACTTGTACCATATGCTCCAAACGGTTGAATGGCGCGATATATGAAAATAAGTACTGTAATCTCATAGAACTCGACTTCCAAGAAACACATAAGTACATACGTTTTAAACTACATTGCGATTACGTGAGTTTCTCAAACAATTCAACGCGCTTGGTTGTCCGATCTCTACACATATCTACATCCATATTTCTAATAATTGTCTACCATTCCAACACATCGAACACGATACGAAGTTGAAGTTCCAGGACGTAAAACTCCTAAAAACAGATGCAGATTTTCAAAGAACGTAGTTTTCAGTAAACAGGGTCAACGAGAGAATTCGCAAGAAAAGGACATTATGATATTACAGATGCAGTAACTTACGCTACGAAAACCAACATATCTCTTTATCTTTCGGGTAATTTGGAAAGCCTTAAAGGGATAAAAATGCTTGATAGTCACTATGAACGTATCGTAAATATAGGTTTACTTTGATGGGCCTGTCCCTTTAAAGAAGAAAATACAAAATTGTCGACTAACACTCAAAGGCAGATAATCTAGATCAATAAATGCGCTCACTCAATTAAATTACTAACTTTTGCATAACTGCAACAAGAATTTCTTCTAGGAGTTAGTTGAAAAATGGGACGGAACTTCACATGTTTGCGGGGTGCCGGGTTTTGTGGCGCAATCAAAAATGCCAATCGAAACAGCAATAAGCTTGCGCAACGCTCAACAAATCAATCTACTCATAATAGGGACAGAAAGCTGTGGTGACACTCAATGGAATCTACGGTCTCACGTCTCACAATGTAGTTGCAGTACAAATCGAATAGATAAGAACTTAGAAATAAATATTTAACAGGATAATAAAATGATAGGATACAGAACGCGACGAAAGTCAGGCCTACAATATCAATTTTTTTCTGCCACGCTAACAATAAGATTATTAGCTTTTAAATATATGAGCTAAATTTGCGCATTTGCGCTCGACAAAACTAGTATTAACCAGAATGTAACCAACAGCTAAAACCTGAAAAGGTTCACCATAGTTCCTAGGGCTAATAAGTCATAAATTCGTTATCGCTTCAAATAAAGAACACAAAACAATGGAAAGGAAAGTAAGAAAGATAAAAATACACTACATAACGACACTATACGGTTAATAACAAAATATATCGATCCGAGTCAACAGAAAGCTAAAAAGACAGTTTCCTCAAAATAAAAATTTATTTCTATCACAAAAAACCACACTACAAGAAGTATTGGCACGTGATCGTTACGAATGGGCCAGCAAGTTAAACTAGTGTACTTTGCGCGAGTAACCCAAACTACGAATATAATGGACTATTCAATTCAAAAATTTAACCGTAAAAGCACAGGAATCACCAATGTTGTAAAGAGAAAGCAGCGCATAACACTTGTACCTAATGTAATGGAGCTAATTAGTAAAGTTCAACACCATATTCATTTCCTGCAGCAAGTGGCATTGGAAGTTTATCCACTTGTCTGTAACTAGGAATTAGGAAATAAGTCCTGACTCCTAATGAAACTACAGTAAGAATATATGCCAGATGCTATTTTGAGGCAATTACGGCCTATTTCGTGGAAGACACTAACTATTGTAATTGCGGCGCGGGGCGCGCAAAATTCGGAACTGATTTCCAAAATAGTCAACAATTAACGAGTATGAGAGTCATAATCATTCAATTACCTAGTAAAATCAATAGAAGTAACTTCACTCTGCAAGTATCAACTACTACTTTCATTTCAATAAGCCGAACAGTAAAGTCAGTCTATAAAAGCGAGTGCGAGTGAAACAAATTGTAAACATATGTAAAAACAACAAGTAAAGAACGGTGCAATATACTTTGTATAAAATCTGAATATACTCTATTCTCTATTCTGTTATTCTGCATTATCACATAAAGTAATAACTAGATATATCACGAACGTTAACATAAGCAAATAAATGTAATGTTTACCTATTTTGTTTTCATAAACGAAAACATTTAATGAGAAGACGAACCAAACGATTAATAACTCTTTGTGGCAGTACACCCAAAAGTGTAAAAAAAAAATCATAACAGTAAGAATGAGCCATAACTATCATAGAAGCAGACTTCTAACCTAGAAATGACACTACAACGAAATAGCGACAACTCACGTTCTCCTGCGGGGTATCTTAGTCTTACCGTACCCTCTCGTAGAATAACACGTAGGCCTCCGTAGAAATCGCTCGCTCCTTCTTAATCTGAAAATCCAAGTAGAACTATACTATTTAGATTGTTCAACCATAGAGCCACAATTTCCACATAAAAAGCCGCATCCGCATCCATGCGCGGGTCCTCTACACCATCATACTGCAACTACTTAAACCGGAACAAAGATGCCAAGTAGAACTTCTTCTTAATCATTCAAGCATATATATATATATATATATATATATATATATATATATATATATATATATATATATATATATATATATATACATGCAAATGGGTAAATACACGCGATACGATAAAACAACTAACCGCTTCAACATGCGTGTCCGATACGTAATACCACTGACCGTCCGTCTCCGCTTGGTCAAAAGGTTCGGCCCAAAGCTAATCAATAAAGAATAAACGTTGGAGATGAAAAAACTGCACATGGTACTTATACGTTGTGGAATATAGTTCTTAAAAACCACATAATGATACCACTTTAAAATCATTGAATTGAACCATAAACATAAACTACATGAAAAGAAACGCACTTCATCCAGCTTGGTCTTCAGCTGTCTCTGTCGACTGGCCGTGGCTTCCCCTTTGCTCAGTGCATCGACACATCCCATACGGGCCACATCGACAAACACCTCCGCCTGAAATTACACTTGTACACTAATATTTACTAGGTTAACGAAAAAAAAACGCATTAACTTTAGGATTGGCTAATTCGGCTAATTGGCTTCGACCATCTCCGGATGGAAGCCAAAACTGCAAAAAGAACAATGTGAATTATGTGTTAACCAGCCGTTCGAAGAGCCCTACGGGCTCTTCTCCGACTGGAGGACTGGAGGAGGATTGTTACACACTGTTCAAAAAAAAACTCATTTACGTTTATGTGGAAACGTATAATTTGGTTCTGGACTTCAGCGTTTTTGCAAATCATGCCAATTTGCTATCGCACTTCTCCTATAATATCTCCTATAATATCCTCGGAATATAAGCTAGCATAGCTCAACAGGTAGAGCGTTGGACTGTGAATCGAGAGCTTGTGTGCTGCGGTGGGTTCGAATCCCGCCAGCCGCAAAGATTTTGTATGGTCTCTTTCGATTGTGAATAGAAAATTTTCTTTATGAAAGGATTTCGTTATGTTCACACAAACAAAAAAGTAAACTCCTCCTTTATATAATAAGATGTAAATGACAAATTTGACAAATACAAACAAAAGCAAGATAGACCTGAGGGATGCGCTTCCGACTTTTCACGTAAGCAACATAGTGTCCACTTGACATGGTTCCCGAGTGTGAAACAATCGCGTACAAAGAATACAAAACCTTGTCCTGGCCATCGGCAATTCGCTAAACAGGCACGATACATATGTATAAGCAGCATAGATTAAAAACAGTCGCACAGCCGGAAAGACGCAAAATAATAATAATGTGCTTATTAATAGGCTAGTTTCTAAGAAGTACTCAAACACACCACACCACACCACAAATTAGGACAAACCTATAAAAAAGTTCAATTCATATTCAATCACTAACCTTGACGCTTTTCGAACAAAACGGTGCAATGTCGAGAACTTCAGGGAACTCGATGTGCGCAGCTGAAAAACACAACAATATAAAGGATTGTAGTTAAAAGAAGACAGTCGAAGTTTGTACAAATAACATAGTCAATATTATAGTCAATAACATAGTCAATACAAATAACATAGTCAATAACATAGTCAATAGTATAAAAAATACGACAAGAAACTCACATATCTTTCTCAACCCAGGCCTTCCGAAACCGTTGTCACTCATCGAAAACCTCTTCAAGTGTAAAATGAGCACGGCTGGGGGCTCGAATATTAAATAACGCTTCCAGGCAGCAATCCTCTTCTTACGGTCTCCAGTGAGGCTTTTCTTCAAGGAGCAATTGCGTAAATTAGTTAGTAAAGAGTTTATAAGCCTTGAACAATAAGTAAAGAATACATAAGTAGATCAATTTACATTCAGAGCCACGAATCAATGGTCATGGTCAAAATACAGAAACATAATACTAATCTTCAAACACTCACAATCAGCAATCAGCATAAAACATCACAACACAAAGTAGTGTTTACAGAAAATATTATCAACGAACCTTCTTATTCTCAGGGGCGCAGCACTTTTCGCATTCGTACTTGTTGTTCCCACTGAGCTTTTCCTCAGCCATAAAAAGGCGTAGCAGGTATGATATGTTGTAGCGAGCTGTGGACGAGGTGTCAGTGTAGGGCACAAGTGGTTCCTAAGTAGAAAATAAATGTGAAATTACATACAAGGATTTTTAAGCTGCGACAAAGTGAGAAGAACAAGGATGAGAACCACGAACCACTCAGGACGAAACCGCAGCGACGGCAAACGCGGTCAAATTATTAAAAAATTTTACACACTTAAAATCCTACTACTATCCAGCTCAACAATACAGCGTGCGAATGTGTCAAAAACCAAAGAACAACTTATTACGGGAAAAACGCGCCAACGTGTAAACTCACGGTCACACCCTCCTTGTCCATTTTATGTTCGTGCTCATCATTTAGGTCAAGATTGGCCAGTCCGTCTGCACAGTCATCCGAGTTGACTTCTAAACAACAAAAATATATAGATTAACAAAAGAGAATGCCTCCATAAACTGCTATTTGCTTTTTATTAAGTTTTACATACTAAATAAGAATGATGCGAGTCGTTCCCATGGGTTCGTTTCCCTTTTCAGGTTACCGAATTTGCCTAAAAGCTGTAGGCCGGAGGAGCAATCAAGAAGGAGAAAAGAAATCAGAGCTAACTGTAACGTGTAACCGCCCGATGTGTTTGCCTATTGCCTAGGAACAAAAAAAAAACGAGTAACGAGGTGAGAACGGCCCACAACGAAACGGTTAATAAATTTAATAAATAAAAACTCCGACCTTCTTCCTCCACGTTCTGTTCCGCAGCTTGATCATCCGGAAATGATACGCGCTTGCCACCTTTTCGGGAGTGGTGTCGCGGCTGAAAGAACAGTGTTTTTCCGTTCATACGTTCAAACGTGCATCACAAATAACAGAACGAACACTACTATAAAGCCAAAACACCCATTTACTCTCAGGGGAATGAGGGTAATGGTTAATACCACAACCACACTGAATTCTTTCTTTCCGTTATGTTTGTATTGGCTTGCCAAGAAGCAAAAGCCGTTCGCTTATTTTAAATTTATAAATCAGAAACCGAACTGAGACTCTGAAACAGCTTATTTTAAATTTATAAAACAGAAACCGAACTGAGACTCTGAGACAGCTTATTTTAAACCAGCCGTTCGAAGAGCCCTACGGGCTCTTCTCCGACTGGAGGAATCGGCCTTCGGCCGATTGTTTCCCTATTTAAAAGAAGGACTGCTACAATTTAAAAAGTTAACTCTCGTCTCTTTCTCCTCCCACACATTCACACGTCTCTGATTGTGGAAACGTATAATAATCAGTTTGGATCACCACTCGACTAACGATACCATGCAAATTTGCTATTGAAGGTGCTGTACGTAGGGCAGAGGATTATCCTTGTAATAAGCTAGCATAGCTCAGCAGGTAGAGCGTTGGACTGTGAAGCGAGAGATTGTGTGCTGCTGTGGGTTCGAATCCCGCCAGCGGCAAAGATTTTGTATATGTATTCTCATTCGATTGTGAATAGAAAATTTTCTTTATGAAAGGATTTCGTTGCGTGCATACAAACAAAAGACCAAGTAAACTCTTCTCCTTTATATAATAAGATTTATAAATCAGAAACCGAACTGAGACTCTATCTTGGCAACTCTCTCCACGTCTCCACCACTTACCTTCCTTTCCTGATTAATCGACTCCCTCCTTATCCGAGCTCTCGCATCGGATGGAACACACAGAGAGAGGTCGAGGAAATTCTCCAACCTAAAAAATAAATAAAATTCCTGTATTGTACAGCACGTGCAAGAACCGACATCGCTCCACGAAACAACATAGGGTTTGTAATCGGAGAAACGCATGTTTGACAGCTGCATGCCCAAGGATATGATAAGAATTGTGATTGTGATCTATATACAGAACATGGGGGTGAAGTTCATACGCCTAACCCTGTCATATCGCTTGAAAGTTTAAAAAAGAAACTCACTGGCAGTTGATGTGTCCGCATTCAGTGCATTCGATCGATTGTTGTAGTCGTCCTCCAAACACCGAATCCAGCAGAGGGCGACCGGCAGCTTCCAAGTAACCTGAACAAGCATTATAATGATTCAACTTGCTGACAATGAAAAGGAAGGATTTATAATAAAGATACAGATGACTTTTTTTATGTACACAGTGTTCTACGGGTTAATAAATATTTAATCATGAAGGATAGACGAAATATTAGATAACCAAACAGTAACAGACAATAATCGAACATCGAAGACATCGACTATAACTCTAACTATTATGAGCACGACTCCACGACTCAGCACGACCGATATTTTTCAGAACAGTGAAAACACCCTTAAAAAATTAATACTAATTATCCACTGGTAATTGAATTAGTTCGACTAGAGATCGAAGATCGATTAACTAAACAAAACAAACTCCACAAACCTTTCGCCAATCGGGCACTGTTCACATCCTTATCCTTGTCCTTGTCCTTCACTGTTGATTCTAAATAAGTCGCAATTCCTTTCTTCAGTGCAGCCGTCTCCTCGTTCCTGAGAGCATCCAGCAGACACCTACAATAATTTAGCCTAAAAACAAGAACATGAGAACATTTGTATAAACTTTCAAATAAAATTCCAGGGGATGTGAGCCGTGGGTTTTGAGAGCTATGTTGTACAGCACCTGATACGCAAAATTATCAATAAACTTTCACGGAAATCAAGAAATACAACGGATCATAGTCGCGTACTGTCTGCGCATATAGACGGCGCACAGGCCTACCAAAAAGTAAAAAAATTTAAACTATTACTTGTTATCGTTTTATTGTTCTCCTCAATCTCAAAGTAAGGTAATGGTATCATAGTTACCTGAGAAGCTCGTGTGAATCCTGTTGTTGGTAGACACGCATCTTTATCTTGTTGGCCACGAGACTCAGTAATCGGTTCGGACTCACATTACCGTTACCCTAAACCACTACATAGTAAAACAAGGGCACTGGCGATTCAAATAGACTAATAGAGATGACTTAAGCGGGGAATTGGGTTCCCAAGAAACCGAAGGAGAGCTCTTGAAAATGGTCAAAGCGAAAAATGTGTACATTCGCTTGCGACGCAAGTTGGAAGAAAATATATACAAGAAAATGAAATTAGATAAATTCTCTTGCAAAGTAAACAGGGGCCGCTTTTAGTAGAAAATAAGCATCTCCCTATAGAATTTTCCCCATTGTTTATTTTTGATCCTTTCTTCTTTCCATAAATTATAAAAAAAATTAAATATCTAGTATGAATGTATGAATGTATGAAACACAAAATAAGACTCACGTAATCTTTGGCCATTGACTTGAGACAATCATTCATCGAACGTTCCTCAACGGATACAGGAATTTCGGCCGGCTAAAAGGCGGATCAGTAAATAATAATAAAGAACACTATAATAAAGAAAAAAATAATAAAGAACACAAATAATCGAGTAATGATAAAAGAAATCAAAAGAACCTAACCTGTATTGTCACTTTCTTGTCGTCCACAGTGATGGTCTTCACCTCGGGGACGCTAACTTTGCTGACGTTTCCAAATCTAAATTCAGCTAGACATGACACAGCAAGCACAAATATGAAGAGGGTGGGAGACGCGCACCCCTATCCCCTAAGTTTGTTTGATTTTTGTATTTTTTAACTTCTCAGTACTGAGGGTTTGAAAGTCACCAGATTAAAGAGAGCATATCGTAGCGCATAGATAAGTGCATATGGGTCGTGAGTAAAGAAGGCTAAAAAATCTAAAAGCTAAGAGAGCAAATTTTCCGCCTTATTTGAATGAGAATAAGAGCAACAACAAATAAAACTTCAAAGGTAATCCATACCGTTCGTAGTAATAGTTCATCGCATAGGTGAAGAAGAGTGACTGACAGGCAGAATTGAAATAACAGGTGTTGCCCATGTTTGTAAGTCCCTAGACAAAACCAGGGTTAAATCAAGTAGAAAGACCACCCATTTCAGAGTATAATTTCCATGCGTAATTTTGGAGATGGTCGCTTAGTTGAGAGTCGAACCGTAAAATACCACTGATACGTTTCACCCAAATCTATATATTATCATTTGCCTCCGGAGATGGTCAAAGCCAATCCGGAGATGGTTGATGCGTAATTTTACGCACAGATTTATAGCCTGCATTGTACAAAACGTTGCGCAAACAATGGGCACAGAGCCTAAGCGAATATTACAGGGCTAAAAATATTCAAAGCCGAACCTTGGGTCTCGAAAATGGAGATTGCTTCATGGATGTGGCCGCCCCATCCAGCAATGAATGTTTCTCTTTTCGTCTGTCCCTAGAACAAATGAGAGCAATATGTGGAATGTGGAAATCTGTCTGTCTAACAAAGCAAGAACTTTCTTTCCGTAGAACTAAAGCCCTCTATCTAAAGATAAGGAACAAGGAGTCAGGTTAACAAGAGCTACACGCAAACGCCATTCGGCCATTCACAGCATTTTGCTATATACATGTTTCATGTTTGCATATTTTCCGTGAGTCCTCCTAATGCTATTCAAATGTTCACCAAGCGCTTAACTGGTAAGTTTTCTAAAGAGAATTTAGCAAAATGGAAGATGGAAGCCAACACCAACAACAAAGCTAAGGATCAACAAGCAGAGAAACATAAAGGACTCATAAACAACATGCATAACTCACTTTCTGCTCTTCGCTTCCGCGGCTGTTTCGGTTTGCTCTTGTTCTTCCACAACAGTTTTGGCATTACGGCTCTGAATAAAATCATAAACCAACATTCGAGAATAGAAAACGGCAGTGAGGCAGCGCTAAGCGTGCAATGCATCAGAATCATTAGTATAATTAGTAGTTTTCGATGCAGATAAACCTTGGAACAATAAAATTAAGAGAGGAACGAGGACAAAAAATATAGGCAGAGAACATTAAAAGAAAGACGGAGAGAAATAAACGGACAGAGTGAGAAAACGAGGGAAGACCAAAATACGTTAGAGTTTCGCACACACTACGCGTATAATTAAAAAATACCTTATTTGCAGCTGAAACAGCACTGATGAAGTCTTTGACATAGTCTTTGCCATCATCATATGGTTGCAAGTCGCACTCGCATGCAAGACACCTAAAAGTGATTGAATTACACGAAGACGGAAAAAGTTACATTGGGGAAGTAAACATCCGAATAGATCTAAAAATGACCGCAATGGGTGAGGCAGAAAATAGGAATTAGAAAACCTCACCTCAAGGAATTTTCTCCATAGTTCATGAAGATGACATGACGCTCCCCAGTGCGAGATGCCTTGCAATGTTCATCAGCATGCTCCATGCAGAAGAATTCGGTACATGTTACACACACCAGGGTTGCGGTTTTCTAAAGAATATAAGAGTGACAAAAAAACACGCTGCCTTTTCCACCTTAGTTTGTCAATGAATACCCGAAAAGCGGACCGTACACCCTAGTCATGTAGTCCAGTCTTCTTCAGTATACGCAAAATGGTGAAGTAGAGGACTTTCCTTACAGTGGACTTTAGTTCGAGGCGTAAATTTGAACACTGAAACGAAGGAACCGACCTCTTCGCCTTCTGCTTTGTTGTTACACTTGGAACAATGGGCATCCTTGGTTGTCTTTAACTTCTTGTTGACTTTCTAAAATGAAGATACTTCCTTGTCTAACTGTTTACCTTCACGAATATTTATATTTTGGCCCTCGGACAAACTTGACAATCGACATTGTGCAAAGGAGATTAATGACCCACATAAGCCATCGTTAATTAATTCCCTTTTCCATGTTCCTCCAGATTAATACAACTGACTCAATTAACTCCAAACCAAATTCCAAATCAAACTTTGAATCGGCTTGTTTCTTTATTTCAATTTTCGGTAACAAATTAGTCAATGGGGAGACGGGAGACCGATGTCCTGGTAACCAACCTTGCTGTCGAATAACTTCTTCTTTTCACGATGTGAGCATTCGATCGAACCACTTCCGCCCGGCAGCCCTTCTTAAAAAAGATCCCGTAAAAGTAAAAGGTGCAGTTCAATTCAGAGTGATATGCATAGGAGCAAGTGGCATTGGGTCTCAATTCTCGTGTTTTATGCTATTATGATTAATTACATGAATGGAAAGGCGTAATACAAGTGAATTTTTACGCACAAAAAGAAAAGTCGGTGATAGGCGATAGAAAACGAAGACAGATCGGGAGGTTGTGGTGTGAGGTGAGTATATATTAATTTTAGATCCTTAGTTCCATTCCATCCATATGGCTTACATTTTTTGCTTGCTAGAAATTGAAATTGGCTCATAAAGCAAAAATTAACAAAATGATTGAGCAATGATTTTCACTACCATACAGAGTGTAGAAATTTTCAAAACTCGGCTAAATGGACATTCTCTTACATATCCCCACGTGCAGCAATTTATCTATGAACTTGTCCTATTTTTTGCCGATATTTCTCCTTACGTTTTGTGTGTATTTGTTCGCACGCTGTATTATTTCGTTTTTGCTCTTTTCAGAATAAAGTATTCAGTAATAAAAAATAATACTGCGTCCATTTTTTAAAAGATGCCACATTACCCTGTCGTAAATAGTTTTTTTCGCTTGTTTTATGCGCTTTATTACTCTCATTGTTATTTGTTTTGTTGTCGTTGTTGTTATATTATTGTTGTCGTTTTTTTTGTATTCCGCTTTACTTCGGTGTACACTGAATAAAGTATTCAATTGTATATATATATATATATATATATATATATATATATATATATATATATATATATATATATATATATATATATATATCTATTATATAAAAGAGTAACTGTAGCCTAATTTGCATACCGATGTGCGTTACGAAATGCAAATTTCCTGTTCGGGTATAAAAAGAGTTTCGCAGCTCAATATCGAAGTATGCATATGCAATTGTTTCCTATTATGTGAATTTCTTATGATACGCTTGATGCTTTGTATGACCATGCTAAGCCAATAATATTTCCATGTAAGTCGCCTCAGGCGGCGCGAGCCGACTGGTATATATATATATATATATGAATACTTTATTCAGTGTACACCAGTAAAGCGAAAGACAAAAAAAACCCGGCAGAACCAAATTGTTCCTATAACGCTTCGGACCGACGTTAAAATGTATCAATGTAGCGGGAGGACCCGATTTTTCTTTCAAACGCGTACCATTAGGGTTCCGTTGACGGGCAGTTGTAGCACTCGACTTACACATAAAGAATCAATCAAAGTTGTCAGTCAAAGAAAGCGAAGTGACGCCTCCCGGATTTCGGCCTGCAAAGCAAAGAATGGGCGAAGTACGGACAAACAACATTAGTCAACATACGAAAAGCAACACGAACAAATAAAATTGGAAGCAAAACTATAAATGAAACGGTGAACCACGCTTCCAAAAATCAGTTTTCGGCCGGCCGGAAAAAAATTTGTGCGCGAATTTTAGTACCATTTCTGCAACGCGTTGCGTGCGCGTGTTTCGAATTTAGTACCATAATAGTACCTGTTTTGCATGATAACTACTTGCGTTTATGTGGGAAACGCACAAGTTTCATGCGTACATTGGTTTATCTCGTAGCTTTTAGACCAGAATAGGACCCCTTTAGTACGTAGTTAGTACCCTATTAGCAGGCACGAAGACCGTGACTAATTAGTTGCTAGACTGGTGCTCTGCTTCCCGCGAAAGTGCACAATGCGAATGCGCGTTTCAACACATTTTGTATAATTTTCTATTGTTTTTGACTGTTTGTCGACATTATGACTTATTTATTGCTCTACCTCGAGGTTATTGGCAAAAAAACCGCAGCTGAACAGGCTGGCAAAAGTAGCCAAAAACATTAGGATACACGCTCGCGTATGTGATTTCTTCACATACGCGTTGGCATAATCAACCTGTACAATGTATTGGCATAATCATTCTGTATACTTTTAGGTATGGACACTATTCCCGGGGAATATGAATCACAATCTGGTGAAGATTCCATCTCTGTGGACAGTGGCCGTACTCTTGAACAGCTACAGAAACACGCGTCAAGCTCGGTAACATCTATAAAAAAAATCGTAGTTTCATAGTTTTAGTTTGTTACCCTCCCAGGATTTACTTTTGAAAAATGTAGCAAGCCTGTTTTGAGCCTTCGAAATATTTTCTGGGGTTGCATTCGTCGTAGTACATGAGCTTTATTTGAGAAAAAGCATGTCGTTGACTCGCGCCCACCGTATGATACCTCAGTAATATAGTGTAATCAAATGCTTAGTGTGATCCGTTCACATGGAACATAAGCAAATGTTCGTTCGCTCTTTACTATTTTGAATTGAGCATTGGACGTTTACAAGCTGAAGGCACAAGCACGTAAAATAATTGGTTTCAGGACAAATTTCTCGTAACATCCGACGATATCCTGCTGCTTTATCGACAGGCTCGCGCCGCTCAAAAGCTCCGACTTTATAGAGAGGCTTTCCGAAACTATAGGTTTGTTATTTGAGTTATTTCTCCGCGACTGTGTTCGATTATACGATTATATATACGATTATACCTACCTATTTCTTCATGGCATCGTTTCCATACTTGTGTGTTTAGAGCGACTCTTCCTTACCTCGGTACAGTACCTATCGTTTGGATTCGCATACAGGAGACCATTGTGCACGCACTCTATGAAGTCGGTAAATAAAGGTACAGGTAGGGTCTGAAGAACCTTACCTTTACCGAACACTACATACCAGTGATAGTTGACGGTAGCCTAGACTTCCTAGACATATTCCTCAGTGTTCAAAACTAGTAGATTTCATCAAGTTTCCCTGCTAGTTTGCATATGGATCCACCCGTATCATATAATATCTGTCTTGCCCATTTGATATCACGTACTCGTACACCATTCCCATATGTTTAAAAAAATTACCACTAGATGCAACCCTTTCAAGCTCGTAGTTCCACACTTACATTCTATTTCCCCAATTGTTGTTGAAACGCGTATCCAGCTCTTTCTCGTTTAGGTGCGTCGGTTGAAAGAAAACAGCGAGGGCCCTTTGGAACCTGTCCTTTCCCCTGTGGAGGCTAAGCTCTTCGAAATGGGCACTTACCATAGAATGTTGATCCCTTCAGTTGCTGAGGACCCAAAGATTAGAGAGTAAGATTACTTCTCACAACTATTATCACATCGTGTTATCTTTGTATTCTTACTCATTAGTTATACATCTCTATCATATATACCCATAACTGCAAATGTTATGGCCCATTTTGCACTTCAGATACGAGAAAGAAGGAATGACTCTCGAATTCGCTGGTCAAGCAGCATGCATTGCCTGCAGTCAATTATCTAAGACAACGGACACTGAATTATACAAAGTGATGAGTTTATTATGTTTTTATGTATTGTACTACTGTATACATATCCACTTATGTCACTTACCTACGCCCGGTTGTAATTGCTATCTAGGTGTCTAAGTTACTGGCCGGTTCTGAAGAATTTGGCTATTTACAGTTCTATTTTCATAGTGATAATAATAATAGTTATTGTTATATCGATTTTTAAATATTAATTATTATCACTATTACTTTTAGCATGCGCTCAGTCTTGCCACTTTCATTTTCCTTCGTCAGGGGCGGATATCAGCTGCCCGACTCACAACAAGCCTTGTGGAACCTGTGACTGATTACAATGTGAGTATAAAATCAATGATTTGATGATAATATATTTTCGACAAACTTACACCGGTACGATACCCATGCGTACGCCAGCGGGACTTGTCATGTAGTTTCAAGTTCCGCCAGCAAGTCTAGCTTACACGTCTATTGAACCTGTTTTGATGAGAATTGGCACACTCTTTCATTGTAATTGCTGGAAACGCTCTCAACCATACAAATTAACAAAGCAAAGTTATTTGTTTTAGAATCTACTCCAGGCCGAGATGAAGATAACTAGTGGATTGAGAACACATCTGGAGAACAGTAGTAGCAGTGAAAAGATGAAAGAATTACGAGCTGGCAATATTGATGCAGCCAAAGGTTCACTTTTAATTGTAAGGCTACTGTAGAACGAAACTAAAGTGGCTTAACTACATATTCACCTAGTTACTGCTACTCAATCTAAATATCTCTGCTTCAGTGGTGGATCGTACTTTTCACGAGACGCTGAAATTCGATACTGTATTAGGGTACTTGGCACTCGGTCAATTCGACAAGGCGTTTGAAGTATGGAAAACGGTTAGTTTTTTGATGTTGATCCATCCCTTCTTAGTGATTCTACTATTTGGGACATAACAAAACACGAACATTAGCGACTAAACTAAACAACGCCTTCTATTCAGATGTCCAGCAGCATGAGCCAGGACGTTCGGTGCCTTGGGGTGTACGTTCTGACGAGCATTGGACAATTAATAGAGGCCAGAAACTTAATGCTTTCTTCAACGTAACGAAGCAATAAAAGTTTCCATTCACCTACCCTTCATTTCAGAAAAATTTATTTCCAGAAACAATGCGAAAACAAACAATTCCTATGTAAATTTTCAAAACGTATGTAAAGTACAATCAAGGGTAAAAACACGAGCAAACAACAACAAAGCCCTTCAAAGTAAGCTAAAGCGAGGAGCGAGATCTATGCGCAAAGTGACGTGCAAGCAAGAAACTAAAAGAGCCAATCCTGAGTAAAAAAAACCTTCTTTGCAATCAGAACAAACAACCATGAAGTTTCCGAAAATACTGAAGAAGCAGTTCGTCAGTATAATACTGAATAGCACTGGCCAGCAGGTACCCAGTACCCTACGTCCTCAGCCGTTTGACTTCTGGCTCTTCTGTACCCTCACGCCTCTCATCTTCACCTTCACCGGCTGATTTGACCAGAGTATGGAATTCGGCGGCATGCATCTAAAGCAGAAAATATAGTGCTTGAAGTTGTGTCTTATGAGAACTAGATTGGACAACTGCATTCCTCATGTATTATATACAAATGTATGTAAGAATAGACCAAAGTTGCATTGTATACAATAATATAAAATACATGTTCTTCTTTTGCACGCTCCATTAGCGGGATGGATAGATGTATTTTCCTTGTACAGATGTTGTGAGCATTAATCCCAACCAGAATTGTCAACACAAAGGATATTATATGTGTTTTATTCGTCAACGTTTCGACCGTAGGTCATCATCAGGACATTACCTCAAACTTGGGTAATTAAACCAAGTTTGAGGTAATGTCCTGATGATGACCTACGGTCGCAACGTTGACGAATAAAACACATATAATATCCTTTGTGTTGTCAATTCTGGTTGGGATTAATGCTCACAACATCTGTACAAGGAAAATACAATACATGGTGATAGTAGTGAGGGCAACACTCTACAAGAAAGCGAGGATGAGGACAGAAACTGATGCGATCACGAGGCACACGTAGAGTAGAGTAGTTTATTGTAGCAGGCAAGACAATATCTATACGCTATTTCACCAGGTATATATAGTAATGCTATATATGCAAATACGTCTATAATAACGTTTCTAGACGTAAACAATGACTAGTCGTAGACTAATGAATATAGCATAATGGAACAGTAAAATACTACGTTCCAAAGGTAGTGTTCCCAACACCTCCCCTATTAATTAAAAGAGTATTTCTTATTGGACGGATCCATGACGAGCTTCTTCGGTGGGTCACAATTCCTCGTTGGTCGTCTGTACGTCGTTCCAGCATCGGTGTCCGCATCCGAATCGTCCCATCCTGTCGATATGTCACCAGTGACATCGACCTCAGTTGATGTAGATCCGTCGGCGGGTTGTGCGTCTTCTTGTTTCAAGTCGAAGTCTTCCCACATCGTAGGCAGCACATCTTCGTTGTAACGTTTCCGCAGCTGGTTCATGTGTCGCTTCCAAGTCCGTCCATCGGTCGTAATTACTTCGTAGATTGTTCTTCCAATCTTCCTCAGCACACGAGCAGGTATCCACGTCGGCTTTGCTGGATTCTTGTAATCACGAGCGTATACCAGGGCGTCTTCAGTCAATTCCTTGTTGCGAGCACCATGATGACGATTGAACTGTTCCTCCATCTTCGTTCTTCTTTCCTCGGGAAGATGGTTTTCTTCTTTTACACTTCTTCTAGACGTTCGAGATAGCGTAGTCAACAGAGTTCTCAACGGTCGGCCAATAAAGTTTTCTGCAGGCGATCGTTTTCCAGGTGAAGATGTGCACGGAGTCGACGGTAAGTTATCAGGAACTTCTGCAGCATCTCGGCTGTCGTTCCCTCTCCCTTCAATTTCTTGAGAGTCCTCTTGAACGTATCCACAAAACATTCAGCTTGTCCGTTTGATTGGGGGTGAAATGGTGGCGTTTTCACATGCTTGATCCCACTTCTCCGGCAGTATTCTTCAAACTCCTTCGATGTGAACTGCGAACCATTATCTGACACAAGTACTTCAGGGAAGCCAAATTGTGCAAATATCTTACCAACCTCTTTAATCGTAGCAGTGGCGGATGTCGTTGTCATCTCTCTTATTTCCGGCCACTTGGAGTAGGCATCCACGACCACCAGGTACATACGTCCTTCCATTGGTCCAGCGAAATCAATGTGAATCCTCTCCATTGCACGAGTACAGTCGGGCCATGGTTTCAGTTCGTTCTTCAAGGGCATCTTCGCGGCACTTTGGCAAGGTACACAACTCTTGACCAAATTCTCGATGTCCTTGTCCATTCCTTGCCAGTAGACGTTGTTCCGCGCCAACATCTTCATCCGTGTTGCTCCAGGGTGTCCGTCGTGCAGCATCCTCAACACTCTTCCTTGCAGTGAGTGCGGTACCACAATCCTACGTCCCAGGAAAAGGCATCCCTCGAATATCGATAATTCCATTCTTCTACTGTGAAAGTTGTGCAGGGCAGATCCGGGTTTTCCTTGACACCATCTCCCAGTCTTCACAGATTCCACGATATTCGGTAACACATGGTCCTTTTCCATTGCAGCACGAATGTCCTTTTGCATAACTGGCAAAGTCCTGATCGCATCCAAATACACGGCGGCGACGTCGTCCTCAATCATTCCAATGACGATATCTTCTTCTGGCACGTGTTGCGTAGCAATCAGTCTTGATAATGCATCGGCCTGTCCAAAGCTGGTAGTTGATCGGTACTGGATCTTGAAATCGTAAGCCAGTAGCACAAGGGACCATCTTTGAAGGCGATTTGTTGAGTGAACCGATATACCTTTCCTGCTTCCAAACACGGCAAGCAGTGGCTTGTGATCAGTCAACAACATGAAGGGTCGTCCATATATGTAGCGGTGAAATTTCCTTACGGCATACACTAGGGCGAGTGCTTCCTTCTCAATCTGTCCATAATTCTTCTCCGCAGGCGTGAGGGAGCGACTGCAATGCCATATTGCTTTTTCCATTCCATTCGGGTATCGGTGAGAGATGACTGCTCCAATCCCGTAGTCGCTTGCGTCTGCTGCCACCACAATCTCCATCTTTGGATCGTAGTGCGTCAAGAGAAGATCCGATTGCAACACTTCTTTGATCTTCTCGAAGGCTTCTTTGCAATCCTTGGGCCAGACGAACTCGGTGTCCTTTTTCTTCAGCGCGTCCAATGGTGCACGAAATGAACACATGTCTGGTACAAAAGACGAATAATAACTAACTAACCCAAGAAACGATTCAACCTGCTGCAGGTTCTTGGGTTCCGGCATATTCTTGATCGCGGCAATCTTCTCTGGGTCCGGTCGACGGCCGTCCTTGTCGATGACATGTCCCAGGAAACGGATCTGTCGCTGGGCGAAACTGCATTTCTCCAGTCGAACACGAAAACCATAATCGTTGATCCTCTCAAATAGATTGCGGACATTCCTATTGTGCTCCTCCAATGATCCTCCGGTGACGATCACATCATCCAAATAGGCAGCACATCCTTCCAATCCTGCGATCATCGAATCCATCACTTGTTGAAATATGCCGGGTGCAGATTTGACTCCAAAGGGTAGGCGATTGTACCGGAACAATCCCTTCTGCGTCGTAATCGTGACCAGCTCCTTTAAGACTCTTCAACTTCGATCTGCAGATAAGCATCAGCGAAGTCGATCTGCGTAAAATATTTACTTCCATTGAGTTGCGCGAAGATTTCCTCTGCTGTTGGTAACGGGTGGCGATGCAGTTCCAAAGCGTCGTTGAGTCCTGTCGAAAAGTCCGAGCACACCCTCACGGCTCCAGTCTTCTTCTTCACAGCGACGATTGGCGCGGCCCATCTTGAATACTCCACTGACGAGACGACTCCTTGCTCGACGAGCCTGTCGATCTCCTTCATTACCAGCGGTTCCACGGCAAACGGTATCTTTCTCTTCGCGGCGAAAATCGGTTGAGCATCCTTCTTCAGTACAAACCGGGCTTTCATCTTCGAACATCGTCCCAGCTCCTTCTTGAACACATCCGGAAACTCCAGTCGAAGTCCTTCCGTTAATTCGGTAGTCTTCACTGTACAACACATTGTATCGAATGTTTCCTTGAACGGCGGCAGCTGGTCGATCCAATCGATTCCCAGTAGTTTAATATCCTCGGTCACATAGCAGCTTCCGTGACCACTGAATTCCTTGCACGCGAAATCTGTCCTCAGACGTCCCATCACGGCGATCGGTGTTCCATTGGCAGCTTTCAATTTTGTGTTCACACTCTCCAGCGTCGGCGATCCCAATGACCTCCATGTAGCTCGATCGATCAGTGTGACATCAGCTCCAGTGTCCAATTGCATCTCCACTCGTTGAGATCCAATATTGACTTCCACCATCTTCCGTGTCGCGGCAATAACGATGCTTTCGTCCTCCTCGATTTTCTTAGCGTAGGCAGGTCCTCCACGTTTGCCATCCCTACATTTCCTCTGGGTAGGCTGTTGGGCAGGTCTTCCACGTCCTACTTTTCTCTGGCAGTTGCTTGCATAGTGTCCAATCTCACCACAATTATAGCACGCTCCTCGAACCATAGGTTTCTCCGGAATTGCTTCCTTGCTAGGGTTGCTTTTCCAGTTCCTCCTCCTTTGGTTCAGAACCTTATTCACTTCACTTACTTGTTCGTCTCCTCCTATCCGGGCTGCATCCTTGATCAAAGTCTGCATCGAATCACAATCGACCAACAGATCCTCCAACTGGCACGTTTCCGTCACTTCCAGCTTTCGCAGCAAACGTTTCCTTAGTTCACTGTCTTCAGGTTGTTGCAGTCCACCAACGAACAGTAGTGTCTTGAAGTCTTGCTCCTTCATGTCCTTGAGTAGAGCGGCTTCACACATGCGGTTGACACTTGAGGCGTACTCTCGGTACGACTCTCCTGGTTGTCTTGTCGTCCTTAGCGCGTTATACCTCCTTCTGAAGATCGTAGACTTCTCCCCGAACAGCTTCTCCAATTCCTGGGACAGCTCCTTGATCGGTAAATCCTTGATCCTCTTCGGCGCGACGACGTTGCTCAGCCTGGCGTATGCACGGTCGTTCAGCTTGGATATCAGCAACCTGGCTTGTTCGGCTTCCGACAAACCACCTCCTTCCGCAGTGACGATGTCCTCGAAACGTTGGAACCACTTGGTGAAAGTGACTCCTCCATCAGCATCGTACTCGAAAATCGTGATCCTGTCACCCAACATCGACGCCAGCGGTGCTCCTCCTGACGATGCGGCTCCGCTCCGCTGTTCCAGCAACTTCAGCAACCTTTCTTCTCTATTATTTGCGTCCTCATCTCGCTTCCGTGAGTCTTCATCACGCTTCCTGGAGTCCTCCAGCAGCTCCTTGATCAGCTTCTGTTGCTCCTTGAACAACTTCTGCTGCTCCTCCAACGCAGTCTTCTCGGCTCCTGGGGACATCCTGTATTCGAAAACCACCGAAAACCGAACTGCAAATTTTCGAAAATGCGCAAATCCGAGCGCAGTAAACTGCTAGCTCAAGGATATTTTCGAAAATAAGCGCCGATCCTCCGGAGTTTCGAAAGTCGAATCCTTGAACGCCAATTGATGCGACCACGAGGCACACGTAGAGTAGAGTAGTTTATTGTAGCAGGCAAGACAATATCTATACGCTATTTCACCAGGTATATATAGTAATGCTATATATGCAAATACGTCTATAATAACGTTTCTAGACGTAAACAATGACTAGTCGTAGACTAATGAATATAGCATAATGGAACAGTAAAATACTACGTTCCAAAGGTAGTGTTCCCAACAGAAACAACTAATTACAGCCTACCTCTCGGACGCTTCTCCTTTGTGCTTCGTCCAGGTCTTGGAAACGCTGCACTACCAAATTGCCATGCTCATCCTCCACCAAAACCTGAAATCTTGTACTTTGTAGACCCAAGTGCAGAGTGTAAACATTCGTACTACTGTAGGAGATGATGACCAAGATAATTATTCCTAGAAAGCTGTTAAAAGAGGTACAACACTCGGTCTACGAAACGTACTCTGGAAAGAAACTGCACCCCCCATGTATCATAGGCAAAAATCTGCAAGAATAAACAAGCAATTTGCATGCAATGCATGGGAATACAGTTGTACAGTATGTTTCAGGGACACAGTCATCGAGCACGCATTTAACTTTAGCATTCGATGTATAGAAAACATACCTCGCCTTCCCTCAACGTGACAAAGTGCTCCTCCGATTCTTCGCCTTCTTCGTCCAACAGTTCATCGTCCAAGTGATCAGTATCACTCGGCTCTGGTCTTGATTTCGAGTTATCGTCAATCATTGCTTAAATATTAAAAATAGTTAGTATACGTATAATTAGAGGATTCTATGTTCTGTTGCTGCCTGCTCCCTCCGTATTTCGGACGCGGACCCTGCCCTGTTCTATATTCTACAATTCTACAAAAAAAACGAGGAAGAACGACTCTTTCAGACACATGTTGAACAGATGAACTAGCACGCTTACTCACAGGTTTCGACAGACTGAAATACCTTTGACAAACAAACTTACGGGGCTTATCTTCGACAGCAGAAGTAGCAGCTAGTAGCTCCTTTTCATTCTAAAAACCAATATGGTAATGTTTGTGTGGGTCAGACGGCGATAATCAAATCTCTCTCGCTCTATTTTTTTATAAGGGTGTGTTTCTTGCTTAGAAAAGTACCTGTAACTAAAGCGACAGAATAATCAAATAAGCATCAACCAAAGTAAAGACGTCAAGTCGTTCACCGGAGATTAAAGGGATAGGTTCACCTCGAATTGCACCTTTTTTTATAATTTATGTTGATAGTACGACCTATGAAGGTCAAAATGCGAAAATTGCAGTAAATTTCCTTTGCTCCCCGTAGTAGGAGAGCTTGCTCAAAAAAAGCTAAACTACCTCGAATCTATAAATCAATTGGGGTACCGCAGCCATGGTATGTGGGAAATAGCGCAGGAGGGCTGGAGGTGCAGATATTGTTGTGATAGACAGAGGATGATAAAACGGCCTGTATTTTCTAGCGTCTCCAGCCCGGCTGCGCTATTTCCCACATACCATGGCTGCGGTACTCCAATTGTTTTATAGATTCGAGGTAGTTTAGCTTTTTTTGAGCAAGCTCTCCTACTACGGGGAGCAAAGGAAATTTACTGCAATTTTCGCATTTTGACCGTCATAGGTCATACTATCAACATAAATTATAAAAAAAGGTGCAATTCGAGGTGAACCTATGCCTTTAAGTAAAAGTTGACTTGTACTGTCATTCACTAAACAGTCAATGTAAAACATACCATGTTTGCAAGTTCCAACTCCATATCCGGAAAATCGGTCGCTTTCCTTCCAAGGTATTTCTCGTAAAGCTCACCCAGTTTTGTCTTGTAGCAATATCGACCGCGCAATTCTCGCATCTCCTAAACACGGATCAAATGCTCCTTTCTTCTTAAGATTATGTGCTCAACCTCGACATAAAACAACACTCTAGGAAATCACAAATCGCCCAAGCCACACTCAACGGCTTCTTATGGGAACATAAACGCCGTAGTCGTTACAATCGGAGCTGTTAAATTACCTCGGGAAAATGTGTTTTGCATACAACTAGTTGTTGACCGGACCGCACAAACTGGACAAGACGCAATCGCACATCTGGAGGTGCACTCGAGTACCTAAAGAAATGCGATCTACACTTTCTACAGTGTGTGGAACAAGTTGGACGTGTTCTAAATTAATCATGGTGGACGTGTACTGCGCATACGAGTAGTGATCACCAACACCATTTTTTCAAAGGGCTCGTGCTTTAGCAGTACCATAGCAAATAACAGGAATCTGGAATACACTACACACTAGGTCCGCAGTTAAAGGGATCGGCTCAACTTAAATTGTGTCTATTTTTTTTTTGTTTATTTTTTTTCTATAAGGGATAATAAAAATTTGCAATACAAAAAGTAGTGTTCTATTTCAATACTCACGGAGATATTAGGTGATAAAGGGGTGGATTGATCGGTCCAAAATGGCAAAGGGTAATTGTCCTGCCTTGTTTGTATAGAGACAATTACCCTTTGCCATTTTGGACCGATCAATCCACCACTTCATCACCTAATATCTCCGTGAGTATTGAAATAGAACACTACTTTCTGTATTCCAAATTTTTATTATCCCTTATAGAAAATAAAGAAACAAAAAAAAACAGACACACCCTTTAACAGACCTTACGTAATCACACAATATACAGTTTCATAATCACTCCTGTAAACTAAGAAAGGAAACAACCTACTCAAAGACTAATTGCATAGCAGGAAAATAGGTAGGCATCCTTCTCAGGTAAGGCCTCGGTACCAGCTTCATACACATGGCACACGTGGTCAGTTGTTTGTTGTAATCCTAAAAAGAAAGTTTGTTGTAATCCTAAAAAGAAACAACAGTAACCGGAGGAATAGTCGGTCATTAAACGGTTTACATCGACAAAACATTTCATTTGTGACCGACAACCGACCATTTGACAACCATTCGGTGACATTTTTCGAACTAGCCACAAAGTGGTCAACAAGTGGTTGCCAATGGGTTCCACATCAAAGTAAAGGACGAAAGGACCTAGACGGCTTCAACTCACCAATCGTTTCCTCTTCCGTAACTTGATTGCTTCCAGGTCGGGCCCTTCAATGTGGAGAAGTCTGTTCGGTCGTGGCGGCTAAACGAAATTAAATTACTAAACATCAAACACAGTGGCCAACAAAAGCTGACGTACTGCTCATTCATCAGTGCTTTGCGTGGTTTCCGTACATTTACATTGGATAACTGCATTCCCCTATATGTAAGTGCGAATTGCGAATGGGCCGCCGAATTGCAGAATAGACCAATTTGCATGCAAAAGTTGTCCAGCACGTGTTTCACAAACGCCCTGCCATACCGCTTTAAAGTACGCTGAAATAAATTACCACTTCATAATGATCGGCGCAGATTAGGCACAATTCATTGTTTGCCACTTTTGTCCGAATGTGTTCCTGTTTTTCTCGGAGGACAAAGTTCTGAAATGTTGACCATATCATATTGACCAGCTACATCGGGCAATTTGAAATTGCATATACTATTAATCAAGTTACAGATACAATTACAATTACCTACATAGGAAATGGGTGAACCAAACTGGTGACGGTTCACTGGTTTTTTCGTGGGCACCAGTTGGTGACCAATTCGTGAAAACCGTCACCAGATAGATAGCCACCAAATGGTCACGAAAAAGTCACAGGATGATTTTTCCGGTAAAAAAAAACATTTTGTGATGGGCCAACGACGGTTTTTTCAGTGGTTTCGGCTATTAGTTAGTTTTCCTGTGTATATACACTATTAATTATAATAGCACTCTCCTTACATTATGCATTACAAAGCACACAGTAACCGCGCTACTGAAATAAATCGTCTAACACGGAAAAAGTTAATAACATACGTCTTGCAGTATTTTCTGCAGATGTGCGTTATCCTTGCTCGGTTGACAAAACAGATTGGCCTTCCCCGTGGCTCCACATATCTGAAGAATATATGTTTAATGAAAAAAAATGTAACAAAAGTAAAAGGTTAAAGTGTCTGGAACTACCCTACAGAAAATGTAATTGGAGCAAAAAATCGATGCCCACAAGTCATAAAGACGATACAGGTAATTTACGAACCTCGCAACTCAAATTGTCACGTCCATTGGGGAAAACAGCCAACTCGATGTGCCGCATCCTCTCATTTTGCAAGTCCTGCAAAAAGGAAACAAAATCCACATATTCTCACTAATAGTAAACTATCAAACAACGAGCAAGCGATGCAAAATCTAAATCTAAATATAATGAATAAATAAACCAACGGGTGGAAAATGCGTGTAGCAGACAGGGATACTTTGACCAGCCGCCGCTTTACGGTTGATTTCATATCTCACTTGGGGGTCAACCTAAAAAGTGAGTTGTAAACGTCACCGGAAGGGATGATAAGTACTAAGTACATTGTAAGTAAAGGTGAATAGAGAGAGAGAGAGAGAGATGGGGTAACATTGATCACAATAAACAGCGCTAACGGTTAAGGTACATGTGTTACGAGGCATTTAGCTTTCAAAAAATGCAACCAATCTGATTGTTATCTGTACGTCACATTACGGTTAACCTCACAATTATGCCAGAACACAAAAAGAGGTAAAAAAAAATATCCTACCTCAAAATCAATAAATTTCCACATTTTGTTGCGTTTTTCTTCCTTGGCACTGACCTAAATTAATAGCTAAACTACGGTTGTATGATGAAATACACGTTAAGGATGATATTCGAACTCACGCTGCGAAAGAACAAAGGATTAACAGTCCACCGCATTGCCCTCTGGGCCTACCCTGCCTCAATAAAACTAACCGATTGTAGATCCACATTCACACGTTTTTGTCCACATAGTTGACAACGGTGGTAGCTGAAACATAACATTCTGTAAATATCTACAGGTTCACTTTGCTGGAAGAAGTTAGAAGTTTAAAAAAAATTGAGATCGCATCGCATCATGAAAAGCCTACCGGACCGCGTATTTCTTCTGTAGATATGGCTCATTTCTATCATCATAATCATATCGCTGGGAATGTGAGGACGAACCAGGGATTGGGGTCTGCGATCCTAATAAATTGATAATAAAGTCGAGGAACGCTCCACCAATCCCGACATAACCTAAGCCCGCCAGCGAGCTAACTCCTCCGATAATGACACATTAATACACCCGAGATACCAAAGGTGCATCATGAACAGAAGGAAAATATGCTAATTTCGAGTACAACCTCCGAAAGCTAGGTTTATGCTCTGAGCTGATTCCTTTTTATCATAAAATTTAGAAAACAATTGCTAGATAAAATCATGATGGAGTAGCCATTATGAAAAGTATGCAAACCTTCTGCACTGTCCCAAGGAACATCTTTATGTAAACCATCGTCGTCGTCAGAGTCCTAAAGAACAGAAAAAAACTTCGTGAAAACTCGTGAGAACAGAAGGATTTATCATGGCGATGGCTCTGCTCATCCTACACAATACAAGATGCGCGCAAAGTCCACTGCGGCGGTCAAGATAATACACACACCTCGGTCATTCTGTTGTGCTAATTACAGATTTCAAGCAGGGCATAAAACTCGTCGGGAAAAGCTCAAAACCACCATCCAAATATATGCAGTGTTTCCGAAACTTGTATATCTTTATGATACGCTTCTGATTTTCACCATATATAATATTCTAATCCCGACGGTGGTATGGCTAACAGCTCAAGACCACCGTCTAAATTTATGCAATATGCTAATTCGGATGGTGGTTTCGTCGGTCAAAGCGTCAACGAGTTTATGCCATGATTTCAAGTCGTAAATAACTTCCCCAGAAAGGATACTACAGTACATTACTAATTACGACATAATTACAAGACAATTAATGCATTCCACTCAGAAGACACACACACTCTCTCTCTCTCTCTCAAAGACCGTACCTCAATGTTGAGCAGCTCATCTCCTCTCTTATCTGCCGACATCCTGCCCTTTGCTTCGTCTTCGTCCCCTTGTTCATCCACCAATTCCTCTTCCACGACGTCTGATTCCTCAATTTCCTCAATAACTTCTTCGATTGGCGGCCCTTCCTCACTAATTCGAGCATCCAACTGCGGAGCCACATGCGACTTGGAGGCATCCATCGATGCGGACCGATGGTGCGAATCCAACTTTTCCACTTGCACTTGCACTTGACTCTCTTTCTCGTTCTTGACCTAAAACATATTTTCTCAGAATAGACATACAAGAGAGCGCAGAGGTTATAATCTACATAGACGTTTTTATTTTAACAGGAAACAAATACATAAACAATCATCCAAATATTAATCGAGCTCACCATTGTATTGCATAAAGTGCCAACCTCATAAAATCACTTGAGGATTATCATGTCAGTTCGCAGTAAAGTCACATAAAATACCCACCAGCTTCTCTTCATTGTGCAAAAACAATTCCACTTGTTCCCCTCTATAGCGTTGTGCGGGTTCACGCCTATTGTTACGATGCATATCTGAAAAAAGTGAGCAAATAATGATACGAGGAGCTCCAGCTAATGTAAAAGATTACGTTCATGACCAGATACCCAACAACAGCTAGGAGCTATAAGAATAAGCATAAACTTGAATACCCTACATTCATCACATATACTATCGTGAGTGAGTGAGTTTGAGAATACACACAAACATAAACTAAGGTCCCCATTGTGCATGTTCGTTTCAAAAGAGAAATAAACACTTACCCATTTGTGCTTCATCATGACGCATCTCTTCTTCTTCTCCCGGATCACCGCTGGGATGCATATCAACAACAACACCGTCAGAATCCTCATGTCCAACCACGCCTAAAATAAATACAGTAAACTATTATGAATTGTTGAACGTATTTTCCTCAAAGGTTGTATTTTGCAATTGTTTCAAGTTTCAACTTAAAATTCTAAATAAAACTTCTTATTAACACCAACTAACAAAAATAGCGCCGCGTAATAAAATGTCTACAGACAGATTACAACAGCCAAATAACAATAGATCAGATCACTGAAGACGACACACGGTACAGTACATTAACAATAACCGAAAAATACTTGCCCTGCTCATAAACGTTTCCATCGGCATCGATATGGTGTGTTACGAAACTCTCGTAATCTCCGTCCAAAACAACACACCTGAACCATGTGCAAACAATAAAAACTGATATCTAAAAATGGCGTGAACGGATCGGGAATGCAACGGAATGTCGGTAGGGGCGTAGGGGCACTGTTATTGTCCTCTACACACAGCAAAGAACACTAGCCGACAGCCGTAAACCATTGGAAATCCGAATTGAAGGAAATATTATAAAAAAATGCAGTTATTGCCCTGAAGGACGGTCGACTGTCCCAGCTAATCCTTTCAACCTTTAAAACTTTTATTATATACGGACAAGAGTACTAGGGAAAAATGAAAGTATGAAATGGCGCTCACTCAGTGTCCCTTCCGTCGATGTGCTGATAAACGTCCTCTGACAGGATCACTTCTTCCTCCACTTCCTGATCGCCGTCTGCGATAACGATCTCACCGTGCGAGTCATGCATCTAGAAAAACACGGCTGTTTTAGAGGGATATGGCACGCTGTTCGTGTATTGTACTAAATTGTGGCATCCCATCAGAATTTGCAAACATCCGGAAAATCACGTTAAAGCGGTATTCGATATGATGATGAAATTTGTCATTTGTGAAATGTACACTGACAACGGAATACCCATGCAATATGTCTTATGTGGTTCGTTCAAACACATATGTCCAATTATAAACAAGACAAGATAGAACTAAACAGAATAGACTGAACTATACCTCAGACGTCGAAGGTTGTCCATATACGATTCCGTCTGATTCGACTGTTTCTATATTTGTAGTGGCAATCAGAGGTGCTGAAGATGGCAGGGCCTTCTAAAAAGAAAGTTGAGGGAAATAAACACACTTCAACAACTACGACTACGCCATCCTCATGGGGTCTCGATGTATGGCAACAATTGCCCATTTTTGCTTCCAAGTATGGCAAAAATTACCGTAGATTGGCACTAAACGAGCACATCTACAGACCAAAAAATGGTCCCGGGGCAGGTAGCCACAGGACTATTTTTTTCGAGCGTGCATACGTTGTGCATTTTCGCCTCGTCTAGTATTATCAGATGGTGCATTTTCTAACTTTCAAAGGTGTATGCAAAATCGTACACGAGATGCACATTTGATACTTGGAAGCAAAATGCGCTGTTTTTGCCATACATCGAGACCCCATCAGTACTTGCCCGGTACACGCGTGAAACAGTACATACTGTACACAGTACGGGTATCTTTCTCTTTACAGACGACGAACGTTACTAACACCCCAACCGAAGCTTGAAAATCCAAATAACAAAGAAAGAAAGAACAGGATCGCCCGCGGATACTGTAGATTGGTAGACTCACTTCATAATAAGTTCCAAATAGTTGATTCTTCAAATCCTCCGCAACTGCTTCAGCGTTTGTCAAAAAGAATTCGTTCTACAAAAAAAAATAGATTTAAAATCTATCCCGAAAAATTATATGACTACATGTACTATTGGCAATATGGCAATTGGCGCCATGATCTAAGACTCTGTCTGTCAACCGCGGAGGAAAAGGAAACCTTCAAACTTAGCAGAACAACTGAGAAAACAAACTCACAGCTCTCAGCAAATTCCCTGCCCAATTCCGAACCATGAGCTTGCCAAAGAACAAATCACAAAATAGCTAAAATGTTACATTGAAAGGCGATAGGACACTCATATTCTTTACGATACTATATCCATGGTTCTCGGCTACAGACTACAGAATACGACCTAATATATACATGTACACACACCCACACGCCTCCTAATGCGACGGTTATTAGACGCGGTTTTGGATCGTTAAGTTACGCCACAACTAAGAGCATTTCCAGTACCGATGCACTGACACTAATTGACAGGCTGACGACACTAATCGATTCTATACTACAGTCAAGCAAAATAGTCAATACTAATTCTAACTCACAAAATACTAACCAGTCTATTGATGGGCAGTCTCATGTCCAGTGGGTCCAGGTGCAGTGCATTATAATCCATGGACAGAACTACTTCCGGATCGAAGTGAATACCACACAAGTATCCGTCGGAGCGGGTAACCATCTGTTCACTACAAGAAGTCTCCGATAGCACACATAATATATAACTATAATCATACAAAATAGAATAGCTAGGAGGCTAGGCTAGGAATACATTACGGTACATAAAGGTGCATCCGAGAGAGATGCCGAGACAGCCGAGATCATAAGAGAGCGCTTGCTTCCAACTCCAATTTATTTTCGGTATTCGGACCAACAAAACATAACTACGTACAGGACGGGAAAGTACCCTTTCGTTCAAGTTTTTTTTTCAGAAAATAACTTATATGTAAAAAACATACACCCATGCTTTGCTGGTGAGCGCCAGATTGTTGATCCACTTGTTCCTCAATGGTCCCACGAAAGGGAGAGGGAAGCGAGGTCCTCGACGCACAGAACTGCACGCACAGCATACGAAACTGTAAATGACTAAGTTAGATGGAATGAAGATTTCTGCCTTGAGCATACAAGACGCGCAACGAAGTGCTGAGAAAGACAGCTTCTAACATAAAAAAATCTCATTGACATTCGCACTGATGTGTCCATCTCCACCTGTACCCCTGTTCGTACCTTTTCTCTCCACGGACTCCGCCTTTTCGAAGCACAATTATGTTGGCATCGCTACGATCAGTCTGCAAAAATGACACCCTAATTATCAACAGTACACTCGCAAAATTTAAAGTACAAGACGAGCATGAGCCAAACAGAAAAGAAACGTACAATTATAACCAGAAACAATTTCGAGCTAAACTTTAACGCAGTATTGTACCTACTTTGGGAAACTTGCATATGATACTCATTTCATATGTATCCTTCGCGAATTTTTGGTGCACGTCCAAAGCTTCCGGCACCAACTTGACAAGGGATATGCGTATCATATGCAAATTTCCCAAAGTAGGTACAACACTACCTTAATGAAAAGTAAGTCGGGTAGATGCGCCGCATGAGGCAACCCGCCCCTCTGTGTGTAACCCGGTGCTAGGGACAATCAGTATTGGTTGCGTGAAAAGGTGTGCGTGTAGCTCAACCGGTGAGTGCTTGCTAGCCATGCAAGTGACGCGGGTTCGAATCTGCTCCACGCCAAGTTTTTTCACAATAGACCAGATTGTTGCCTAGGAGCCATGAGGGCTAAGTGGGGGCCGAACCGGGTCCCAAGAGTTGTTGGGAATGGTACACAGTGGATTATGCCTGTGGGACCAGGCACTCTTGGGGAGAGGGTAGTAAGTCGGGTAGATGCGCCGCATGAGGCAACCCGCCCCTCTGTGTGTAACCCGGAGCTAGGGACAATCAGTATTGGTTGCGTGAAAAAGTGTGCGTGTAGCTCAACCGGTGAGTGCTTGCTAGCCATGCAAGTGACGCGGGTTCGAATCTGCTCCACGCCAAGTTTTTTCACAATAGACCAGATTGTTGCCTAGGAGCCAGGAGGGCTAAGTGAAAGCAGTAAACACTAAAAAAATATAAAGCTTACGCCAAAACCTGGTGTAGACTGCGCCATTCGGACAAGGTTTACGACATACTGAGCCTCGATATGCTTCTCTGGAAAACTTGTTGGTACAGGATCTATCAAATATACTTACACTAATCCGCACTGAAAAAGGGTCGCTACTTTATAGAACTAGTGTGCAAAAAAGAAAAGAGAATACCACTACCACCACGTGCGTACCAATAATTCCCCTTACAAATTCAAATAGATTTCCTATAAATTAAGAGTTTAGTTTAATACCTGGAAGTAGTCTCGAGACCGGTTCAGCGGGCACTGCTCCCGTCCACTGTTGTTTTCTTTGATAGCGCTGTTTTGGTTGATGGCTGATCCTACGAGGGCGTCCTCTGGTATTGGTGCGAATCGTCAGAATATTCTGGAAAAGAGCTCAGCCATAAAAGCACAATGACTATAATTTAAAGAGTTTAAAGAGGTATAACGGCTAGTTTTGAAACGTGTGGCTGACGCGGTACGGTATTCCGATGTGAAATTACACTTGAACCAGTGAGAGATCGAAAATTTGAAAACAAAACAAGTCTTTAGGATTTAGGCTCGAAAAAGGTGCCATAAACATACGTGCTCGGCTGGTATCCTCCGATCATTCAGATTTGTAAGTTGTCCCGGCTGAGTCTGCACAAGAATTTCGCCGTTTTCCGCTTGCAAAAATAGCTGAATAATAATAATTATTATTATAAATAATTGAAATGTCGAGTTTTAGAGGTAGCTTTATAAAAAGTACAGAAAAAAAGTTTATCATAGTGATATTGTGCCATACAGCACGTAATAAGACTCGAATGTTATCGCATTATCGAAATAATACTTATTGTTAGGGATAGGGAAAGAATCGTTCGCACGTAAACAGTAAACTATCCTCTTCAACGTAGCCGCATCTACATATTTCGAAACAATGACACTGATACTCAGGTACTGTAACCAAATATTACCGTCCTATTCTCCTCTAATCGCATATCTAGAGGAGGCACAGTTCCATAATCGTCCTGAGTGGCAGTACCCGGCGGAAAATGCAAACAGCACATCACAACTTGACGAACCATCGTGCGATTTCTGTACGTACGCATAATTACTGGTACCGTAAACATCTACAACCTACACAGCAAATGGAGTGCATATACCCAGTTGTAAATGCACCGTTAAACTCAACATCATGCGCAACCATGACGAAAGAATACGCTACGCGTTCATCCTAAGTCTAATTGTAAGACATTGCTGCATTGCTATATCATCTACTTTGTTTTTTTTCCTTTTTCATCGTCTCTCACGGCGTTGCGCTCTTTTTAAAGGGAATGTCAGGCCGGTTTTGCATGTTGGGCTCGAAAAAAAGCTTGCGTTTTGAAGTTAAGGAAAGTGAAAATAAAAATAAACAAAAAAATTCATGTAAGAAGAAAAACAATTTCAAACCCCTCCAAAAAACTCCTTCAGTATGGGATTCAAGTTGTGCAGACAGAGCTAAGCCAAATCTCTGTCCACGGGACGGCTTGAATTACCGGCTCGCCGCAACGCGCCCGATTGCTTGCGTTGCGGTGTGTTTTGTTCACGTTTATGACAAAATCTCAAATATTTTATTCTGGTGCCATTTTTATGGGTTACTGTATTGGACGCCTTTTGAGATTTACTTAGTCTGCGCCTGGAGATGCCTTTCTGCGCAGAATCCCCCTTGACATGCCCTTTAATGAGTATAATAAATATTCAAATATTCTTCTTGTTGCTGTAAAACCTAGATAAAATAGAAGTAGGGAATGCTCGATAAAGGAAACAAGACCCCGAAGTAACACATCACCAGAACAAGAGAAGACAAATCACCTGATCACTTCTGTCCTTTCGTAGCCCAAGTCTAAATATGTCAGCCACATATCGCGAATTTCTTTGTCAATAGGAGTATAGAACTTTCGACCTAAAGACGGTATATGAACCTTGTTAAGAAAACGAGGAAAAACCATTGACGCTACACGCTACACAATTATCGATGTGGCTGCAGGCTGACTTATCACATAAGCTGTAAGATTAATAGATTAATACACGCATTCACGTTCACGAAAATCTTCATTGTAAGACTGGGGAACGTGGCGCAGACGCCGTTTTTCAATAACACGAACCAAAAACACCAAGGACGGACCGCGTATTCCAGGCGTGGCACTCAAGGTGCTCACATAGAATTCAACGCTCTTCTGACTAGGGATATGGACTGCCTTCTTACATTTAAATTCGATTGAAAAAGGGATAAATAAGATACATTAATTCGAACATATATATCCTCAACGTACTACCAACCAGGCCGTCGTCGACGACAAATTTCACAAAAGAATTCGTCTTTTGCTCGAATGAGAGCTAGTTGATTCGGATCCATGGACGTATCCATCGGATTTACAACAGTGAGCTCGTTTTCCTGTATGAGCTCGCCCATATGGTAATTTGCATAGTCAGACATGTTACCTGAAGATAAATAAGTAAAACCGGGTGCAACTAACAACAAATAGAGAACAAAACATGTGGATGGCAGATACAATAACCAGGGAGACGAGCGCTCAAGTCAATTGGAGATGAGCTTAGGGTAATAACGTATAGAAGATTATACATGAATACTATATAATCTTCTATACGTTGTTATATATATATATATATAAATACTTTATTGCGTTAAAAAAAGGCAACAACAAAGCGGATCGAGAAAAAAGAAACAAAGAAAAGGAGAATAACAACAAAAACAGCAAAACAACAACTCAACAATAAACATCACACGAATACACAACAACAACAAAAACGAACAGAAATTACGATGAACGAATGTTTCTAATAGACCTCTCATACAAATCTACCAGGTCCATTTTACCTATCCGTTCTTTAAAGGCATCAACAGTGCTCAATTTTACCAATTCGTCAGGCAACAAGTTCCACATACGAGTAACCCTAGGCTTAAAAAAGTATAAGGAACCTCCATACCTTGACTTGCACCGGACTGATTAGACCGAATAGACTCTTGAAGAAGCGCAAAGGAGTTACCATTTCTGCGTGACCTGCCATTCATTGTGAACATACCGTATATGAATACCACTTTATTCAGACATACAATCATCACACATAGACTTAAGCATGTAGAATCCAGGGTCCCGTTTGCTCTCGAAGTCGGGGATCTTCATTTTTAGCTCCAATCCAAGGCGGTGTCTCTTAGCCGATGTGTCCCATAGAGTGAAGTAGACGGTAGAAGACGGCACAGAAGATAATATAGAGCGAAAGGTCCGTCCTAAGGCTAGGCAAGGGGAGCCTTAACTTTATTCCCGGCGCCGTGGCATGTTTGCAAGATGGTAGCACTGGGCGGGATTCGAACCCGGGTCGTATGGGTGAGAGACGAGAACTTTGCCAGTGAGTATAACATTGGATGTAAATGAAAACCTCGAACAATTTTAAAAGCTCATCTCAACCGGGCAAAGCAAGATTGAGACATTGGATAAGTGCAGTAATTGAACAACGCCTAACATCCAAATATTGGAAAAACAACACACCACCAACAACTAAACACACGCCAACCCAATTTCGTCCGTTCAACGCCCAACAGAAAAAAAAACATATTGTGTCGTTTTACGGTGGTTTCGTGTTGCTAACGCAGCGTATTACCGTAATCGCGGTCTCAGTAAAATTTTTTATTAGTAAACGTATAGTACAGATGCTAAATTTGCACTAGACTAGGTAGAATGAGTACTAATTGGTTACTATTATTCGTTTTTTTTAATCTTAGTAGCTAGTTGCATACTAATTGCATACTATCTTTTTTAGTATGGGCACAAGTCAAGAACTATGTTGAATACTAGACTTAAATTGCTCTTTTTTAGTCTATAATTGGAAAAGGAACTTTTCAAGTATGGATCTGTACTAAGATAGATATAAATACTTTATTGCGTTAAAAAAAAGGCAACAACAAAGCGGGTCGAGAAAAAAGAAACAAAGAAAAGGAGAATAACAACAAAAACAGCAAAACAAAAACTCAACAATAAACATAACACGAATACACAACAACAACAAAAACGAACAGAAATTACGATGAATGAATGTTTCTAATAGACCTCTCATACAAATCTACCAGGTCCATTTTACCTATCCGTTCTTTAAAGGCATCAACAGTGCTCAATTTTACCAATTCGTCAGGCAACAAGTTCCACATACGAGTAACCCTAGGCTTAAAAAAGTATAAGGACTGATTAGACCGAATAGACTCTTGAAGAAGCGCAAAGGAGTTACCATTTCTGCGTTACCTGCCATTCATTGTGAACATACCGTATAACATTGGATGTGAATGAAAACCTCGAACAATTTTAAAACACTCAACGAGATCAATCATAATACGGCGGTGTTGAAGAGAAGTGAGACCAAAAATTTCAAGGCGTTCGGAATAGGGTAAATCAGTGTACATATCATAATCTACCTTTCTCAAAGCACGTTTAGTAAAACGACGTTGAACCTTTTCTAATAGATCAATTTCAGCCTTGATATAAGGAGACCAAAAAATGGTAGCATACTCTAACAAAGGCCTACAAAACGAAATATACGATTACGGTAAACATCAATACTTGGATGGACAAAAGTACGCAAGACACGATTACAAACTTGAGATGCATTTGAGACTATACGTTTAATATGGAGTTTAAAGCTGAGATCGGGAGAAAAAAGGACTCCGAGATCACGTACACAATCAGAAACTTTTGGGATGGGCACATTGTTTAAACGGAGAGGAAAGTCCATAGAAGTACCGGTAGCTAGTCGCTGACATTTGGATTCAGAAATAGTCATCTTCCATTTCGTTGCCCAGTTAGCGATGTTAACAAGCTCAGATTTGAAATTATTGAAGGCAACGAAAGGTTCTGACTTCAACATAACACGAGAAATTTTCACATCATCTGCATTATGTAATTTACAGAAATGACAGACCACAAACAGATTGTGGTAAGGTGAGAGGCGCCGGCATTTGTCTCCTCATTGATAAGCGTTTTTCTTCAAATGAAATTTTCTCTGGTTTCGTTAGCAATTGTAATTTATGTGTTGTAGACATTCATGCTTCTATTAGTATTCGCATAGTACTCTGTTATCGACCTCCTGATATTTCCATAAATAACACAGATGAAATTTTGGATTGTATAGAAACTTATCTTACAGATATATGAATACTTTATTCATTGTACACCGAAGTAAAGCGGAAGACAAAAAAAACGACAATAATAATATAACAACAACAACAACAAAAAATAAACAATGAGAGTAACAAAGCGCATATAACAAGCGACAAAAACTATGTACAACAAAGGAATGAAGGTACATGTGAATAACTAAGGGTGAATGTTTCTATTTGCTACTTCATAAAGCTCGATTAGATCAAGCTCGTCAATGCGGGTTTTAAACGAATCAACGGAACTCGGAAGAACAATACTATCAGGAAGTAGGTTCCACAAACGAGTGGCCCTGTGCTTAAACGAGAACAGAGACTGGGTAAGTTTAACAGAATCCTGAATAAGAGTTAAAGAGTTACCATTTCGACGTGGTCTGTGATTCACCTGAAACATGTTTGCCAAAACCGGATGTGCATTATAACCTCGGACAATTTTGAAACATTCAATGAGATCGAACAAAATTCTACGATGATGGAGAGATTTGAGACCAAAAACAACAAGACGTTCAGAATAGGAAAACGAGTTATAATAGTCATTGTCAATTCTACGAAGCACACGTTTAGTAAAACGCCGCTGTACCTTTTCAATAGCGTCAATCTCACTTTTCAGGTACGGCGACCAAACGGAGGTTGCATACTCAAGCAGGGCCTACAATAAGTAACATAAGCTTTACGATAAACATCAATGCTATGATGACAAATGGAGCGAAGTATACGATTTGCACAACAAGAAGAAGTACTAATTCTTTGCTTAATATGAGCCTTAAAACATAAATCCGGAGAAAACAAAACACCAAGATCACGAACGACATCAGTTACTGGTGGAATGAGGGTATTATTTAAACGAAGAGGAAAAGAGTGGTGGGTCTTAGTAGTCACAGAAAATGTTGACACTTTGGCTCAGAAATGGTCATTTTCCATATCTCAGCCCAACTGGAAATATTGCCAAGTTCTTTTTGAAAAGCATTCCAGGCAGGCCAGGGCCCTAGTTTTGGCATAACACGAGAAATCTTAACATCATCCGCGTACATAACAATGGAGCTATCTCCAAGAGAGCAATCGTCAATGTCATTAATAAAAATTAAGAAAAGCAACGGGCCTAAAACACTACCCTGAGGTACTCCACTGGAGCAAGGCTTGATAGAAGACAAAGTATTCTGGTATCTAACCTGAAAGGTACGGTTTGCAAGATAAGAACTAATCCAATTAAGCATTATGTCAGAAACACCATAATTCTTAAGCTTATGTAAGAGAAAACGGTGGTTAACAACATCAAACGCCTTAGCAAAATCAATATAAACACATTCCAAATTATCATCGGTTTCTTTAGCAGAGAGCCATTCAGAGAGTGATACAAATGTTATTCTTGGTGACCTAAACTTTAATGTTCAATTTTGTAATCAATTTTCGTTTTCTGGTAGGCCTGCTGAAAGGTTCAGAGATTTTCTTTCTTGCAACAATATGTTTCTTGGTGCTACTAAAGTTGGGGGGGGGCCCAGTCAAAAAATGGCTTTATAGGGGGCGTGGCCTAATGAAACAAGGGGTAATAGACCATGCCTAGTTGATTTCTGACAAACTTATCGGTCAGTCACCATGACTTATTGATTTTTTAGAAAAATAGTGCAAGTGACCCAATTGGAGTCAAATTAGGTTCTAGCACCCTCTTAATCAACTATACAATTGCGAATGATAAACTGTGTCGCTGAACCGTTTAGTTGACTTACTGTCCTTGCCTGCTATTCATGAGAAGCATCGTTAGTTCAGAATCTGACCACACAGGCAATGGGTGAACCCATTTTGTAACGGTTCACTAGCTTTTCATGGGCTTGCCCGTTTGGTAACTAACTCTTGACACAGTTTCATCAAAAACCGTCATCATATGGTCACCAAATGGTCAAGAACCAGTCATGAATCAGTCACCAGATGGTTTTTTACGGGAAAACCCAATTGTTGATGGACTAATGACCAATGACGGTTTTTCTGTGGTGTCTGCAATTATTTCGTTTTCCTTGCCTGTGCACTTGAAGAAAAATTGGGGTGCGCCTTCCTCATTCTGTGCGAGCACCGTTATTGAGTTTAGAGGGATGACAAAAGATACAATCAGCTTGAGCAACACGATTTACCAGAGTAATACCTTTTATTGGGTTCGGAGCCTTCGAAAACGACTTATAAGAAAATGCGAAAATGAATAAGTAGATAATCGCCTAGATCGATAATTTTACTTGCAATCGATCAGGCTTGGTCTATTACCCCTATGTGTGAAGTTTTATTAGGCCACGCCCCCTATAAAGCCATTTTTTGACTGGCCCCCCCCCCCCAACTTTAGTAGCACCTGTTTCTTTTGAATAAGCAGCCTACTTTCCGAGATACTTTAAAAATTCTTGATGTTGTTGTTGCAGACAGTCTCGACGTTGTGGAGAACATTCAAACTGTGGCTCCCATTGCACAGAGCGATCACCTCTCCCTTGTCTTCGACCTTGTGCTGGAATCTACTATCGAGCAAGTTTCTGGTAATTTTCAACGCTTAACCCCGGACGATTTCATTTGTATTAGTAGTAAAATCGCTGACACTGATTTCCGTTCCTTTTGTATGAGAAATTCAACCATAAAAGAGGATTACGTTTTCCTTGTTACGTGCATCAAATCCTCTATCTCTCTCATTCCTCAAAAGCCTTGCTCTAATAAACTTCCTCACCACATAGGCTGGGCTAAGTTAAGTATGGAAAAAGCTTTTTCTAACATAGACCAGCCCGGTGGACAGGAGCGTTTTGCAGTTGCCGACAAAAAATATCGTAAGATGTGCAGAAGTTACGAGGCAAATATCGAGAGGCGAGCGGTAAATGCGAATGATCCCAAAAAATTCTTTTCCTATTTAAACTCGAAAAGCAAAAACCCCTCAGCTGTCTCTCAATCATTTTTTGTCCCCGCCGGATCTTCCACTGTTCACGTCTCTGATCCTACTAAGATTTCTAATCTCTTTGCAAATTTCTTTCACTCTGTTTATGTGCCCGATGATGGTTCTCCTATTCCCCCGTTTTCTCTTCCCGATCCTGGCCCTGCGCAGTGCAATTTTTTGATTACTGAATCGATGGTTGACTCTGCCATTCGTGAACTGCCAAATAAGCACTCGCAAACGCCGGACGGTATTTCCTCGTTTGTTATAAAAAATCTGCGTATTGTTCTAGTCCCCATTTTAGCTAAGCCTTTCAACAAGTCTCTCCTCCTCTCTGTCTTGCCTGAAGAATGGAAGCACGCGTTTGTTGCTCCGTTGCCTAAAAAACCACCTCATACTCAAATCGAAAATTATCGTCCTATTTCTTTAACTTCTTCCATTTGTAAGGTTTTTGAAAATGTCTTAAAGACCTCTATTATGGATCACATGTTTTCTCGAGACCTCTTTTCCTCGAACCAGTTCGGCTTCCTCAAAGGAAGAAGCACCACAACTCAACTTTTAACGTGCATGAGCGAATGGTTTGAGGCTAAAGAAAACGGAGAACAAGTGGATTGTGTTTATATTGACTTTGCGAAGGCTTTCGATATTGTTAATCATCGTTTTTTGTTGCATAAGCTTAGTATGTATGGTATTTCTTCTCTAGTTTGTGAGTGGATTTCGTCTTATTTGTCTGGTCGTACTTTCCAGGTGAGGTACAAGAATGCTGTCTCAAAATCTCTCCCATGTTCTAGTGGTGTTCCACAAGGCAGCATTCTTGGACCAATTCTTTTCCTAATTTATATTAACGACATTGATTTGTGCGGCTTGGGGGGAAGCTCCATCGTGATGTACGCTGATGATGTAAAGCTCTCACGTGTGATGGAAAAGGCTGACCCTCTTGTTGCATATCATCAAATGTGTCAGGAGCTGGAAAATTTACTGAATTGGTCAAACACTTGGAAAATGAAGATTTCCCAGCCAAAATGCCAGCACCTTGCACTTGGTGATCAGTGGGAATTCCCTCTGGAAATCAATGGCTCTGTCGTCCCTAAAACAAATATTATTCGCGATCTCGGTATTATGGTCTCATCGGACTTAAGTTTCAGTTCGCATATTGAGAAAATAGTCCGGTCTGCAACGGTAACTGCAAATCGTATCCTAAAATCCATTGTTCAGCCAAACCTCTCTCTGTTTATCTTAAAAGTTATACTTCTTATGTCCGTCCAATCTTGGAATACGCTTCTACTGTTTGGTCTCCTTATTCTAAAAACGAAATCCTCTTGGTAGAACGAGTGCAAAATCGTTTCACTAAAATTGCACTCAATAAAATCGATTATGAAACGTATCATAACTTCACTAAAGAGGAACGGTTAACAGTGTTCAGTCTAAAATCTCTACAACACAGGAGAATTGTGTACGATCTCGTTGAATGTTTTAAGATTGTCCGAGGTTTTGGGTTGCATAAACACCGAGTGCTCGATAGTATGTTCATTTTAGGTGGTAGACAGAGGAGAGATGGTAACTCTTTATATATACGACAGGAAAGGGTTTCTACGTTACAAACCCAATCTTTTTTTAAACATCGAGTCACTAGAATTTGGAATCTCCTTGACGAAGCGACTGTCCGCAGCTCAACGATAGAATCGTTCAAGTCGAAAATTGACGCGCTAGATCTCGTTGAGTTGAGTGACCAGGCAGACCTTCACATTGGTGCTTGATCTCATAATATTATCTAACATTCTCTCATTGTTCGTGTTTTGTTTCTTACTGTTTGTCTTCGGGTATAAAAACCTACCTTTTCGTCTTCCTGCTCTTCAGAGCACTTTATTTTGCATGTTTTTATGTGTGAATAAAGTATTTATATATACATAACAATTGAACTATCACCGAGAGAACATTCGTCAATGTCATTAATATAAATTAAGAAAAGTAAAGGTCCTAAAACGCTACCTTGCGGAACGCCACTATGACAAGAATAAATATCAGATAAAGTACTACGATACCGCACCTGGAATGTACGATTAGACAAATAAGAACAAATCCAGTTGCACATGAGTTCAGAGACACCGTAATTTCTAAGCTTGTGCAACAGGTAGCGATGATTTACAACGTCAAAAGCCTTAGCAAAATCAATGTAAACACACTCTACAACACACTCTACTAAACACAGCTTAGAAATTACGGTGTCTCTGAACTCATGTGCAACACACTCTAATTGGCCGTTTCAGGGTGTCATTTCTACTAATTTGACCCTTTCTGTCCATGCGCGTTTTTACATATTATTTCTTGTTTAAGTTGTTCATGTTGTGTTTAATTATTATATTTTGTAATGTTAAGACGTCGAGATTGTCAAACAAATGAGAAAACGATGAATTGGCCGTTTCAGGGTGTCATTTCTTCCAGAGAATGAATAACAACTTTACGAGCGTTGTGCGCCAAACAGAGTTAAAGTGCAGGTATGATTCTATTGGAGACTTGAAGTTCTGGGATCAAATACGACCATTTGAGGAGTTTATAACTTTTATTTTCCAGCGGTCGACATGCATTTCGCCGGTTTATTTACGATAGACGAGGGAGTGGTGTTGGACACAGTGCAACCTGCAACATTCCTTTCACTCGGCCTCTGTCGATTTCTTGTATGAACTTGGACAAGAAGGAAAACATTTTGTACGCGTTTTTATGTTTATTTCAACATTCGGCATTTAAATTACAGCCTGCAACGTCCAATTCTGAAATGCTGAGTATGTAGGATCTTTTGTAGAGGTAGATAATGAGACAAAACAATCGTCGTACAAGTAATTTATTCACAACTTCTCTTTAGTCTTCTATGTGGCACAATGGATGGAAGTGTTGCGTTGACCAATTTATGTTCAGCCGACTGGGGAAACGAAAAAGTCACCTCTCTAATTGTGCCGTCTAAGTTGTAAGTCATTGGCCGTTATGGTTCTCTTATGAGTAATGTAGCGAAATACAGTATTATTTGGCGTTTCATTCTTGTATTGTTCATTATGCATGCGAATCATTTAGAAATCACAAGAAAATGGTTACCGACTGTCAGTTTTACCCAGGCGATATGCGACTATTTGCCACTTGTAGTATGGATCACACTGTTAAGGTAAGGTGTTCTTTATATCTGTATCCGATTACACTAACCTTTCGGTACATATTCAAAAGCTATGTCTATAATTATCCATTTTAGGTTTAGATCCTGCAATTAGTGGCTCGTTACCTTCAATCACTGACTTGAAAATGGCAATAGAACTATCTTATCTCCCTAAGTTTACAGTTGTGGGACATTGCAACACTCAGTCATTTGGATTCGTTTCGACTCGCAGTTCCACCAAGGTCTCTGCATTGGAATGAACACTGTGGTGGTCAGGGTCTAATTGCGATTACAAATCACACGAATATCGTACACCTGCTGGATCCGAAGTAAGTGTTCGCGTATAGCAAACGTCTATGTACTATCAGGGATCATACTAATAACGGCTTTTTGGTTAACAATCAATGCAATAAAGCCTTTCTTAAATGAATGCCTTACGTAAGCCTTAAACTGCGCTACCTGTCATCGTTTAGTTTGCTGTAGTTATTGTCCTTGATTTGCTACATTTTCGTCACATAGTTAGTACGCACCAAACCTTGGCGACATGTAAGTCAAGTCACAGATAGAACCTGCGCAACATCTGATTGCTTGTTGCACGGGTACTACCTATGGTACTGTGTTGCTATCTATAAAAAACGGTACTTCGGTACTGTGCTGCTTAGCTTACAGTATCTATAAAACGGATCTGAACCTTTGTGCTGACAAAAGAATATCTCTAGATCTGGCATACTTCAAACAGTTTCCGCTGGGAACCCGAGTTCGCTCGTCACTGCGGTTCAGTTCTACCCCCATTCGCATAAACAATTGCTAATAACGGGACACAAAGACGGAAGGATGAGAGTATTTGATGTTAGGTAAGTTCAAACATATAATTAATCATATGTAACAAGCAAATCATAAGCCAAGTAACTGTAACGGGTAATTATACGTAACTTCATAATTCAAAACAACATAAATCCAAACTATGTTAACTTTTCGCGCTAAAAAGGTACTGGTACAGTACATTCAGACTGTTTCACATCGTGAGGTAGATACTATGTTCCGATATTATTACTTGATCTTATTAGTCTATCTTCGTTGATATGTTTAGGTCAGCTCGACGTGCACTATTTGAACGTGAACTGTACAACACGGCCCTTGATGGTATCAAATTCACCGACCATGGTCTGAGATGTGTGTCCGTCTCAAATAATTACGACATTAGTGTTCATGATGCTGATTCCCTGGAAACCCTCTTCACGACAAAACCAACCCAGGTGAGGCGGAAGATAGCGGGAACATCTACTCTGATAAACTCTCTATTCCTTGAATTTTATGCTAAATGCAAACCATTTTGTGCTTTCTGTAGTTGTGACCTGACTCATTTAGGAATTCGTTAGACGAAAATTTGACTACAAGCCTATTCGCTTTACGTTGGCGTGCGACGGTTCTCGATTGTACGCAGGACTGCCGCATAAGGAAAACGTTTTATGGATGCAATTACCTCTGGAGAAACAGGTGAATGGGCAACATTGATTGGTGCATTGTCAATTATCAGATGTTTTTGCCTTTATTATAAGCACATTATGATACACGTGCACTCGTGAGGAGGAGCTAGGAGCGAACCCGGGTTCTTTCCCAATAAGCAAGAACACTAACCCCTCGGCCATGGCTGCCTACTTTTCCTGGTTTAATTGTTCGGTTCTATATTTCAGCATGGTCGGTTTGGAGATCTAAATCCCGCCGCTGAGGAAAAGTATCTTCGTGGCCACTTCAGAGAGGTCCAATGCTGTGTCTATAGACCTGGAAGCCAGCAGGTGAGGGAGAATTGTGCTATGATATTTGTAGGCGGTCTCTTTGTTTGTAGAAACCTTTGTTAACTAGTTTACTAGTTCCTGGTTAACGACACTTGTTAACTTGTTATCGAGTCCCGTGTGTTATATTTGTGTCGGCGAATTTGACTTTTTAAATGCCTTTTGTGGTATTCATAAAGCAACATTCAAGAAGTATCGTTTTATTTCAGTTGTTTTCTGCCGGCAGTGACACACAACTGATATGTTGGGCAAATATGGCACAAACTTTGGACACGGCGGCTCCAGATGTTGAGCGAAATAGTCCAAGTGCAACACTGCATGCGGACACATGGAGTGACGAGGACTGAAAGCAATTATACTAATTGACATGGGTTGGAGATCTCGGGACAGTGTGTAAACCCCTATACGAGGCAAACCCTTATCGGAGTGAACCCCTTCCCTTTGGGTTTCTTGGCTGGCATATGTTTTATGTCCAGAATAAATCGCCGGACGTTTCTGGAGGAAATAGGCCAAAGGGGAAGGAGATAAAATGATTACATACGTGCCGTTTTCTCATGTATGTAAATAAACTGTTATGATAAGATATTTGTCGATGTTCTGTGATCCGTGACTAAAACAAACAATGACAGAAACGAAGGATTTTCAACTTACAGTACTTCATTTCCAATACGATAGTAGTCGTACAAAATTCCACACATTGGCTGTTTCGAAGATGCAGAGAAAGATTAGATGTGCGTGCAGGAATTTTTTCACGTGGACTGAGGAGTGACTTTTCCTGAAAGAAAAATGGTTCTGACATAGGTTTGCTGTATTTCAGAAACTGTTCGAATCAAAGATATCTTCGCTGGACTTTAAAGGAAAGAGTGTAAATCAGAGGTATCACTTACCGAAATAGGTGCAACTTGGGAAGGAAGATAACCACAACAGATGCTATTGAAATTACTATGATGTTGACGAGGACGAAATCGGCTGAAAATAAGATCTAAAGTTGGGGCAAGCAATTATTGGCTTTGTAAATTACACTGTATGCGCCAAAGGGACTGACGATACTGGACAGATGAAAACCATAAATGGTCTACATCTCTAGGTGGGAGTTGCAATGATTATAGCATAAAGTTGTAGCGTTCTAATGAAGATCGCGATATTTTTCATTGCGGCTTGATCCGATCGTCCACATTCCCCATTTAGTAATTATACTTACTGTACAAAGAAGAGCTCAGCTCATTCATGAGAATAATGCTTACCGAGAAGTGGTAACGTCTCAGATTTCGGCATTTCTTCGGCTATTATCTCCAGTTCAACTGTCATAGCCATAAGAGTTGTTAGGCCGAGGATCATCGGAAAGAAAAAAAAAACAAATTATAAGTTGGAAGTTTCCTCGCAGCTGATATCCAAAAAGAGTGGGTTGCACATGTAATGTCAAAAGTTAGACGTTTTCGTAGTACAAATCTACCAAATGATAAGGCTTAGGTTACAGGATAGACATTCTTCACGACATCTGCTTGCTATCTTTTCACACCTTATTCAATGTGTCGTTGGATCTGTCAATGAACATCCCAAACACGCAGAGCATGTTGAGAATAAAGCACGGTAGAATGATTACAGTAATGAAGAAAGATGGGTGACGTTGGAGAGACAGAGAGACACATACCTGCAATATATAATGTATTTACAAGTTAGAGTACAAATTTTCATTAAATAATAGTGATACGGTACACATCAGCCAATTAGAGAAGATCATTCGTGGTGGTAGGAACATGGAATATCTTCCCAATTGGCTCCTGAATACTGTATGACTTTACAGTTTACAGTATGCAGGAGCAAATAAGAGACTAAGACGACGTTGCATAGCTAGGAAAATGCAAGCTAATCAGTCAATACGTGTGTATTGTTTTTGGCGAAGTAGCTTACACAAAGATAATGATCTAAAGTACTGTAGTTTAACATTTTCACATTCATTTTCTTGCAGCACAAACATAATGCTCATTCGTCATCTAATGTTCCTATTCTAGGCGCAATACCGTGGGACGAGAGGCAGAAGAGGAAGCTTATACTTATAAACTTGTAAGGAAGATAAGAAGAAATTCAAAGACTGAACTTTACTTTTGTACGTTTCCCCTTTTACGCTTGCTTTCTTGTTTAATGATAAAGGTTTGATAACCATTTTGACATGTGTCGAAAATAATGTTACAGTGGTCATTTTGCGTGAAAAAAATACTAGAAAAAAAGTCACTCATGTACAATTGCCTGCCAGTATACGAATGGTAACGTAATGTAGCATCGTAACTGGTGCCGAATTACGACAATAAGTGTTCATGATGCTGATTCCAAACTCGCTTCAAGACAAAATCTTCAAGATGCACACAATAAAGGAAGCAAGTTTAATTAGTGGCGCATGGGTGAATGTTTGCTTGTAATTTACATGATTCAGTACTGACATATTCATACTTGACGATCTGGTTGTGTTCCTTCATCCTCCTCGCGCTCACTTCCATCACTTCCCACTCGCCATTACCGTGCCATCCGAAAGTCTTCAATATAAATAGTTAGCAGATACAGCGGGAAAGTTCGCGAACAAGCCGCTTATGAGTGGCGCACAAGCGGCTCACGTCGCGGCATAATTTTTCAGCACTAACCTTTGTATTCATGCTCACTCATATTGAACCTCTAATACGCGATGCGCACTCTCCGCCCACTCTCCGAGCCTCGCTGCTGCGGATTCGATTTTTTTTTGCGCCGCGCACCCTTCAAACGTTGGGCTTGAGCGAAGTAAAGCTTCTCAGCAGCAAGTGTCCCCAGGTGGCATGGAAATTGGTATAGGAATCATAGGAATCATAGGAATAAGCAAAAGTTCCGAGATGGCCATATGTCCGAAGGAGACAGTTAAACCCTAATTTTCCACTTACATTTGCGCTCTCGATCTGGTAATCGGGCACATATACTTTATATGAGATCTCCTTGGATAGATAGATGTAAGTTCCCAGCGAGACACTACAATTCTGCTTGTCAAATGGAAATTCGGACATCTGAAGAGGAAACACTGTAATATTAATTACCAATTCTGTTTTTACATATATAGCTAGAATAAGAATAAGGGCTGATAATCGGAATCGCACAGCCATTTTGGGGGGCGAAGTGCCCTATTAGTGCTTACAATTAGTGTGAAAAACACATTTCATACGACCCAAAATTCACGGTGTTTTCCCGGACGAGACCCTCCCCCCACCTACCGTAGTCACGATCACTTTAGCTTCAGCTCTCAAAGATAATCTTCTTTTTATGCAAGACAAGTTGGACGCAATTGAGAAAAGGAAAAAAACATACATCGAGGATGCAAACAGTTTTGACCAAGTTCACGAACGGTGCTTGTACTGTTCCGTTGCTGTAGATCTGAAAAGGAAAAGAGATCGCATAGAACTTCAACGTGATGTTAGCTATTTTAGCTTGTCAGCAATGTCAGCACCTCAGCACATACATTCGGCAATGAAGTGTAAATAAGCAGTGTTATTGTTTGACATCGAGCCACATAAATGAGCACAACAGAGCAGTTGATTGTATGTTGAAACATATTACGATATTACTCAACTTTATGGAACCATAATAGAACATCATGCATTTTAAAGTCTACTGTAGCTTTCTTACTCTTGCTGATCGCAACGTGGAAGGAATAAGATTCGTAGTCTCTGAACTGAATCAAGAATTCATATACTATAACGTCAAATAACAGATGTTACTCACGGAAGACTGTAGAGATAGGGTTGCTAGTGTGCGTTACCGTAGTTCACACATCGGAAAGCTAATATGAGAAGACCTGCTTTTGCTAAAGAACGATTCCAAATGTAACGATTTTCACAGAAGCGTGGATGTTCCATGAGACTACATTGTGTAACAAAAATAATAGAAAAATACTTACGCTTGATCATAGAATACGAAATCGGGGGTCCAAATAAGTGATTCGGGCACGACAATATTGTCAATGCTAGAGAAATTATCGGGATTCCAACGAAGGCGATGGTCTCTCCAGTCCTGAAAGATAGTTTATTGTGTATTCGAAGGAACGAGAACAGCTGACCTCTAAGTTTCACTGATGAAAAATGTGTACTCTGAAATTAGTCACTGCGATCAAGTCATAGGTTTTGACCACTGCCCCTTCAAAAAAAGCGAATTGAATAAACACTCAACTTACATGTGTTAAGGTAAACGGTAAACTCTCAGAGATATTCATTATGTCTATTATAGCTCGTTTATGACCTACCAACTCAAACTCGACAATCGTGCTGATGATTTGACCCGCTTCATTCTGTAATTAGAGAGACAATCAGAGCCAGTCCTCGGCGACTCACGATCCACAGTATATGGAACATAAAGAAATTATCTTACTGTATTCATCATTATTTTTGCGAGAAACCCCAAATCGAAGAAAAAACTTAAGATATCGATAATCCTCGTGTTCACCAGCGTGACGTTTATATTGTACGACGGGATAATGAACTTGGATGTGTTTAAATTGAAATTCATTCCTGTAATAGGAGAATTTGGTTCTTACAGGAGATAAGAACATTCCTAAATAGCTCCTCCCGTGTGTCACGCATTCCCAGAATTTGATCCTAAATAGCTCCTCCCGTGTGTCACGCATTCCCAGAATTTGAGTGCCGCTGGCACGCCAGGAGTGCGCGAATTTTTTTCCGTATTCTTCTTCAGTGCGCTCCCAGCGCCCGTGTAATCTGAACATGTGGGCGGCCACTCCTGTGCACACCGTTTTTTAACCGTCCACCAACTAAAGTTTTACTTTGACACTTCTCTGATATCATGGGGCACACAAGTGTCAAAGAGCTCACCTTTAACATGGATCGGCGCTATTTCTTTATGGTAATCTTGGAATAAAAATTCGAAGAGTTGATTATTAACCATCATGTATTCCAAAATGTCTTGTTCGGCTTCTGAAAGCAGGCATGCTAAATTTTCAGGGTTAAACATCTGGCTTTACTATATAAATAGTCCAGAAAGGTGACACTCACCTTCCTCCGTAATTTTGATTTGCTTTGATAGTACCATTGAGCAGACTACTTGTATGAATAGTATGTAATTGTGTAGTCTAGCCATAATATTCCAGTCCACAGAAACACAAAATACCCGTCTACCAACCAACCCAATTGAAATACGCAACAAATTCAATCGCAAAAACGCGAAAAGCTTTCCTAGGAAAATGTGTTCCTATACCAATTTATCAAGACGATTAAGATTAGGCACTGTACAGTGTAAAGAGAGAAATACAACACATTTGGCATGTTACACAAATAGAAAGGTAAAATACTCGTTTATGTTCACTATAAGTTTCTACTGAGTTGGTAGAAAAAGCCATAAAATAATTTGAATTTAATAAATCCTCAACCAGATTGTTCGACTCTGACTCTATGTTATGGGTCTAGAGGATCGAGAAACAATAAAAAGTGGTCAGAGAGAGGGGATGTGAAGTGTAATTAATCAAGAGTGGTGATAGTGAGCAAGAAAATTCATCTCACACGTAGCAGACACACTCAAGCTCAAAAAGAACAAATGTGATCTTTTTCCTCAGCGATGAATCAAAACCAAGACCTATACCAAAACAGTGCGATGTCATGGACCTTAATAAATAGTGGACCTAAAAGCGCGATATTCCACTCTAATAACAGAGAATTGTATACTTCTCTCTGAGTGAGCATTTATTATGTCAATCCTAACATAGGGCTTGAGGTGCAAAATGAGTGTGAATAAGGTGTCGCATTCTAGGAAAAAATTGATATATCAATGGTGAAGTCAGTTATGTTGAAGGCATTTCGGTTTTGGAAAGTCATAAATTATAAATTCAATTTAAATGTAAATTAGCTGTTTTGGAAGCGTTCTGAAACTCCGCTCACGATTTCTTTGGCCTGCGACTATGACTATGAATCTATGAACGACCTAGTGTATACCAAAAGTTATAGTAAACTATAAAATAAATAAAATAATTAGGCATAAGAATGTAACTTACCTGGCGTTCAACAGAACAGAGGGAGACTTCAAATAGTTTGTAGTCTGAACGAAAACCATCGTCAATGTTTTACCGTGTCAACCAGGTCCTCTAAAGAAAGCTAAGAAGAGATTCAAATAAAAAACTATTTCAACATTGTGTTTGTTTGTTAATACATATTGTATTTGTGATGAACATGGAGAGACCGCAAAAGTACTGTAGTTACGTGCTACCAATTTTAATTGTTTGAAATGAATCGTGCCGGGTTCCGACATATATTTATTCGAATGAAGTTTATTGTTTATATGTTCGTTTTAGTTAATTTAATTTTACATTAGAAAGCTTACTTTTTGTATCGTACTAGCGAAGGGGCTCCAAGTTCGAGCTTCCTGTATTACAATGTGTAATTAGAATACGGTCGTACTTAAAAAAGAGCCGTTAGCAAATAAGAAGTTTGCATACGATGTGCGGATAACGCTCGAAAAGAGCAGCATCATTTTATTACAAAAAAAGTAAGCAAACAAAATTCTACAACAAACTAGCACTCTGTACAAAGAAAATCTACACGCATTCGCTGAACCTGAACAAAAAAGTATTTAAAAAACCTAGCGCGAACCACACTTGAAGGAGAAGCTACCACGTTTGAAAAAAATTCAAGGAATATATTAATTTTGATTATTTTTAACAAAGAGGCATTAGGGCAGGGCTAGATGATATGAGATTCAGCACATCAGATGTATTTCCAATGCGTAATAACGAAAGAATAATGCCTGTGGACATGGCAATGACAATGAACTATAACGTGACAATATACCGTATACCAAAAAAATTTCATGCGTTATTCTGCTTTGATCAGGTCCCTCCCTTTTTGAAGCTGACTGGGAGCACAACTCGCGGTCTATTCACCAATCCATTTGAAATTGCTAGCTGATCTTGATAAATTTTCACTTGCTGTTCAAGCATTTGGACCTGAAAAGTGACGAAAATAGTAAACGCGTGCATTCCAAGTGGGTGCAAAGAATTGCAAAGCCTGCCAATGAGATGTTTATTATTACTTGAGGCCCAATATATTATAGTTCACTGTGCAAATCAATTAACTCCTGTTTATGTATATTATGTGTAAGGATAAGAATATATGCAATAACTGCGCCAGATGAAAGGTGTCCTGATCCTTAAACGTTTCAGACACTGAATCCGTCTCTATAATATAAGGAAAGAAAATCATGCCTTCATATTCAATCGCTCTATCTCATGCTTTTGTTCTTTGTCTGTTCGCCGATATCTCTCCAGTTCCTCCTCTTTCTGCACTTCCTCTCGCTTCTTTCTCTCTCGGCATCTCGCCACGGCTTCCGCATTCCGTTTCCGATAATCAATATAGATTTGGGTCTCCTTAACCTAAACATAACAATTATGAAAGAAAAAGGTAAAGGGGTCTCTCAACAAATACCCACAGGCTCACTGACTGTCTAGGTTTGAGAATGGGAATTTTTGATTTGCGTACTAAATAAACGTTCAGATCCGGGATCTCTCACTGCGTATACAGTAGCTGAATCTGATACGAAAAAGAAACGAAGCTCTATTCGCAGACAAACCATACCGATTAATAAAAAAATACTAAATGATCTCACTTCACCGGGTAGAAGGTTGTATTGGCGCCTTTTACGTGCCTCGGCCGAGCCTTCACGGCTGGAATGATCAGCTTCATTCGGGTTCTCGGTAGATTCTGTAGGGACAGTCGACGAACTAGGTTCCGGATTGGGCGAAGGTGCCTCCAGTTTTGAAGGTTCTGCTATTAGTGGAGGCGTTTTCGAAGTCCTCTTCTCAGGATTGAGGACCGTGGTCATTTGAGGCGGTAGCTGTCCTTGTACAATGGGACTTGGTACATGAACTGCGTCAACCGGTGGCTTACTCAATATGGGTGGTATCAGAGGGTGGGTGGTCTTTGATCTCAACGAGGAGTCTCTATTCATGGAAGTTGCATCTACTCCGCACTGGGATGAGGCTGTCACCACTTCGTCACTAGACGAGGAGCCTCCCCTCCGAGAATCGGTCGACGAATCAGTCGATGACGTCAGGTCCTCGCTATCACTACCTGAATATTTGAAGGTTTACTGATTCTTATATTGAGTAACAGTCGGCTAACATCGCCTAAGGCGACTTTCCAATATCAAAATAAGATTGCACATTTATATGAAGTTGGCCTACATATATCAAAAGCCTGAAACGTAGAAGTTCGCAGCCTTAAAGGGTCAGGCCCATTTCAAATGCCCCCTATTTTTGATGATTCCATCTGATTCTCCATGTCAAATATAGTAGGATGCAATATTTTTCTAATTTTCAAGTGCAAAATTCACACACTATTCAGCAATTTACCGTGGGCAGTCATACCCAACTATCTATCGCATTTGACACGCCCATTCACGCTGATTGGCCAAAGTCGCAATTGCCACGCCCACTGGAGCATATTGCCCAATTAGCGCGAAGGGGCGTGACAGCTGCGATAAATAGTTGGGTATGACTGGCACTGGTAAACTGCTGAATACTGCGTGAATTTTGCGCTTGAAAATAAGAAAAATATCGCATCCTACTATATTTGACATGGAGAATTAGATGGAATCATCAAAAGTAGGGGTCATTTGAAATGGGCCTGACCCTTTAATCCTCACAAACAACCAGATAGACAGATACTAGTTGTTCGTTTACCTAACAGGGATTGTTTGACAAAACCTGTGGGTTTCATTTTTGATGTGCACAAGAAATGTGCTTTGATGTTACTTGTGAAAATCCTTGTACGACTACACATTAGCTGACAATTTGCGGAAAAAGACGGGAATTCGTGGACTTTATTTCAGCTATGCGACCGTTCCACGAACAATACGTCTACAAGCCAAATACCGTACACCAACCTAATCTGGGCCTCTTCTGGTTTTCTGCATTAATTTCTTCTTCATGTCGAAAATGTTTGTATCGTAATTTCGCCGGCATTCGTATGGGTTCACGACCACTTCTACCAGCAGTTGTTTGTGTTGAACTCGCGGGCGTAGGCTGAAAGGTGCGTAATTGTACTGACGTGTGAAGTTCCCAGTTAACATTCCTGTATATGTACTGTTCTCAGGTAGTCACGAACTACGGTACGGTGACGCATGCATGACGGTACCAATTGCTAAGCGTATGATTGCGTAATCACAGAGTAACTAGGAAGGACGCTTTTTCATGCGGTCTCTGCCATGGTACTCGGTGAGTTCATTTGCGTCCTAAATTATTATATATCAAGATAATCACCTCCACTGTTGCCGCCCGAGTCACATCCGCAACTACCTTATCAAGATTATTCTTATTGATGAATTCTTCAACAGGGGTGTCGTTGAAGCAACTTATATTGCTTACTGTGCTTAATGTGAGAGGGTCTTCCAATTCTTCATTCATCTAAAATAATTATGGAAGATTGGTGTAGAAACATTTAATGCGCGGCAAGTAAAGCAACGTTCATGGCAGTCTATGAGACCATTAGTTCAAAGGTATTGGTAATGGAAAATGTACGATCAAAGGTAGTGGCAATGGCAAAGGTCGATGTTGCTCATAAAAGTGCAAAAATCAGAACATTGAATGGTACCTATACAGGGTAATGCTTACTGTGTATAAGCGAACGTTGTTGGATGGAGAATTGAAATTCAATTCTTCTGAAACAAATAAAGGCAAGAATACGATTTCAGTTAGACCTATGGAATCGTCATTTTATTGCGTAATAATGGAAAATAACGGTGAAAGCAATACCAAAACCAAAGTTGATTTACTAAAAAACGCAAAGGAAGGAAATCCCAGTTTTTTTTTAGTATTATCGTAGGATACTATGAATGATGGAGCGACCCGATCAATTAAAGAGACAGTATATTTATGCCACATTGGCTACCTGCCAAAATTCATGTTGCGTTTGAATATTTGCATACTGTAAAACAGTGGGCATTTTTTCCCGCGATTGTTTTTGAGTAAATTAGCTTATTAAAGTATTTGTTACCTATTTTTTTTTTGATAAATCTAAATGAAATGATATTTTTGAGTACTCCTTAAAGCGAAATGCTAGCCTCTTTGGAAAATTTGCATATGATAAGCAAATCCTATGTATCCAATGCTAATTTTGTACGATCGTCCACGGCAATCGTACAAAATTAGCATAGGATACATAGGATTTGCTTATCATATGCAAATTTTCCAAAGGGGCTAGCATTTCGCTTTAAACACAGAAAAGGACACAAGAAGCTTGCAATGTAAAATTAAAAACAAAACATAATATTGTCAGTGTTACTAATTGGGGTTAATATCTGAGATCGGCGCGGTCGGCATCTTGAAAACGACGTGTCAAATTATCGCCAGTGATTTTCGTCTTTATTTATTCGGAAAACAGCTACAACAGGCTGTCGACTACTGTTTTTTCATAGATATTTTATGTAAGTAAAATAAGAAAGAGTAAAAAATGACGTAATCGGGCGTGGGGTGTTGGTGGTGTATCCCAACATGTTTAGTTAGTTGTTGGGTGCCTAGCCACCCTGGCATTCCCTCCGACACACGCTCTCTCACCGATTCCTATCTCCATGTCTCTTTGCCGAGCACACTATTTCCCCAGCACTCTTGTTGATTTCGTCACCTTACGAAATCGACCGCAGAAATGCCATGTCGTTTCTCTCTTTCCCAGCCTAGCTGGAAAAATTTTGTTCCAATCAATTATCGATTGATTCGATTAATGACATACACCTAACATATATCTCACTGATGTTCTTAAATCAATAATGGGATTTCGTAAGCAAAGGAAATAATCGGTGACGGAATTTCGTGAAGCAAGCATACTGGCATGCACACCTCCGAGATAAGGTTATCACTGTTTTTAATCAAGTAGAGAGGGTGCCACCCAAATACTGGTGACGCTGGTCCCTGGTTGTAACATGAGTTGCGGTGCTGCAAGACATACTTTATATAATGCGCGGGTAGGATAGTGTTGAAGATTATGGTATCCACGAGGAGCGAGAGGCGAACCTGCTCGCCGCGCAAAAGGGTCCACACCACAGCAGCGGGGCGACGGACAACCTCTAGGGTTTGCGGTGGGTGCGTCGGGGATGCGCAATACAATTCCAGTTGGCACACTTGTGGCGCACCGAGGCGCACTTGTACCAATTAAAATAAAACTAAAATGAGCTGAACTGCAAACTTCATCGTGACCCGTCGCCATTACCTTGTAAGCTAAAAAAACGGTTTTATAAGTAACGCAGCTGTGGGTCATTATTTTTCTGCACGATAGTCATAGTGCTGCACGATACCCAAGCCATAGTGTTCTTTGCATTCTGAATGGTATGAACATCCAATTGTGTATGACGACGAGTTCTCTCTCCTGAATAATACAGTGAATAATAAATTACCTAATCAATTATTTCCATTATATTCTATTTTAAAGTGTCGGGCTCATATTAACAAAAAAGTATTCTCTGATTGTGAGCCCGACCCTTCTAATTATATCATATATGTGCATAACTAACGATAAATCATTCACAATACAGTTCCAGCCCAGACCGGCAAATTCATAATATAATAAGTATTTATTCATTGTACATCTCTGTGATAATAAAACATTCATTCAAAGAAAAATCAATCATTACTGGCTAATAGTAAGACAAGGAGTAAATAAATTCAAAGAACAATCAATCAATTATTATTACTGGCTAATAGTAATACAAGGAGTAGGAAACTAGAAAATTTTATTTGGAAACCTAAGGCAAGAGCATTAAAAATTGCGACCGAAAGCAACCGTGGAAAATACAAGAACAAATAAGGGAAAGAAACGATTCACTGGGATATACTGGAGAAAGTAATGCGACGTACACATTCTACTATATTATTGAGCATTCACCTTTAAAAACATGAATAATTGTTTAGTTTTGTCAGTTAAGAAAGAAAAAGTATCATAAAATGTAAAACAATCACATGCGGTGGGCGCAAAAAAACGAGCGCGGTGTTTTTACGCCAATCCAAGCATTATAAACATCGGAAATAGTAAAAAAAAGATAGGCGCGTGCTCAAAACGAATATAATTTGGAATAGACATGGATATATAGGTTATTTAAACAAACAACTTGTTTGCTGCGAACATAAATTCGTTATAAGGGAACATTTCAATAAAAATGTTAGTTGATGAAGATATTGTTGCCTGGACTTTGTTTCGGCAAGATAATTCCTGACACTGCATTTCTAAAGCTAATACAAACAATGGTTAAAGCAGGGAACGTATCTTAAAGCTGCTATATTCGAAGTAGTCATTTTAGGAAAATGTCAAGCATAATATTTAGAAAATTGCAAGTAAGGTGACGTCATTACAAGTAGATCAAAAAAATCATGTTGTAATTCAAGTAAAAAATTAGTTGGCAACCAGCTAACCAACATATTTATGTAAACAAAACATATCAGACGAAGAGTAATACCAATTAACTAATTGCTCAAAACTTCGTGCAAACGACGTTGGTCCCGATACAGGGCTAGGTCTAGGTGCGTCATAAGGGGGTTAAAACACGTTATTTATATCATAGAGTCTTATGGTTAGAAGGGGTCCAGTTCATAGATATTCCTCGTCGCGTTCTTGTATAGTACACATTTCGAATTCAATCTGAAAAGAGTTTAATGATCAAATCGCACACCTTTACTGATGGTGAGCATACCGTAGTTTTTCACAGTATTGCTCAGGAAAAAAACCCCTTCCTTTTCACACTAGCTCTTTCGCGCGAATGAGCCTGCGGAAAATATCCTTTACAAGTGCTAGGCAATACGCATCTTGTAGCTTTCTCTTAAAAAATACGAACAGAAAAATTCACATAATATACCACATGCTTCATACTCATACACTCATACTATACACAGGATAGTTGGATGCTCTAAGTATCTACATGGAAAAATATACCCACATAGTATAGAAGAAAAGACGACGGGCGGAGAGACACAGAGACATGCAGTTCATGTAGAGGGATGTAGCGTCTCAGTGCTGAAAATTTGAAAGAAAGTCAGTTATATCATTGAAGGTTACTGTTCACTCACGGGTCACCTGTGGACTTGCTTTCAAATCCATGACACATAGTTACTTCCTTCTGTATCTCATGTCTGACCATAGGTTCTCTTTGTTTCATATGCTGCCTCACACACCCTCCCTCTCACACACTCACTCTCACACGCTCACACACTCACTCTCACACGCACACACACACACACTCACACACGCACACACACACTCACACACACACACATACATACACACACGCACACATACACACACACACACACACACGAGCGCACGCACCCCGCGCACACCCACTTACACTTACACACACAACATAATTAGAACACAAGTACACGCTTTACAGAAGCGAGTGCAACATACGGTTGTTGGCGTATAAGTCACGACAAAGAGTGTGTGAGGTGAGTGTGTGAGAGGGAGGGTGTGTGAGGCAGCAAATGAAACAAAGAGAACCTATGGTCAGACATGAGATACAGAAGGAAGTAACTATGTGTCATGGATTTGAAAGCAAGTCCACAGGTGACCCGTGAATGAACAGTAACCTTCAATGATATAACTGACTTTCTGTCACGACACTGTGAAAAAAAAACGAAAGATGATCGAATTGAAAAAACAATAACCAAAACATTGCATGCAATTGCAAAATCAACCCATCCGTTTACTTCGACGAGACGAAAAGAATGAAGTTTTTCCCATTCGTCATCCGATAAAATCGTAGTCTGAATAGTGATGAACAAATGTACCTCTGGCTCCGAATCCTCACTGAGTGAACGTTTGTTCCTGTTGTCCGGACTCTCACTCATAGAAGACTCCTCCTGAAAACGAAGGAAAATTGGTGTTAGATTATTAAAAAGTTGACCTCGACCAGTTGTAAAGTTTAAACTGCAATTTACTGGCTCTCCCAAATAAGCAGCAAAGACACCATCATCGGAACGGCAGAAACTGTGTATGCAACGAGATACCCGAATTGCCCTAATTACCCTCCGCACCTCAATTGTGTCTCCAACTCCGGAACTAGCGCTCCCTGCCGCATCCAACTCGAGGAGCCATTTGTGATGGTTGTGTTTCAGATTGATCATGATCTCCGGCTCCTCCAAACCGGGCAAGATGGGAAGGAGGCCGGCCTAAAAATCTTGATAAAATATTTTCAGCATGTTACTTTTCACAAGCAGGACAGAAAAAAAACATGAATTCTACGTTATGTATTGCATTGATGTTTGTCGAAAAGATGCTAAAATCCTTAGCCAATGTCTACTGCTAAAACGCAGCTAAAACATGGCCCACATATGACAATTTCTAGAATATTGTCGAAAGAACGTGACTTACAGACAAAGATATTTCGTAGAAGTGCCGCATGTGCGTCATCTTGAATTATGCAACTTTTGCGCACCCTAGTGGACCACCCCTTTTCGCGCGGGATTGCTCTACGTATTTTACAATCCAATACCTCAGACATGGCGACTGCCAACGGTGAAACCACATGAGATATGAAAGAGTCTTGGAGCTTGGCCACCGCAGGTTCTTGCCTGTCCATATAAGGTGTAACCTGCATATTTCTACGTTTTTCATCGTCGCCCTGCAAAAGCAAAGATGTGCAGTATTTTATATACGAGCGAATTACCGAGCGCAATAGCCGGGAAGTCTGGAGCCTACGCAATAATAAAACTCCAAATTCGAAAAGACCAAAGCAAACTGTAAACCGCAAACTTGTTAGGAAACTCTTAAATTGTTAAATGATTTTTCTTAATACTTTTGTGCATGTTTTCATAAATGGACTCTCACTGTCAGTACTACCAAGACCAGCTATTCTTTCAAAGCTAATTGATGTCCGTAGAAAGAGCACACAGTTATTGACCTATTATCAGTTTGTATGTGCGTAAAAGGAGTACCTGTTCATAAAACTCCTCGCATATCCTCTCGGTCCATTGCCGATGCAATGCATACGGCTTTCCTGGACTATTGATGTCGGCCAATTTGATGATCATTTTAGAAATCAATACCCGATCAGTCTCGTTGCTCAGTTCAAGTTCGGTTGTCTGAAAAGCGTTAGAAAATATTCATGAGCCTATGGGATCGTATCTTCCCTTGAGCCCTTGAGCCAATAAAATGCCAAGAAGATAAAACTATGAAGCAAAAAAAAAACGTAAAAGGTCTTCAAGTAAAATCAAAAATGAACTTCCAACTGTAAATTCCTACCTTTTCATTGAAAGTCATGATGATCTCAAAGTGTTGTTTTAAATCAGTGGCCAAGATGTACTCCAAGACCAGATACCTGCAAGAACAAAACATTCAATTGTTGAACATCAGATTGGAAACCCTGCAAATGTAGCTTTGTTTCAAAAAAAAAAGTTTTCGGAAAAAAAAACAATTTAACGAAATGATTCGCCTTACGAGTACACTGCAGGATGCATCTTTTTAGAAACGATATAAAATTTTTAAAAACGACGCTTGGGTTGTACCCATAACTCGGTGTGACATGTATGTAGTTTGGGAAAAAGTATGGACAACTGCATTCCTTTGTGTTATATGAAATCGTGTTCCAGTCTGTGCTGGAAATGCACAAGAAGGCACAGGAATTTACAAGTAAATGGGAACACAGTCGACCAGCATACGCTCCAAAATAACGTATCATACCGTTAATCTAGAAACAAAATACCCAAACGAAGAACTCAAAGAAAGTTTTGCACCTAAAGCGTTTCAATTCGGCCGAGTCGAGGTTTTCGACGAAACAATTTTCGCTTTTCTGAAGAAGTCGCCAGGACTCGGCTGCATGGTGATTTTCCAACACTGATCTGTCGTTGTACATTATCGCCTAAAATAGCTATCTCACTCAATAAAGGGTTCCTTTTAAAAAACTAGAAACCGATCTTGGAGTGACTGAGTTCCTTTATGGAAAACATTGCAATAGAAACGGTAAGACGTAGAGTCATCATCGGAAGATGCAGCACTCTTTTCGGAATACGTATACATGTACTGTATTACGTAGCATAGCATAAAGACAAATTTTCATAGGTAGATCGATCACCTTGGGATCCTCGATAGCCACAAGAAAAGCGTTTGTTCGTCCCGGATGGTCGTAGTCATGCATCGCTGCAGCTGTATACAGTGCCATCAACTGAAATTGCAAAACTAAAACATAATGTACAAGCACAGCTAATGTGCGCACCAGAAAATCTAAGAAAAAAGCGCACCTGCCGCTTGCACTGCTTACGTTTTACTTTCATTCTACAACCCTTTTTTGGCGTCCCCCGCTAGTTTCTCTAACTTACTATGCTAATTATCAAACAAAACAGTAAACAATTCTTCCCAAATTAGTTCCACCCACCTCCAAATCAGTCATCGACTTTGATAGCACCACTGGTAGATCGGGTGCAGGGGAGTGCTGCGTGGGCGAGTCAGGACTGCCATCCCGCCCTATATGTGGGTGCACATTGTGACATGAAAGATAGTACACGGCATGGAGCACGTCGGCCGCATGTACACGATTGTGGTCTGAAATTTCTTTCTTACTTACTTTTCTTTTTAGTAATTTAATCCGTTTCCCACATAAGAATTGACTCATGCAATGTACAATTTGCACACAGAAGAGGAGAGACCAAGTTTTGAAATATGTCTGAAATAAAGTGTCTCAATGTCAAAATGCGGTCAGCGAGTTATGATTCAACGTATTTTGAAGGCCACAAAATAAAACTGTGAAATAAAGCAAGAAGTTGAAACTGAAACGAAACTGACAAGGAATGTCCCAATATCCCCTTTCCAATTGGTGAAAGTAGTTGAAGAATTTTTGATGACTTATTCGAAAAGTTCGGAAGAGATCGGCTTGTCGGAAGATTGTGAGCGAAAGCTGAAAAGAAATGACACTGCAGAAACTGACTAGAAACATTTGAATGTGGACGTAATGAAACTCGAAACTGAAATAAACACAAACATATTATCCCCACTTTCAAGTGAAGGATTTTCAACTGCTTACAACTACTGTTTCGATTACAGGCAGTTAGTTAGCAACACCTTGTGATAGCACCACATAGTTGTGAACGTAGCACTCAGGCAAGAGTAAGGAAATTTAAAAAAGAAAAACAGTACCCTCGTCAATATAGACGTTTGGTGTTTTGATTCCATATCAAAAATGGGAAAACTCCAGTCGGCGACCCGCTTCAGTAGCGCGTCCTTCTCCATTTCTTTCACATCAAATACTGTACCATCTGATGTTTGGTACACCCCGGCAGTGCTTGTCCCCGCAGTCGTGTCGTTCAACCTTGACAGAACAAATTCTATTTTTTTTTAGATTAGTCAAAACCGATCGATAATGAAAGTAAGGTACTGAACGGTGGTCTACAATAAAACCCAATTAATCGAAAACGATGCAAAGCTGCTATAAATTTGAGCAGACGCAAGCATGCGGTATGATTTAGAGGTTGGTCGCCTAAAATGAGCATCGCGAATAGTACGTATTGTAAAATTTGATCAATCTGTAAAGAAAGTAGAAAATTTAACCTCCGTTCGTTCTGTTGAGATTGCTCCGACTTTCCGAACACCGACGAAGTACCGGGAGCAATATCTGGGATAAAACATTGAACTTTATAATTAAAATTAACATAAATGCCTTAGCTTGACTGGCGTAACGCGTATGAAACAAGTAAATAAATAAGCAAACTTTTTTTGTATATTAATAAACCCACCATCTGCAAGTTGAGCAGTCGTCCCTTCATTACTTGGTCCGTTTTCTCCATTCACATGTTCGGGCCGCCAATAGCTTGAAAAAGGAAAATATCAATACTAAAGAAGATATCGTTAAAACAAGTGTTCTTTGAAACATTTTGTTTAACAATTTGATAAATAATTTTGTCCACTATCGCACACAACTTAGCTCTGAAGTTAGCTCGTCTAATTGTGGCTATATAACCCCTAATTGCTTTCATCGAATAAGCATGACGCCACAAGAATGAGGGGATCACACTTATGCCAGCTTCGGAACTCCAACAATTGTGGGGAACTGAGAATAATTTATATGCAAAGCGTACTTTGTGAACACTTCAAATATCGAGGGTAATCGTCTAAGGGAGGGCCTTCCCCCGGGGGATATTCTCCTAAGCGATGCCGATGCTCCCTGAGCTAGTAATTCCATGGGGGATCCGCTCCTTCTTCCCCTCCCCAGGGAATCCCGGCGTTCCCTGAGTAGCTCCCGCTCCCGTTCTATCAGCACTTTCACAGCCGGCCAGCGATCAAGGGTAAAGTTGTTCATCGCCAACGGCGATACAGTAGTTGATGACCCGTTGTACGCCAGTACAGTGCTCATCCACACTGCACAATCGGCCATCAAGGAGCACGAAAAGGGTCAGAGTTACGGTAGTAAAGCAGGAAAATTCATAGTAATAGCACTTCTGAAATGCTCAGTTTTAAAATACAAATTTACGAAGTAAATTGTTCAGAATGAAGTGAAGAAAATAACTTAAAGGAGGAGGCTCATGAGAATGAAGTGCTCGAATGGTTTCCTTTTATCCACAGACGATGGTATTAAATTCCGAAAGACATGCTTTACAAAGCAAAAGCTTTTAATTGGAAGGAGTAAATCAATATGAAACTATAAAGTCTATAAAAATTTTGGATCGTAGTAAATAGTTGGTTTCCATAGTGGGCATTCCAATTTTTTGCCGGCTTAAAAAATGACTTGTAAATTTTTCCTCGTGTCAAATGTCACTTATCGTGGTCTATTCATTAATTTCATTCACCAAATAGGCACATAACAGAGTGCAAATTCCGCAGAAAGAAATGTACATTTGAGACAATAGTTTTTTTTTAGACTTCAAAAGGAACCAGAAATTAAGCCGAAGTCTAGAAGTTTTTTCTATAGAAAAATCGGATTAATAGAAATTCGAAACTTTGAGCATTTGAATAACGGTGGAGATTCTTGCGTTAGCAAAATAATATTTCTATTTTTAATTTCAAGAGTTTTAAAAGAAAGTCACATCAACCAGTAAACAACAAGTTTAGTACATGCAAACATAACTAGCTATTTTTCAAGTTTCAGACAAAGTATATGTTGATTATATGTTATTTATGTAATCAATAAACCTTTATTAAAGTGTGGAGGAAAATTTTGGTAGAATCAATAAATACATCAAAAATTATGACTGAATTCTCTACGTAAACGAGCAGCAAAATACATTTGAAGAGTTAATCCATGTGATAATATTTTTATGAGAAGATTGGCAATATCTGGCCCAAATACCCCAAACAAAGGATTATCAACTGTAGGAATAATCCAAAAATGACGACGGTTAATCTAGCAAATCAATAAGAAGCAGATATGATGATATCTATTTAGAATATAGGACTATAGGAGCACGCTACAGGGAATCTTTCCCAAACAAGCATAACTCAAAAGTTGATTGCGAAGTTTTTTCGGATAATAATACATATAATGAAACCGTGGGAACGCTTAAGAGTTTTGGGTGTTACGTAATGCGGGTTTTCTCTGAACTGCTGCATTCCCGAAAATCTACATGAGCAAATTCAGCATACTATTCCCCATAGGTTCGATCATTCCATTAGTTACTTGTAATTAGACTGCTTACGCCGTCACAATAATAGTATAACACAATAAAGAAAAATCTGATGCCTTGATGTTGTTCCAACTCCCAACTGGGAAGTTTTGTGTATGCAACGACGCCAGTATGTATACGAATGAACAATTGCGAAAGAGAAGTTTAATTCAAATGCAAGGCATTGAATGGACGACTTTGGATTTGTGATGCCTCTCATTAGAATCGTCTCACCACCGGAAAACTCAATTTGTGTTGTGTATGTGTTGCGACTTGGAAGCCTATAGAATCTCGAAAGAGAAGGACAGAGAAGCAGGGATAGCTAAAGATAGAGAGAGAGAGAGAGGGTAAAAAGAAAAAAAACAGAGAGAGAGAGGGACAGAGGTAGATGAGATGAAGAACATGAATTGGACACTCTAACAATAAGCCACGATTAAGCTAATTTTCCCCCAGCTAAACCTGGGAAATCTAATAAAATGGTACAAGATTCTGAATGCATGGCAATGTGTGTAGTATCCTAATCAATCTTAAAAATAAATAAATGGTTGTAAGCGGTATAATAACCGGTTTGTGAAACGTATTTTCGATAACTCCATTCCAATGTATCATACGCAAAAGAGTATGAATATAATAAAGAGCTCAATTCGAGCTCATTTGGCGTAAGTGTATGCAAAAGCAGCTGAATACCATGAGTTTCAAAAACGGGCTTTAAAGGGACAGGCCCATCAAAGTAGACCTATATTTACGATACGTTCATAGTGACTATCAAGCATTTTTATTACAATACATACAAACTAAATTTCACATTTATTTGCCATGGAAAACTTTTTTCCGGTGCGCTCAGCTTAAATGTATACCGTAAAGCCGCAAATATCCTTGTCGTCTATGCAAATTTATCGTGAAATTATAATGCGATTAAAATTTGCATATATATCTTTGAAATCTGCAGTCTTATGGTATACATATGCGTTGAGCGCATTGGAAAAAAAGTTTTCCAGGGCGAATAATGGTGAAATTTAGTTTGTATATATTGTAATAAAAATGCTTGATAGTCATTATGAACGTATCGTAAATATAGGTTTATTTTGATGGGCCTGTCCCTTTAATATTTGTTGATAATTGAAGTTAGTCCGGCACATAGGTGACTTGTGTCTCATGGAATATTCTCATCGGCTACATAAATGCATATATCGCTTCCAATCCGAGTACAATCTTCTAAGGAATTGATCGCAGGCCCCAGGGAGGAGGCGAGAAGCTAATTAAACGACAGGAAAAATGAACAAGAGAGAGAGATATAAGTGAGAAGAGAGAGAGAGAGAAAGAGAGAGCAGTAGGGATACAGAGAGGGGGCAAAGGGCAGAACGTTAGAAGAAGGAAGCAATGACAGAAGCGAGCTTGATTAGCTAGAACAAGTCTAAACGACCAAAAATGAACTTGACCATTGATGTTTCTTGATGTTTGACCATAATAATGAGTGCATGGATGGATAAAAAAGGAGAATGATGTCAAAATATTTAACAACAAACACGGATGTGCTCAACGCAGCTATCTTCGAGGATGAGCCAATTTCCTTATTGTTAGGAAGCAAACTTTTCTAGTATAATAGGCATAGTCCGCTACCATCTTGAGGTATCTTACCGACGATGGAGTCGGACCAAATCGTCGACATGGAAAATGGAAACCACATAAAAGATATGGCGTGTTGTAATAATTACCCATTTTAGATGTATCTGCCGACGATGGCCTCGTGCCAAACGTTGCTAACACGTAAGTTCAGTCGTGTTATCATTTTCGGTCAGTAGTCCGCACTACCACTTCAACCATTGCAAATTTGAAGGAAGATATAAAAGGGAGCTAACTAAGGTCTGAATCTTTTGGAACTTTTTGTTTGTTGTTCCAAAATGGCATCAAAACACTTGACAAAGCAAACCGAGTGGAGCAAAATTGCTTAGAAAAGCACGCGGTTTTTAAATTAGAAGGCGAAAAGCCGAAAAACAGATTTTGGAGCAAAAAAAGGTAACAACAACAAACATCTCATGGTCAATAATGAACATATGTACTTCACACGTCATAATGTACTGCAATTATTTTTCCAGTTTTCATCCAATGAAGACTAAAGATTGCCTTGTAAGATAAATAAAGTGAATAAAAACCTGAACAGATATTATTCTTATGCTTATTAGCTATGCACAAGCTAAAAATAAAAAAGCTAAAAATAAAATCAAGTTAAAGTTAAAAAGATATTTGTGTTCTAATAAGAAATTGTAATGCATGGACACCGATACAATCTCATGACAAAAAGGTGGACGCAGAAGTCCTACAATGTTATTTTTTTATCAAAACTAAGCGAGATATCCACTAGAGAAACTCGTGACTTTGGCTACATTTTGGATTTTATAAAGGCAAAAGAGTTGGGTGTACAAATACACATATTATACTACTCTATAAACAGCTCCCGAGCTTGGTCATTTTCCCAGAAATTTGTAGCTTTCGACATCGTAAACGTTGAACTATCTCGGTTTATTTTAGAAAACTAGTTCCATGAAGTAAAGCAACGGGAAGAAATCACACAAAAAATATATGTTATTAAAATATAGAAAAAGACAAAACAGATAAAACAGAAACTGAGGAAGATCTTTACCTTTCGTAAAATGATTCGTATTCGTCAAATGTAGTTAACAATACTAATACATCTTACGTGTTACGATAGGACATTACTGAAGATGTGTCCAAAAACGAGCTGGCCAAGGATATATAAACTGAGAAAGGAAAGAGGGAGAGAAAAGAATGGAGAGAAATCGGAAGCGAGTGAGAGAACTAAGAGAGAGAGAGAGAGAGAGAACGAGAGAGAACGAGAGAGAAAGAGAGAAAGCACCCTTCGTATATTTTAGCATATAAACGCGGTGGTGGAAGGCTCTTCTGTTGGTCAGTAGGTACCACAAATCCCTCAACGAAAAAAGAATCTTAATTCATTCTCTCACCTCGTCAACAGTGGTGACGAGAGAGGGAGACAGAGGAGAGAAAGAAAGAGAGAAGGAGACCAAGCCCAAATCACTGCCAATGTCGGAAATATGTATCCAAGAATGGAGATTCTTGCTCAAGACAATTAATTCAGATCCAGATAAACATGTGGAACTACGCAGACAACAAAACGAATAAGCTTCACTCAAGCTAAATATCACAGCTCCAAAATGCAATGCATTTATGCTAATCACTGCTTTGACCGTAAGTCGCAGTTGGAGATAGTTTTCTAGTTGTCCACAGTAGTTCGTGCGTTCGTGGTAGGTAGTGACAGTCCGAAGTTAGGTTCCAGTTGGTCGAATAGTTTTATTATGACATTCAGCCTTCAGCTAATCGTTTGGTCCCTTATTCTGCTCTATGATTTGACCACCCGGTTAGAATTGGTAGCGGGGAGAATAAATCCCTTTTTACTTCCCTTTTTTATCATACTTCATAATGTCATTTTTTTAGTGAAATCACATTTTTACGATATGAAGTTCAGCCTTGACGTCTTGATCATACTTCCCTTTTTTATCATACTTCATAGCTTTTTAATAATCGTTGACAACTTTTGCATAATTTGTGTTTTCACCGAAGCGCTTTCTGTTTAAATACATTCCCACGCATTGCATGCAAATTTTTCTGCACGCTTCTAACAATGAGCTGGAAGGGACAGTTTACATGTAATATGAGAATACCAACCAAAAGCACAACCAAAACGCGTGCACTAACGTTTTATAGAAGTGTTTACCTATCTGATCTACTGGATCTGGGTCTATTCGGCTCGGCCGCAATAGTAGGCAGTCCTGTTGCACTCGTCACCGTAGAAAAAGTGATGTTTGAAACGCGGGGCTTCGAGGACTGAAAATAAGAATTTAAGATGGGTATACACTGGGGGCTAGGCGCGCCATAACCCTTTTTGGTACTGACATGGTTCATGAGCTAAGACATGTTCAAAATTTGGCTCCCAATTTCTTTATCCATACGGTAAAAATAATAACAATTAAATAAGTGGGTTCCAAATTTTTTTACTATACTACTTTTTCTTGACATTATTCTTACGTCAAAGTAATACTATAAAATATCTTATGACGTCTAAGATTATATTTCACGCCAACAGGCTTTGTTCTCGGTACATTTCTGAGGACCTCTTGATATATTTTGTCATGTTTTGAATACATATATGTTCTCTCGTATTTCACAGTATTCAATGTGATGATCTACTGTAGTTTCTATACGAATAAACTTTACCGGGACCTGATCCTAGTTCTGTCTGGTGTTTTGCGAAAAAAAAACGGTTACCTACCGTTTTCCCGTGGTCTGTGGCCAGACACGACTGAAAACATTTCCCCGCCAGCGGATCATAACTCATGCTTTTCGAGAATGATTTACTGGACAGTGTTGAGTACATTATGATGTCCGAGTGTCCAGAATTTAGTGAGGACGACATCGGGGACGAAGGGAACGAGGGTTGGAGGGAGGAGATCGGCATAGGTAGGGAGGTTCTGGAGGGTCCCCGAGATGGGGATGGGGATGCCGATACAGAATGCAGCAGATGAGCAGAGTTGATAGGCAGTGGCAGCGACGGACGGATGTGCGCCATTCTCCTTTGTTAGGGAAGGGTTATATATTAAAGAATTAAATAACATCACAAGGTGAGCATCACAAAATGATGCGATGAAGGAAAAGATGTAGCAACGTAATATCATTATAGCAATGGAATAGTCTGACGAAAATATGAAAAAATTTTTCTCATAGAATTCCAGAAAAAATATTCGAAAAAAGTAACGAAAACTATTGGTCATGTTTAGACAAGAATCTTCCAGATATTTGTATCATTGAAATGTCTACATAAAATGTGTGAAATTAAGATTTTTATTGGAAAATTACGCAGATAATTAAAATGAAATGAGTAGAGACAAACCTATTTGAATCATGTGTGAGCTATTGTGCCAAGTTACTAAGACAACCTACCGGGGGCGGGTTTTTTTTTAAACTAGAACTAAATTACACATTGGTCAATGGAAATTTTGACTTTTAGACATTCAATATTATGAAGAAGGCACTAAAGTTTCACCAAGAGTGAGCCAAATAAACCTATTATCAAGCGAAACATTTCATTTCTTTATTCAATAATGGAAGACGCAAGTTTAAAGCTATATAACAACCGGTTTTTGAAGCGGATTTTGGACAAATGCTTTCGCATCGTATGCAAATGAGTATGATTCGAATAAGAACTTGAGTTCAATTCGAACTCACTTATTGACTTATAGCACAAAGACATGGGAATGCAGTTGTACATTATTGAAAAGTTGAAGAATTCGCCGTTATGTCACCTCCGTGTTATTACGAATAAACTATTACCATCAATGGAAGCTAGTAATTACTTTGTTCAATAAACCACATTAGAAGTTAGAAATACATATCGCGCGGTTATGTATGAAAAGATCAGATGTACATGTTGGAATCCGAGATGTCATCGGGCAAAGCGTCATGACATTCAGAATACGGAAGAGGAGCAGAGGAAAATCATTTTTTTTTATTCTGGAGTCGGAAAAAGGAGGAATCATCTTTTTGCGTGAGGAAAAGCTGCCCCTTTCCAGTTAATTGAGCACAAATCAGGAGCCAATAAGAGATATCCGACGAATGCAACACAACTTTATAAGGAGAGAAATTCGGCCAATTGCGAGGGAAAGCGGCCTGGAAGGTTCGGGACCTAGGGGAACATTACACGTAAGGGAATACTTAGTGACATCCATTAAGGGGAAGCATAGTTGCATAGTTCTTATCAGTGAAGAAATTTCATTCACTAAAATACTAGCGCGGTGAACTTTCCGAAAGAAATCCGAGCAACTTTATGAGGAGAGAAATTCGGCCAATTCCGAAGGAAAGAATGTTTGCTCTGGGACCATGAGGGACATATGTATATTAAGGGAATCCATGTATATACCTAAGGGAATCCTGAAAACGCTTACCTGGGGAGCATGTTTTTGTTCACCGGGGAATAAATTTCATTAACTCACCACACTGCACAATCGCGGTGAGCCTGTCTAACAATGAGGAGCTGCGCTAAGACTGCGCTGCTAACACGCAGTCAATACAAGTTTATGGGCATTATTAGACTAATTTTTTATGGATAGACAGAATTTGTTGTGTTTTTATTGACATCATTATATATATGGATAGCTTTCAGAAGAGTCACAATGGTAGCAACATATACAAATGAGAAGACACATACTTGGAGTTTCCGGCCGGAGCACTATGATTATAGGAAAAAAACTCTCATTCAGCTGCGCCGCGTTTGAGCACAAGAAGAAAATTAAAAATGGAACAATTTTTCCACTGTACTGTGTTCTTCGGCTTATTGTTAGACTTCTACTGTTTTTTTTTGTTCTGTTCTGTGGTTCGTGGTTGTATATATTCGGTTGACATCTACAACATTTATGAACTAAAATGTGTGAGTCACAGGCTTAACCCCCTGAATAGACTTCGAGAGAGATAGAGAGAGATGGAGGGAGAAAGGATAAAGAGTGAGAGAGAGTAACGCTGGATAAAAATTTGGGGCAATCTTCCAACTAGTTGCGAGAATATATGTAGTTGTTGTCATCCATGGGACACAACTCGCTCTTTCTCTCTATCTCTCTCTCACTCTCTCTCTTCACTCTCTCTCGCTCTCTCTTCTCTTTCTCTCTCTGTCTCTCTCTTCTCTCTCTCGCTCACTTTCTTTCTCACACCCTCCTACTAGTGTCTAACGACTAGAACTGATTCTGCTTCAGTTCAATCGTTTAACGTAAACAACCCTATTGATGAAATGGCTATTTTCAGCTCAAGTTAAGTTGTCTATTGGTCTCTTCCTATTCAAAACTCATCATATTAAAATGAACATCCATGAAATAAGTGTATAGTAATACCACAATTCATACATTACAATTCATACGGTGCATACGAATTATTTAATAAAACAATGACCAATATCTGTCTTCAGACTTACCGGAACAATAACCAGCTGCATGTGCGAGCAATTGGTGCAGCAGTTACACCGAAACGATGCTAAGCAATTCGCACATGGTCCTGGTAAGTGAAGTTCTCGCACCGACGACGTCGACGTCCTCTGCGACATGTTATTGCGCCATCCGTCTGCGGTCCAGGCAGAACCGCTGCGCCAACAGTCTCGTCTACCAGTTGGAGTGACATGCTCGAGGTCTGAGGCCGACCGGGGGATACCGTACCCGGGACGCATTCCCCGTTTAACTGCAGTTTACGTATATTTAGTTGAAGGTAAATATACAAAAAAAACTGCCGATAAATCACGTAAGTACAACGCCGTATACGGTGAACAAAGATGACCTACAAAACTCATAGTTTACAAATCTGCACACACAATAAAAAGTCGATAATTTAAGAGTCTCGCGCGGGTATATTAAGACTTTTTCGATGAGGAGTCGTATTTAAAAACGTACGTATATCTTAATCTGTTTACTATATAATGTATTTGTGTTATATGACTTCCAAATGAAACAAGCGCATAACACGCAAGATTTAAAGCTTGCAGAAAAGAGAATCATTAAAACAAAAGCTACAAATTATAACACGTGTGAACATTACCATAAGGCTTTATATATTTCAAGTCAAAGTCCAAGGAAACCACACAAAAAAAGATTCATAATTTTTCATTCACGATGAATTAAACTACTACGCATGGGACAAATTACAAAATGTTGAAAACTAAACAGCTTACGCGAGAAAATTGTTGTACTTCATTGGATTCTTCTTATACGCTCACGGCAACCTTTAGAACAATGGGATATATGCAAGTATGAAGGGAAAAGCCTAGGTAGGGGACACAGAAAACCTGTGAGACCTTGGAATTAACCAAAATCAATAGTAATTAGAAGACTAGACAACAATGAAAGCATTAGGTACGCTCATTGAATAATATGAATGACGAGTTAGGCGGATGAGAGGCAGATTAAACAATGATGTAAGACATGCAGGGTTTCCTTTTTTTTAAGTTTCTGGTTTACCGTGATTTATCATCCTCGCAAACATATGCAGAGCAGAAAATGCAAAATACATGGTATTTTTTCACAATTATGTTATGCTTTAGAAGCCCTTGATGTATGGTCCCCTGCCTAGTCCTTATGTCCCTATGTCTATGCCTCTATCCTTATACCTCCTCTCTAAAAATCACGTCTTTTTCTTTTTCTACCCCTATCCACCTATCCTAGCATAGAGGCGCTCCGAACAAATTACATAATGCCAGTGGATTCCGCATTAGAATTGTGTCCCAAATCATTATGTTAATTTATGCAAGATTTTAGATCGAAATTGTGTATCTGTTTCTCTCTAATGCGGTATAACTCGTATAACAGGGGTGTTGTTTGGGATATGAATATTGGACAATTCATGTATTTTATGCAAATGTTGGTTTATCATGTGGTTTATTCATATATAAATTTTCATATATAGTACACGGGAAAGCAGTTTTCCAGAATACATTTCAACAGCCCCCGCCACTGTCATATGTTAGGTTAGGATCTGAAAGGAACTGGCCTCTATTCATATTCAACTACCATTGTTTACATGAAGTAATAGGTATTAGGAATTAGAGCTGGAGTTAAGAGATTAAATAATGTCGTCAATTTGGGATTGAAGGCCAATCACTAATCTCAACCAAACTTTTTATAGTCCATTTTCTATAGAATCGAAACATAAGGAAACAGTCTTTTATGTAATTGGTAAAACACGGTTTTTGTGCCGCCGTTAATTCTTTTATCACCATCAATCTGCACCTAAGTAAGCCATGAACAATTTGAAAGGGGCACTACAAAATCGTTTGATGTATTGTTTTGTTACTCTAACAATAAGGAGAAGGAGAAAGAAAGAATACGAACAAAAAAGCAAATTTTATGAAAAAGTATATATTTTTTGCAGGCTGCCAAGAATAACCATGTTATTTTCTTCTGGGGACCTCTCGTGCTATTTGATAATTGACGGGATTCCAGATTAGGAATTAGGACTTCGAGAACACGGTGACGAGAAAAGGAGAGATAAAATGAAGAGAAAGAGGTAGAGAGAAAATAATGTAAGGAGAGAGAGGAAGAGAGGGAGGAAATACAACGAAACAGAGAGAGAAATAAAAAGAGGGAGAATATCTAAAGCTGAGATATTGAGTACTGAGTACGATATACTGCAAAAGAAAGGCATTTTGACAGGGCATTTATACAAAACACGAGGAAAGAAGAAAAATGTGCGCATTCCAAAAAGAGAAAGGCTGAATAGAAGGAATTTGGATAAGAGGAATTAATCGCGCAGAGAAGAGCTAAGAAAGAAAGAGATAAAAGGATGTGGAAGGAGAGAGAGACACCGGCAGAGAGTAAAAGATTTCATATACCCGTCAGGCAGAGAATCAGAGAAGTAAAAAGTTAGGGAGGGTTGAAAACACGAGTTGCGTCACTCTGAATATATTTCGAGCGCAAACCAAGAAGAGAGAAAATAAGCAAAACGTGTGTGATTGTTAGAATAGTTGTTTTGAAGGAAATGTGCTGTGTAGAACTATGGAAACCAAGCACTTGCATACAAAATGTTATAGTGCAATTTGGAAGTCACTCTTCTGAAAGTATTACTATACAAAACAATGTCTGATGCACTTCTATGACTGAGGAGGATAGCCATCGATGCCTAATTTATTCAACTTTCGCAGATCGAAAAAGTGCGTCTGAACACGGAATGCCTACTGCAGATTAGACTAATTTTAGAGGGAAGAGGTTGGGATAATGGTTCGAGAAATATTAAGGAAACGTCACCTTTCGGTTTACATGGACACCTTTTATCTTGCTATACGCCGTTTTAAGCTTTACGTTACAGTCTTCGGGGCGCCTATCGCAGCGCAACACTTTGCAACACTTATTATCACAACCTTCGCCAGACTGCTGCAAGGCGCTCGCTAGTCTACACATTTTTAAACATTAGTTAGTTCAACATAGTTCATAGTCTTTTGCAAGAACTTGGCGACGATAGCACATGCAGCAGCATTCATCGGCCAGGATACTGCCGCGCGTTATCTCGTGTCCCAGTCCTCCCCGCCCATCCACCGTGTTTCACTAGGTGCATCCAATTAGAAATAATAACTTATGTTGTAATACAGCATTGAATAATATGAAACGATGGCCTCCAGAAGACGATTTAATTGAGTAAGGACGTACATTTTTGAATTATTTCTTCTTCATTGCATTAATACAAAAGGTGCGACACAACTGTCTCAGACATTATACCGAGAAGACCGTCGTGTTTTCTAAGTAAAATAAAGCATCAAAAACCAAACACTCCTAAAACTAAAATCCAAGTTTCTAAGAAAACGGCTTTAGGTCAATCTATGTGTTGAGTGTTTAATGAGATTGAGAATCCTTGGTGGTGGGTGAGGGGGAGGGGAAGTGGCCCATAGTATTGCGATAACCGAAATTAATTGCGGAACACGCGCGACCTCCGTATAAATGAGACCAGGAAGAGAAGCGTATAAGATAGAAGCGAGTATAACAAAGTATAACAGGCGGTTTTAAAACTTAGGCTCGAAAACTAATGTATTGTATGCAAAGTGGAGCGACACCGAGAGATACTGACAATGAGCGAAGTAATTTGCATATAGTACATGTGAATGTATAGTATGTAAATGCAATTTTCACAAACAGCCTGTTGTGCTGCTGTAGGAGATGCGGGAGATTGTGTACTTTCAGACTGCATGGCTTAGAATTCTTCGATATCTTGGTTGGCATTTCTTTGAGTTATTAGTATTTGTTGCCAAGCACTGGTATAATTGAATTACTCGGAAATATGGGGGAAGGAGGGAAAAAAACACCAGCGAACGGTGATGCTAACGCAGAGATACAGACATACAGAATTTTGGATATGTCACTTCGTTTAAGTAAACTACGAATATATCGGATAAGATGTATATGCGAAGAGAATAATTAAGTTCAATTCAGCGTTCACTGCGTGCCCACATGTAGAAAAAAACTCATCGAAAACTAACTTTGCAATGCTAAGCTCAAACAAACGTTGGTTTGCAGAATTGAACCACGTGGGCGTTTTCACAAACACCAAAATATATCATATCAAAAGGACACATTAGATCCATTCTTTTGTATCGTTAAAAAATCATGGCCTATTGTATTATATTGATCCGTCGAATTGTTCCAATTAACTGAAATTGTTTCGAAGCAACGTGGATAATGTAAGCTTTACATCGATATTGGATCATCTAACAATGAGAGAGCAGCAAGTTCAGAAATTAAAAAGCGTGTCTTTTCAAAGTCATAACAAGTTCAGTAGTAAGTTCAGATCAGACTTAAGTCCAGATGTAAGTCCAGAGTTCTCGATTCTGGTTGTTTCCCCAGCAAATTGGCTAAGATATATTGAATGAAATAGGCTCACCTGGCAAACAACTCTAGTTGATTTTTTAACTGGAGTGTTGATAAAGACGGACAATAAATATATACTGAAGGTTTGTATCGTGAAGCTAACGATAATAAGGAATGACTTACAGACGAAACAAGTAGTTGCTCCCCACTATAAGGATCCTCGATGACACACGGAAGTCCGAAATCGGCATGGTTCGCTGCACCAATTGTCTAAATGATTTTCTATGTAATTTTTGGACTACGTAGTAAAAGAAGTCTTGAACGTGGAAAGTGTTGAAGGGTTTCAGCGCAGCTACTTGACGTATAAATTGTTATCGTTATTAGACAACGTGAATCATAAATCGCCCTAACGTACCGACACAGGAGTTAGCAGATGAGCCACCGCCCTGAGTGCCCCAGCTACATTAGAGGGCAGCTCTCGGCCAGCAAGCATGTCAGCAATTAGACCACGAGCCTCCAAAATGCTCGAACTGGCGACCTGAAGATTGAAAAATAGATATGGAATTGTGTTTTCAAGTATTACTCTTTCGAGAAGCTGTGATCTTATTGATTTTACTCGGAATTGTGAACATGGGTTTCATGGTGATGAAGCAAGACACAATATTTGAGCTCGTTTACTTGATCTACGCACATGTCAGACACCATGATGTCAAGAACTTTACACTCTATCCTTAATTGTACATACATATAAACTTACAGGCGATTGTTTAGGAAGTGAGAGAGCGGATGCCGGCAGAGATGTCCTTCTCTGCCTCATGGCTGCTTGTAACGTTTTCTGCATGGCCGTCTCACCCATTCTTCGGGGATATGACGACCCGAGCCCTGAAAAGAAACACCATTAGTTAAAATTCCAGAATATTAATTCCGAAGTTGAAGTTAAGTTCAGAAAATCAAGCGTTTGGATATATATACACTCGGTGGCAGCTGAACAGTTAAAAGTGCAGCAGAGGATAACGTCAGTACGTATATAAGAAAGAAGAAGGACAAAGACGTCCCATTGAATGACCCAGATGTTTTCGAAGCGCTTGATGGCGCATAAGCTAATCTGGCTATCCGGAAGCAATATCAAAGTTCCAAAAAGTATGAGAGTTCACACAAACGTAATATTTGTAAGGGTTGCCCTCTCAAATGAAACTCGTTAGGGACCAGCGACCAGCGTTTAAAGAACATAGAATTTGGGTCATGAAGAGAGAAGCGAGAGAGAGAGAGAGAGATGAGAGAGACACTGAGATGATATGTGTCGATGTGCACATCGAGTATGAATAGTTAATTCGTAAGCAAATTTTTTCGGCAATTCATTCTTGCCACACAGAGAGTGTCAACGATGTAATTGAATCGAAGTTATTGAAAGAGTCGGAGAGAGAGAGAGGGAGATGGAGAAAAAGAAAGAAGAAGCGAGGAAGAGAGAACGAGAGAGAAAAGAAAGAGAGTGTAAGTGAGTGAGGAATTCTGGGAAGTAAACTCTGTCCATATAAACGAAAGGTTCTTTACGGGCTCGACTAATTGAACTAAAGGGGACGTTTTGCTCACTTAATCTAAGGAAGACTAGGAAAAAGGAGAGATAAGTGATTGATCCGTAAACTAACGCAGTTAGCTAGTAATTTAGAGCAGCCGCTAAAACTATTTACCGTATATACGTTGTGTCGTGTGTCTAGTTATTCAATTAGACCGGTGTACCGGATCTAACGAAAATTAGTGTGCGTTTTGGGAGTAATTTACCCTCCTACTTACTACGTATATAAATATAAAGAGCTCTCCTCTCTCCCTTTCGCTTTCTCTCGATATCGGCTACTCTTTGCATATCTACTCTTTAGACTATAAATTACGTACGGTTTGCGTAATTAAATGGCAAAATCTCATAACTCATGCATGTAGAAATTGCACCACAAGCCATAAAAGAAAATTAAAGAATATGAAGCAATAAATCATACATAGCTGGTTATTTTGTTATTTGAGTAAATCGTCTGTAGAGTAGTGAATAGATGTACACTAATCCAACCAAGCTGCTAAAAATGAGTTGAAACGTAAAGCGAAATAAAGGCCGGTTTTTGAAACATATGATGTGCAGTTGACATATATGCGTCCACCCTAAGTTTCAAAAATCTGCCGTTATATTCCTTTAAATTTAGGACGACTTCACATACGTGAAGACGTATAAAAATATGTATGCGGTGCAAACTTCAGGTTTTCATTCAATACCAAAAACGTGAAGTCTAAATGTGTACCGGACGCTGGATTCCGATGCATTTTAAGCTACGCAAATCATCGCGCGATGACTGCGCGACTGATATTAATTTGCATACTACGTATGGGAACGCAGTTGTCCCGTTCCATAAACAGGCCGCTATATCGCTCTAAACTTTGTTTGTTTATGTTTCACTTTGAATATACATAACAACAAAAAGTCAAACGAAGAAAAGCATAATCCAACGGTGTTTTGTCCATCCTGACAAGAAGAAGAAGTCACTTAATTTACATTTTGCCTAGACCGCCGTCTGTTTGTTTTCCGAGACACTCTCGCGCATTATATGGTGCGGAGAAAGTAAAAAAGGAAATGAATTTCTCACTTTGTCTTATTTAATTCTGGTTTTCTTTGCCTTGGATGAAAAAAGCTTTCCATAAAAACAAGGAATGAATGAAGAATATATGGCTCACACACTCAGACAAGGCGAGACAAAAATCATATATGTTGAGATACCGTAGATAAATACTGCAGATTGGTAGACTGGTGTAGGTGTACATGGGTTGCACTGAACAATTCAAAATCTACATATCTAACATATCTACGGCACACAAATCTAGAGAGACAAAATCCATGTATGAAGCAAAAAGACATTATTTTTTACTTAAATTGTGAATAATGGAACCAATTATGGAGTTCGTGAAGGCATAATATGAAAGTAAAATAATAAATAAACAGCGAAAAGCCAGAAAAAAGATTTCCCTCCACCAAAATGTAAGCCTCAAAATTTCGATTGTTTACACCAAGTTTTCGTGCAACTTTACTCTTGACAACCTATAGTGCAAATGAATTGACGCACACGGAAAATCTGAGAAAAAGGTAGCGAAAGAAAAACAAATCACGGAAATTACGGGTTATTTTATTTTCATTGTCCAGGTCAAAGGCACATCAATGATAGTCTAAATTATACGGGTTCTCAAGCACTTTAGAGGACAGAAGTTTAGTTTTACACAGCAAAACAGCGTAGCAGTATCTCGTGGATACTACAAGTAACATGGAATCCTAAACCGTAGACAGACAAGGTAAGCGTACTATTCCAACTTACAAATTCAACGCGACACCCACTCCAAAACGAAACAATTTGAAGGTCATACAATCTTAAAAACATCAAACCGGAAATGGAAAAGTTAATTGAAATTTGTTCTTGCATTATTTAAATCAATTTTCTTCAATTGGTCAAGTTTGGTGGTTTGAAGAATGCAAAAATTTCCGCAACTTTTGGTAGCAGGGGATTTAAAAAGTGAGGGGCGAATTGCGAACATGTCTTCTTCGAAAATCAACAATGACAGAAGAGGACGATAGAAAGAAAAAATAGAAAGAGAGAGGGAAATGTAGAGAAGACGGGTGGAGAAAGATAGAGGGGAAGAGAAATAGAGGGGGAGATGGTCTTCAGCTTCGGTCGACAAGAAAAGTAGTTCGGAACTTCACACATTGGCGTCAAACGTCAAACTCTACGTGGACTATATGTATTTATAACATTTTTTGGAGTATCTTATTTATTGTGCAAAAGTATACACTACGGCTAGAAGAAAAAAACTGAAAGCTTTGATATATTAAAGTAGAATCAGAGAGATTGTCGTAAAATTGGTAGATAAATTATTACTGCAAAAGCCAGATGGCATATTAAAATCGTGATAGCGAAAGAGTATGAAATACAAACACAAGAAGACGATGTACGTTCGAGCTCGTTGTTATATTTTTGGAGTCTTTCTTCAACCGATAAACGCGTGTAACATGACGCGTGAACTAAATAAGCTTACACTCTAGTATGAGCTTTTCTCTACAGCAACGTACGCTTATTCTTGACCTAATCGTTCTATTGCCTACAATACAAAAAGTTCGGCCATTATTTAAGCCACTGGTTTCGTAAACACATAACTCATCTGCAGTGACCCTCGTATTACAAAGTAAACGAGATTGTAAATTGAACAACAACAATGCTATGGCTATGATTTGACTCGAGTTTTCAATTAATTTCCGTTCTCGCTGAATTTGAAGGCAGCGTGAAAAATAAACAGTAGTGTGGTGTAAAAATATTGCAGGAAAAAGAACATCAATCTTTAGGGAAAACAAGAGAGGGGAAGTGAGAGAGAGAGAGAGAGAAATAGGAGAAGAGATAGTAGAAGGTAAAAGGATGGTCCTACGCATATTCCAGCGACCAACTGCGTCATTTTATGTGCTCCCTCTATTGTTAACTTGAATGGTTTTTGGAGAATATAACAATCCACGTTCGCTCGATCGGCTTTCAAGTGGCACGCACTGAACTGTATGGGTGAAACGTTTATCAACAGCCTACATTTTTAATATCTAGAATAGTATGGTTGCGGAATATCGAGCAGGCCGCATACGCATACGGTTACACCTTTGTTGGGTTACGATAAATGATGAGAATAAGTTTAGACATAAGCCGAAGCATAACACAGCCTTAGACGTTAGCCGTAAGAACTATGAAAACTGGAACGCGCAAGAAATTTTCCAATTAGGGAACTTTTCCAATCACGAAGACAGACGTGAAGTCATCCTAATCAGGAAAAACTCGCCACACGACGGCGCAACTTCATAAATACTGAAGATGGAACGTTTTTCGAAGTTCCAAAAAATCTCACAAAGAAAATCAATGCGAATAATGATCATGTTTGTGCATTAAAGTGGACAAAAAGCGGTTTATTAAAATGGAATTTTCAATATGGAGATCGGCTTACGCTGTAGATGAAACCGGGTATTAGCGTGACGGGGCGAGGGGTCAATCGAGTTTAAAACCAAAGAGCTATTTGGGTAGATTTTCAATAGTGACGAATCGACTTTCGTAACGCTATTATTTAGTGTAATGCTTTTGAGATCTAAAAGAAAACTTTCCTTGGGAATGCACAGCAGATGCTCATAGGTATGGGGGAATTCTACTTGATTAGAATATTCAATAAGAAAGACTACTCAAAATAAACTATTAACTGTAAAATCAGAAGTTACTACTTGTTAAATCATATGTCTATGTATATAACCATAGCATCGGAATTTTCCTTATTTTCTTTTTGGTCTGCTTTAATTATCAAGAACGTTTCTTCAATGATGTTGGAGCGGTGAAAACATGTTAAAGCGAAATGCTAGCCTCTTTGGAAAATTTGCATATGATAAGCAAATCCTATGTATCCAATGCTAATTTTGTACGATTGCCGTGGACGATCGTACAAAATTAGCATAGGATACATAGGATTTGCTTATCATATGCTAATTTTAGCATATCGCTAAAATTTATTCAAAAGAACGCTACCAAACAATGAATTAAAGGGTCAGGCCCATTTCAAATGACCCCTATTTTTGATGATTCCATCTGATTCTCCATGTCAAATATAGTAGGATGCAATAATTTTCTAATTTTCAAGCGCAAAAATCACTCATTATTCAGCAATTTAACGTGAGCAGTCATACACAGCTATCCATCGCAGTTGGCACGCCCATTCGCGCTGATTCGCCGATATCGCAATTGCCACGCCCAATAGAGCATATTGCCCAATTAGCGCGAAGGGGCGTGACAAATGCGGTAAATAGTTGGGTATGACTGGCAGGGGTAAATTGCTGAATACTGCGTGAATTTTGCGCTTGAAATTAGAAAAATATTGCATCCTACTATATTTGACATGGAGAATCAGATGGAATCATCAAATTAAACCAGTACGTTTTATGACAACCTCGTGAGCACTTTTTCCAAAACTATAATTGTTTACGGTGTGTGCAATATAATCGGCAATATCGTAAATATAAGAAACTTTTGATAGTTTTTCAGTTTCAATCATAAAATAAATTTATGTCACGTTGTCGTTTAGTTTAGTTTCACAGAGAAATTCACGTGACTGTAATAGGGGTCACACATATTGTACAAATTGCCTAACACGAACCGAAATGGCTCATAAATTATGCATAGACTAGACGTTCGCTTATTATGTTTTTTGTTTTGGGAGTCACAGAGAAAATTTTCTGGTGAAGAGCGCAGCTTGCGCGATTTTCTGCCTTATTTACCAAAAACTAAATTTGCCTTCTCGAACTGGAAAGGCTACCAAAGAGTCCGGTTGCTGTTATTCGGAAAGATTCGGATGTACATACTAGTAGTAAGACCTACCTTCTGCTTCACGCATAGGCATAATCCTTGCGAAATGCAAAAAAAACCTTGGTTCAAGGGTTTAGTTTTTTTTAAGATTAGTTTTCTGTGTAGAAAGAAAGACAGGGGGTGGCAACAGCGTCGATTATAAAACAGATACGAATTCCTTCGAAAAGTGAGAAAATCAATGGCCGATTGGGCTCTTTTTCAATCAAATTGGACTAACCCCATGTGGTTGAATCTCTTACAAAGGGATACTAGGAGCATGAGGCCGAGGAAGGGAGAGAAAAGGAGGTGTGGGGACAGAGAGGGAGAAAAGGAGTGACGTAAAGAAAGAGAGCGGGAGGGAGCGGAAATGATAGAGGTAAAGGAGCTAGTTCACAAAAAATCCTACCTGATCTATCAAGAGCTCGAAGCTGAGGTGCCGATGCCAGAGGCGGCGCTTCTGAGGCACGAGTACGACGCATCGTCTGAAACAATTAAGCATATAAATTCTTACATAAATAAAATAAACAGGAAGCATATCTACATTGCGTTTTCCGGGTTTTTTTTTGTACACTTCATGCAGTCATCGCGCAAAAAAGGACGCGCCGCGCCAGGGGTGCGCTAAAAGTACGCAATTCAGTTTGCGCACTTTTGGGGCATTTGTGGCGGGCTTATAAGTGCGACGTTTTGTGACAGTACACGAATTCAAAATAAGAAAGAATAAAACTGCAACAATTAACAAAGCAAGTTTCATGGGTGAACAGATTACGTACGCAAATTCTGCTAGCCTAAACGATTTTTTATTGGAGGAGCTAATAGGCTAAAACTTTGAATATAAATGAGTACACAGTTCTTATTCGGCAACTCGGTTGGTTCAATCCGATGAAACGCTGGTCACAGTCACTCAAAATCCGTTGTTTTGTTTTAGAATTGAATGTAGGAAAGAATAGATAAAAAATACTTTGCCAAACCCAATTTATTTGAAACTTAACTCAGTGAGTGAAACCTAGATAAGCGGATTTGCTAGAGTACCGCGGGAGTTCAAGCTCAAGTGCGTAAATAAATGGCTCTGTTTTTTTCCAGCTAGTTTATGTTGGTCAGTAAGGCTGCCTGCTGGGTCTCATTTTACAGAAGAATATAAAGAAGTACATCCATATAGTGTAGGGCGGTAAAACTACTATAAAACATGAGAATGATGAGAACTCTGTGGTCGTAAACCGCCTGTTATTGAAGGATAATGTCAGCCAATAACTAAGATATGTGATGCGAGACATACGACCGGCTTTGTCAACCCTTATGCTTATCTCCAAAACTAAAAGGTTTTTGTTAAAAAAAAATTGGTACATCATATCAGCGAAAATGCCCAAAACTCAACTCTTTTAAACATTCGAATTTTGGATAGACGCAAATGAGGTTCCTTTACATAGGAATATTAATTCAAGGGCATTCGAAGAACCCTTTTCGCACTTCCTAATACGAATGTGTCGCAAAATGTTGCAAAATGGTTCAGTTAAACTCGGAAAAGTAGAAGAAGATTAACATATTCTGCATTTGGAATTTGGACTACGAAAGGGAAGAACGAAAAAAAAAAAGAAAAAAGAAAACAGATTGAGGAAGAAAAATCACGTGGAGAGTCCTCAACAAAGCTCTCAGACAAAACTTCTTTACGGAACTTTTTCCGAGAAAAAATATGTTATTATGGACGTTGTTGTGTAAAAGTGTATGATTACCTACAAAACAAAATATTAAGTTCTGGAAAACTACAAAAATCTGAGATGTATAAAAAATGTTGTTGTTCTATGTGACACAAAATTCAGGAAAAACAAAGACTGTGGCGTAAATTCAATGAACAGGCAAAAAGTAATCTTGCTTTGTATATAATACATGATTATTTACGTGCGTTACTTGTCTGAACTAAAAACAAATGTATCATATATCTAACGCAGAACTCCCAGACAGAAACAAACGTAACTCCCAGATGCATACGAACACTATTAGTTTGGACTTCTCATGTAGTACGGATGTATTTAACTGCTAAAGATGTGTAGAGAGAGGTGAAATAGAGAAGATTGATAATTTATATAGAGAGAGAGGAAGCACAGCGGCACACGCATAATTAGCATTTTCCTGGAACTTCTTGAACAGGAAACATTTTTATACCATAATTACCTAATTTTCATCAAATGGTCAACCCCCGTGAATAGAAATTCGTAATCTAGTGGTGATATCCATGAATAAAAAGTATAAAGAAAAATATACTTCAAAATTAAAACGCGCAATCTCGATATCGGCACAGTAGACCACCAGTTTGCGTTATTGCTCGGCTACAGTATCAAGCAATTACAGAAGCACTTATTCGCCCCCCGCAGTTACACATCCAATCTGCATGCTTCTTATTGTAACGAGTGAAACCTAAAACTGACCCAGCGCGACTTTGGGAGATTTTTTGGGGAATTATACGTAGTTTCCTGTTTTTCTGGTTTTGTTTTTTCAATGAATATTATAGTTTGCAGGGAAAAAAGTTGACGATTATTTTCGAGTGAATACTCCCTTTAAAAATAAGGTCTGTGTAGTGTTGAACAGCGAAATCCAGTCTAGACACACAACCGCCTACAAAAGACAAACGTCAAACCAAAAAGTGTGTCTCCTAAATTTGGGTCTTTTTCTCATTCACAATTTTTTGCAAGAGAGCAACTTTTGTTCGCGCGCGATAAACGATATTTTTCGCTAAAACAGCATTTTCTGTTCGAGAAAAGTTCCGTCTAAACTTTATTTTGTACGCTGTGACTCATGATATGTCAGAGAGAGATAGAGAGAGAGAGAGCCCTACTAATACAAAAAAAAAACTGACAGTATTTGTATAATTCTCTCGAATGGGTTGAATTGCGTATTTGAAATGTATTCCGAGAAGCGCACGGGATTTTATTGGTCCCATATGTAACAAACCATTTTTATATTTGATCGCGATCATTAGGGAACGGCTTTGGGGTGAACTTTCTGGGATCGAACTACATATGGTGCTAATTAAGCCTTTGACATTGCTACCTAAAATAGGAACGGTGTCAGATAGTTGTGTCAGATAGTTGTGAAAGTTTCAATACGTTCGAGTACTTCGGTATTTTTTAGAACTCATAGTAAGTTGTAAATTCTCTTGTTACTGGTAGTTTGAACTGTGATAAAAAAAAACTATCTGGTAAAAATAATCCCGATGGAGGAATGAATAACGTTTCATTCCAGAAAACGGTAACAAATGAAGCTGGAGCATACTCGATTGCGCTTGACGTTATTTAAAGATGTTTGTTTGGCAGAGAAATGCAATCTTTGGTTCAATATCTTATCTTTATCTTCTTGGTTCAATATAAATTTTTGGTATTATCGTAAAAGCCTCCATACTAGGACTTGTTTATATATTATAGACACATATTAGTAGATTGAATAGACGTCAACGAATGGCCCCTGTGATTGACCTCTCTCTATCGGACAGGAGAATAGAAAATCCTAAAGGTGCTCAAGAGTTGATAAGAACTAAGTAGTAGTGGTGGTTCCACTTTTCTAAAGCTTGGACACAAATGGAAAGTGGTCAATGCAATGGCTATACGTGAAGTGAGCAGAGGAGAAGGAGAGAGTGAGAGAGGGAGGGAGAGGGAGGAGAGGGAGAGGGTGAGAGAGTGAGAGAGAGACCCATCAAGGAGAGAAGAGGTTAAACGAAAAGGAAAATATATTTACAATGGGTCCTGCCACGAGAATGGGCTTTAAGAATGAGGTCCAATCCCCAACAACCTTCATCTAGGTCATGGGCCAGATAAAAAAAACTACTTTCTTGAATTGGTACAATTTTCGTAATTCTAACCTCTATCATCACTACAGCATGGAAAATTTGTTGAAGCTGGAGAGTGTGTTCTCGGAACTCGGAACATAGTCTACAAGCTAATTTCAAAAAGTGTTTCGAAAATTCGAACACAAATACGAACAAAGACCCCATCTACTCACCGAATGCTTTTTATATAAAAGCTCCGAGGGCGACAGAACATAATTTTATATAGGAAATGGAGTTTCACTTCTTCAGATGTTTGAAAAGTAGAGTTGGAAGGGAAAAACTCGGAAAGAGAGAGAGAGAGAGAAATAGCGAGAGAAGGATTAAGAGATAAATACACGTAGAGAGGGAACTCTGTCTTTGGGGCTCAAGAAGGTAACACAAAAGAGGCGAATGAATAGCGAGCCCCTGAGACATATGCATATCTGATGATACGATTCACCTATGGGAAATCGCGGACAAGGAAACACACAACCGCGGACAAGGATAAAAATTTGAATGAACGATTAAAGGGATGGGTTCACTACAAAATCACCTTGTTTTTATGCTTTAGTTTGATTGTACAAAGGGAAACTCAAACAAAAAGCATAAAAAATATTCCTTGAATTATTCCCTAGGGCAGATATTAGGTAAAAAAGGTGAGTATCGATCGATCTTCCGATAAAGTTGTACTGCGAGATAAACTAAGGAACCTAAGATAGATGGCTGAAACACACTGTTTTTTCATTGTTTTAAAGGGTCAGGCCCATTTCAAATGACCCCTATTTTTGATGATTATATCTTATTCTCCATGTCAAATATAGTAGGATGCTATATTTTTCTAATATTCAAGCGCACAATTCACACACTATTCAGCAATTTACCGTGGGCAGTCATACCCAACTATTTATCGCAGTTGGCACGCCCATTCGCACTGATTGGCCAATATCGCAAATGCCACGCCCAATAGAGTATATTGCCCAATTAGAGCGAAGGGGCGTGACAACTGCGATAAATAGTTGGGTATGGCTGGCAATGGTAAATTTCTGAATAAAGCGTGAATTTTGCGCTCGAAAATTAGAAAAATATCATATCCTACTATATTTGACATAAAGAATCATATGGAATCATCAAAAATAGGGGTAATTTGAAATGGGCCTGACCCTTTAAGTAAAATAAACGATGAAGATACAGTTTATTTTGCTCAAAACAGTGTGTTTCAGCCATATCTCTTAGCTTCCTTAGTTTATCTTGCAGTACGACTTTATCGATCAATACTCACCTTTTTTACCTAATATCTTCCCTAGGGAATAATTCAAGGAATGTTTTTTATGCTCTTTGTTTAAGTTTTCCTTTGTACAATCAAACTAAAGCATAAAAACAAGGTGATTTTGTAGTGAACCCATCCCTTTAAGGAAAGGTTTTGGGAGATAAATTAGATTAAACCAATAGAAGGAATAAGTGTAAGTCCAAAATTGTGTCTACCCATGTCGCATTGTTACGAAAAATGTGGATTAGCTTTGCAATCAATAGTCACAAGACATTACACTAATGGACAATGCAATAACACCACTAATTGTAAAACGAGAAAATCTTACCTTTTTGCTCATTAGAGGGTTTACTGCACCGAGGTCCGCCTCACAAAGACATGGTGCCGATTCAGTCTCCGTGGTTCCATTGTCAACATAGAATAGTACTCTCTTTACTTCCTCCCTGTTATGAGATGACGATCCTCCACGGTCATCCGTCGGCGTGAAACCTTCCGATACGTCCTTCTCACCGTCGCCGACGGAAAAAGACACCCGACCTTTCTCTCTATGGTTAGGAGAGGACTTTCGTCGCTCTCTGTTTCCGTCGTGAAGTATCGAAGGATGAATTTCTTGGTCTTTAGCTGATTTCTCAGGAGCGCCTAATGGATCAAACAGTCTTTTTCCAATGAGTCTAGCGGTAGTGCTCGGTTCCGGTGGTACTAAATTACTAAATATTATTTTAAAGCGGTATAACAGCTGGTTTTTGAAACGGACTGCACCTGTGTGCACTTGTGCACAGTTCGTTTAGTTTAGTACACCTGTTGGAGCGCGGGCTAACAATAATTACGAAATTTACGAAATTTCGGTGGAAAATCAATAACATCGCACTAAAGGAACTCACGCAGTATATTATTGTTGACCATCGATCCATTCAGGACAGTATCGATTAGCTGATCTGCTTTCGTCATTCCCTGCTTATCCATGAGGTCATTCTCATTGACAACGTCACTTTTCTTCATAATATTATCACTCGGCAGGACCACGTCACTCTTCCTTCCTCTGATGACGCAATCTTTCAACTCCGGCCGTCGTTTATCTCTCCTCTCTCCCCAACCACAACAAATCAATATCTTGATCGACGGCAATTTGGAAAAGTTGAATACCAGTTTAACTGAAAAGGCTAGATTTCAAAATGAGTATAGGTAGAATGTATACGGTATACTGTGTAGACAAGAGAAGGCTTTGATTGCTCATGACTCATGGATCTATAAGGATCTATAAGACTGACTACGACAACTGGTGCACTTGAAGAAAGCGATCAAAATAAATGTACTGAAACAATAAAGATCTACGATCAGAATAGCCCACAGCGCCCGCGTGCTTATCTCTCACGATAAAATGATTGAGCCACTAGATATTCAAACTTAGAAAACGGTTTAATACAGAAAAGGTACATATAGGTTGGAATGGAATAAAGAGTTAATATATAGGTTGGATTTATCAGACACGCCGAAACACCCATGGTACTAAGAAACTTCTCGTTTTCTACGCATTTGTTAACCCAAGTAAAAAAAAATTGGATTTACTAATGGTTATCATCTGAATGAGGAATGTGTTTTTATGGAAGAAAAAAAAAGAGACTAACAAAAATAAAAATTGACAATTAAATAGTGTTTTGGTCTTGACGAGGTACCACTGGAACCCCTGAAACTAACTCTACTCTGACACTCTGTTTTTCTTTCTCACCCTCTCAATCACACGTGCTGCAAGGAATGAGAAATAAGTACGCAGCTGTTTCACAAGAAAGCCTGAATGTGAAGGTAAAGAAAAAAAAATCATCAAATGGGTATGGAAGAAAAACGGACAGAAACATTATTTTTTGATCAAAAATTGGAGAGTTGCTAGAGGTTTACTATCAAGTCCTGATGCCACAGTACATCGCTAACCTGTGTTTTTTTTCATTGATGAGTAAAATGCAGCTATCATCCTCATATCTTCTCCTACAAATGTGCATAAATAGGTACAGCAAATTGATACGACTAGATATTATATGATTATACATGTGAAAGTTAATACTACATTTCGTAGTGCTAGAGCCAGAGTTAGTGACATTTTCTGAAAAAAAAAAGATGGATGATGGATTAGGAAAGAGAGAAAGCGAATAATATCTCGTACGTCATACATAGTAAGAAGCCATGGTCGCTGGAGCAAGTGTTATATATGTCAGTAGGTAATCAATACAATTACCATACAAAATATATGTTGGTAATAAGTAGTAATACAGAATGCAAGTATTAAGCTCCGGCTAGCAAAATAAGTCACGTGTAATCTTCATCGTTGACTCGCATGAGCTTTGTGATGCAATCCACAGCAGACAGATCAGATTTCAAGGTTAAATTGTCCCTCTATCTCTCTCTCTCCTCTTGATGAAGCTTATATGCCTCGCGAGGAAAAAGAATTCTAATATAAGCTCTTTCATATGCGATTTAAATGTCGAATATTTTCAAAGTCATTGACGTCTTCTGCCACAACATGCGTGCAAACGGGTGTAATATAATAATAATAATATAAAATTTATTTTTTGTTTACCATTTTCTCTCAATATGACGGTGCGGTTGTGCTGTATGTGGAAGAAACAAATTTTGATATGCTCGAATATGGGAGTCATGTTGAGAAGACATAGAGGGAGAGAATGGTCAATTGGAAGAGTTGTATGAAAGAGATCTGGTATGTGGTTGGTTTTATTTGTGGTTGCTCAAATAGTAACGGGGTTAAGATGTACCTGAAGCACAATGCACAATTCACAGTTCATATCATAATAATTTATGACGCACAAAGCGATCAACAACAGGACTCGCCTCGCGGATGACCACTGCTGCTCTTATAAGCATATCCGGAAATTAGGCTCACGGTAGACATTTGATACAGTTTTCGCGAAATGTTAGGCAGTGCACTCGCCCGGACATGGCGATAGCCCGGCGAAGGTTCGGCAATGTGTGCAGCGAGATGTAGGCGCGCGCCAGTTTTTATCGCCGCGCGCCAGCCGTGTTTTGTTAGTGTACTACTGTCATAAAATGGTGCATATCAAAGTGTGTATGACGCGAGAAAATAAAAATATTTATGACGAAAAATTGAATTTGATTAGTCTTTGCCAGAAAACTCACGCGGAGGATTATGCGAAACCGGAACGAAATGAAAAGTAACAATATGAAAGTAGAGTATTATGTTAAGTCGTGGAAAGAACTGGTAAACCACTGCTATTTTTTTACACGGAATTTGAACGTTTTGCCGTTTTCTGTCTTTGTTATTTGTTTATTTCAGGTCATTACCACAAAGTACACATGCATGGTGTTGTGGACAACGAGAGACAAACCGTTCAAATTCCGCACCACATTGACCAAACAAAAATCGACACTCCATTAGACAATTATCGCCTCAAATACGGGCCAAGAGCAGACGAATTATCGACCGACTTTCATGGACAATTGGAAACTAATGATTGCTACGTTTACAGTAACTTGCATCATAGCAAAAAAATCTGCACGTGTACACTAAACCATATATGAAACGTGAAAAAACCCATCCCACACGTAGATCTTACTCGAGGAAAACCACTACACAATTCCAGTCAGGTACTATCTATGATACATACATACTGAGACACCTTCAGAAAACTGCAGAAAACAGTTTTTATTTTTTTTCTTGGGCGTGACCTCATTTTGTAACCTCTCGACAGCCTAGACCTGACTTTAAACGTAAGTTGAATATAACGAGCGAAAAATCTGAATGGGAACTAATAAACTGAAATTGAATTACCTTTTTTGCGTGAAAATTCACTAACACAATTACCTCAATTCAAGGCAATTCGAACTATGGCAAACAGCCAAACTTGCACACACAGAAACAATAAAATCAACTTATTTTATTTTATTTCAAACGATAAAAATCACTTTTTTGACAGCATTTTTTTTTTGTCTTTTACAGTGGTTTTTTTTGTGCGAATGAATACATGAGGGTTCGAAAAAACCAAAGAATTTTCATGAGCAGCACGTCAAAGCCCATATCTGCCCAAACGAGACTTTTCGTGGTTAAACCCAGTCCTGTTTTTCTTGGGTACAAATTCCATGTGACATGCATGAGTACAACTTTTCACCAAATAAGCGTGATAGCAATCTGAACTCGGAACAGCCTAATAAGACATTGTCTCTCTGTTAGTTAGCCGGGTCTGAATCCTGCTCATTTTGTGTTTTAAAAAAGTATGATAGCCGGTTTTGAAACTTAAGCCGGACGCTGTATTCCGATGTACTGAATGCAAATTGATGCGCTAATACTTCGCAATTTTAAGCTGACTGCATTAATTTGCGTGCAACATATGGGAATGAAGTAATCCAAAATACATTTCAAAAAATGTATAACTTCTAATTCAAACATAAACAAACCGAGTGGTTATGAAAAAGTTAGTCTTACGGCAATTACAAATTCACAGAACTGAAGAATACAGCGACATTTCCTTGCATGCGCATGTTGCTTACTTAGTCGTGTGCTGGCATAAAATCCTGTTCTATTTAATTACCCGTGATAGTAATCTTAATTGCCAGCGCCAGGTTGTGAAGCCACAGGAAAACATACAAAAAACACTAAAAATTAGATTTATTTGTTTTCAACCTCACAGTTAGTAGGAGTGCCAGTAAGGTGATGAGCTTGTCTATTCCATGATGCAACTTACAATTAGCTAATTATTTATTTAACAGTTAACAACATATAGGAACATGGTCGCAAATATGTGGGAACCATGGTATAGAAAAACGATTCAAAATATTTCCAAAATATACAGTAAACATTTGTGAGAATAAGTGAATAAGTGCAAATATTGAATGCGATATATTAGAAACTATTGTCGGGAACAAATATATAACGAAAAGAATACGATGGAAGAGTAAGAATAAAAACTCAGGTTTGGGGACAGGGATGTTTAACCATAAGTGAATGAACGGACGATTATGAAAATCGCTTGTCACAACTTAGTTCGGTGGATTGAAAGTAGTTAGTTATAATTAACTAGCAAGTACTGGAAATATATGTAGCTTGTAGTTTGTAGTCTATAGTCTAATCACTGTCGGAGAGACCATGTGACGAGCGGTAGCTGATGGTGCGTGGGCGGTAGGTGAATCGAGGCTTGCGCGGTTCCGGAAGAGGTAGCGGAGAAGAAGGTGGTGAGATTTCAGGCGTCGACGGGGGAGAAGGAGTCCGCGACGACGAAGCGGAAGAACAGATAGAGGCACGCGACGGGCGGCGCAACTCAGCACAGTCCAGGTTCTTGAGACGCGGTAGCGCACGAGCGGTCAAAAGTCTGAAAGGAACGTTGGTTTTAGTTTTTAAATCGGTATAACGAACGGTTTTGAAACGCATGCTGGACGTCGTATTCCCAAGCAGCCCGTGCAAATAATTGAGCGATGTTGCGATGTTTGCCGAATTATATTCGTTTGCGTACGCATGGACAGATAAATTTTGCGTGCAGATAGATCTCAGAAACCGGCCGTTATATCGCTTTAAGAACTTAAGTGCACGAATTACTAGATTTTTTAGCAGTCGAGGCTATGCGCTATTCTTTGATGTTACGGTTTGCAGTGCTTACGGGTGCACGAATTACTAGATTTTTTAGCAGTCGAGGCTATGCGCTATCCTTTGATGTTACGAGTTTGCAGTGCTTACGGGTAATCCTTAAAATGCTTCTTAAACTTGACCCCCTCCTACATTCAATTTGTATATTAGTACATTTCCACTGCAAAGTTACATTGAAGTCGGCAACAAGTAGCTTTCTCTATCATTTGCTCTCAATAACAACAAACTAGAGTACCGATAAGAAGTGTGCGTACCGTGTTCTGCGGGTGCTCGATGTGCCACGCGGGTCTTTCGAACAATCTTTATTTAGTTGGTGATATTATTTAGTTAAAAGAGAGAAGAGGTGATGTCCAACAACTGGACACTAGGAGTACAGGTCCTCAGCAACTGAGGTGTGGGGAGATTGTTCTGCAACAGAACAAACTGGAGATGAGCCCCAGCAACCGGGACTACCGTCAAAGCAGCTAAGAGTTAACCTAACCTCCACTTAAGTACTGATGATGGTGGGCGGAGCCTATTACATCATGCGGGGCAAGATATTAATAAGAAATATGCGCGCAATTAATCGAATAACAACAAAATGTGAGTCATGAGGAAGAAAGTTAACTCAAAAGTTTATTGATTATTGTATAGTTTCCTAAAGGATATAAGGAATAAAGTGAAGGATAAAGGCAATTGAATCTATAATAAGTGCAAATTTAGCATAATTATGCACACTCCCCCCGAGCGAAAAAAAAGGGAGATTGGCGAATATGAAATAAAATTGAAGCATCAAATAAGCATACTGCAATAATAATGTTACTCATGTTGCTCAACTACCAACAACATCAATAGGGGACATGTTCAGCAATTTTATACTACAACGAATGTAGTACGGCAATGATGTAGAACTGTAGAACTGCAGCCGCAGCAGCTGTGGCAAGCAGACGACTACGACGGTAGACTGACAGCAACTGTTCAATCACGGAGATGGTCCAGTAGTGCTCGACGACTTCAGGACGGCGACGACGGGAGACAGACTGACAGGCGGCTGTGCAGTCTCGAAGATGGTCCAGAAGTGCACGACGTCTTCTGGACGGCGACGACGGGAGACTGATAGGCGGCTGTGCAGTCTCGGAGATGGTCCAGAAGTGCACGACGACTTCTGGACGGCGACGACGGGAGACTGACAGGCGGCTGTGCAGTCTCGGAGATGGTCCAGAAGTGCACGACGACTTCTGGACGGCGACGACGGGAGACTGACAGGCGGCTGTGCAGTCTCGGAGATGGTCGTCTGGACGGCGACGACGGGAGACTGACAGGCGGCTGTGCAGTCTCGGAGATGGTCCAGAAGTGCACGACGACTTCTGGACGGCGACGACGGGAGACGGGAGACTGACAGGCGGCTGTGCAGTCTCGGTGATGGTCGTCTGGACGGCGACGACGGGAGACTGACAGGCGGCTGTGCAGTCTCGGAGATGGTCGTCTGGACGGCGACGACGGGAGACTGACAGGCGGCTGTGCAGTCTCGGAGATGGTCCAGAAGTGCACGACGACGTCTGGACGGCGACGACGGGAGACTGACAGGCGGCTGTGCAGTCTCGGAGATGGTCCTAGAAGTGCACGACGACTTCTGGACGACGACGGGAGACTCACAGCAACTGTGCAGCCTCGAAGAGGATCCAGGAAGTGCACGACGACTTCTGGATGGCGATGATGGGAGACTGACAGCAACTGTTCAGTCTCGGAGCTGGTCCTAGAAGTGCACGACGACTTCTGGACGACAACGACTGGAGACTCACAGCAACTGTGCAGCCTCGAAGAGGATCCAGGAAGTGCACGACGACTTCTGGACGACGACGACGGGAGACTGACAGCAACTGTTCAGTCTCGGAGCTGGTCCTAGAAGTGCACGACGACTTCTGGACGACAACGACGGGAGACTCACAGCAACTGTGCAGCCTCGAAGAGGATCCAGGAAGTGCACGACGACTTCTGGACGACGACGACGGGAGACTGACAGCAACTCAGTCTCGGAGCTGGTCCTAGAAGTGCACGACGACTTCTGGACGACAACGACGGGAGACTCACAGCAACTGTGCAGCCTCGAAGAGGATCCAGGAAGTGCACGACGACTTCTGGACGACGACGACGGGAGACTGACAGCAACTGTTCTGTCTCGCAAAGGGCGGTCAAATAGCAACAATTGACGCACGAGTGGAACAACCGCAACGGTTGCTTCTGAAGAGTTGCACCACAGGCAGCTGTTGCGAACGAAGAGGAGAACCACATCAGATGTGGCTTTCAGCAACCATAATTGAAGAACTTCGGTGCAGATACAGTAGCAACTACTGGTCTGCGCGGGCGGCGTAGATTCAGAAGGGACGGTGCACCATGTGCGTACCGTGTTCTGCGGGTGCTCGATGTGCCACGCGGGTCTTTCGAACAATCTTTATTTAGTTGGTGATATTATTTAGTTAAAAGAGAGAAGAGGTGATGTCCAACAACTGGACACTAGGAGTACAGGTCCTCAGCAACTGAGGTGTGGGGAGATTGTTCTGCAACAGAACAAACTGGAGATGAGCCCCAGCAACCGGGACTACCGTCAAAGCAGCTAAGAGTTAACCTAACCTCCACTTAAGTACTGATGATGGTGGGCGGAGCCTATTACATCATGCGGGGCAAGATATTAATAAGAAATATGCGCGCAATTAATCGAATAACAACAAAATGTGAGTCATGAGGAAGAAAGTTAACTCAAAAGTTTATTGATTATTGTATAGTTTCCTAAAGGATATAAGGAATAAAGTGAAGGATAAAGGCAATTGAATCTATAATAAGTGCAAATTTAGCATAATTATGCACAAGAAGTCTGTATTGGTGTTTACGCTGCTGAATAACTTACTATATAAACTACGTTCCTGGGTGCGCAGCGCACCGCGTACCCAGCCGCGCAAATTGGAGTGCGGGCGTAGCCAGCCGCGTACCGCGCAGAGGGGCCCCGGCCAGCCGCGTAGTTTGCAAACTACGCGGCTGGGTGCACGGTGCCTCGGGGCTCTGGTCCTCAACCGCGCAGCGCACCCCCAGCCAACCGCGCAGGGGGCCCCCATCCAACCGCGCACCCAGCCGCGCAATTTCGACTATATCCGCTTCACCACCCAATGTTTCTTTTCGATTATTAGACATGCGCTTTATGGCCGAGTGGTCTAAGGCCGTGCACGTTACGAACTTGTGTCGTGATGTGCACGTTACGAAAATGTACGTTCCAGTGGTTTGCTACATACGCCAACGTTTCATGCGTCTTCATCGTATGCGTTCTTGGATGAGTTCACCTGTGAGTTCATCTGAGTGAGTTTCACCAAATAATTCACCTGTGAGTTTTGTACGTGTGTATATCACTATTCTGAATAGGGTGCGGCCAGCCCGGATTGCCAATCAGGGACAAGAATTCAAGCGACGGACACGCCTCCTGCAGATGCTGCAGCAACAGACCGACGTTGCGAATCTAGAAATGATATGGTCTACGTTGTCTCATATAAGAAATCAATACTTGTTCACGACTTAGGGACATGCAGAACATAAAACTAATCGAAAAACAAAATGCATCGAAAACTTGCGAATGATAAACGTGTCTTGTTTGATTGGGAGGGGAGATACCAAGGTGTCATTCTCGTAGTTTTCTCGCAGAAAAAAAATAGGGATAATGTTCAGGTTGGCGTTCATCTCCCACAAAACCGCTACCTTTTCTATGTGAAAACTTACCTTGTTATTATTTATAGAGAGCGTGAGTAGTCGAGGAAAGCGTGGGATGTGAAGGGAATTCTCGTTGAGGAGGTTGCCATCCGCGATCAGGTGCTCTACCGTGAGACGGTTTTCAATTACCACAGCGGGAAGGGAACTGCAAGGGAGAAATATCCTCATGATATCTGTAGCCTCTTGCTGAGAACCGGATTCTTGCATCACGTCTATACGCTAGTCAACCCATCTGTCCAACTTTTTTTTTTTAAATAAATTAATCGATTAATCGGGCGCCACAATGTCTTCAAAACATGTGCGGCGGGAAAATTGATCTAGCATCCTAAGGTCCGAGCGGAATTAAAACAATATAACTTACAATAGTTGCTGGTGGGAGATATCGATTACACGCAATTTCTTGTCCACCACTGGGTGATGCGCTCTGTTTGGTGAGCGCGTGTGTGAGTGAGAAGAAGCACAGGCAGCTAGCATCCAATGAACAATCAGCAGAGTGTGAGAGGCGATCTGTGGAAGACGCTCTGCAATGGGGTACTGTATATTATAGGGTACGCATAAAGTATATTTCAACAATGAAAAACGCGAACGCCATTTTAATATACAGAAAATATACGTGAATGATAAAAAAAGAGACAGATAAAGTTGACTTTCCAGAGTCACAGTTAGGGATCGTTTAGAAGCAATTTAAAAACAACTGGAAAAAAGGGGGCAGAAAACAACTGTTTTTTATACTTCAAACATTAGTTATTTAAAATATTGTCAATAGATATTGAGGAAAGGTTAAAGCATTATTTGCAGAATTCATGGGAAGGCGAAGAGTCTTTTTTGACAACTGATGATTCCATAAGTATTCATAAAAGAAATTCTGCAAAGGTGTGACATCGTCACTGGTTTACAATTCCACGTGGACTCTCTTTTGAAACTTCAAGTCACAAAACGGCACAAAGACAATACCTGACACTCGCCTCATTTCTAAGTCATGATTCATGTACAAGAAATGGATTTCCTTATATTTGCTTCAAACATCTACGATTAGAGAAACAACGCCTACTGCGGGAACCAAACCAAACTTGACTTAGTTTTTGCAATATCTTATGTCTAATATTGTCATTTTCAATAAAATACGATGACATTATGCTATTTTCACCATCTGCGATTTCGCTTACTAGATGAAAATGCACGAGAAACGCTTACAAGATGAGTACACATGTGTAACAGGTGTACGTTCACTTTCGGTTTATTTCATATATTTTATTTTGACATACGGTTGAGTCGCTCAATTGCGTGGGGGTTCTGGACAACGTTGAAGTCAAGGAGTCGACAGCTGAAACCCCATTTCCTATTCCGACTTCATACTTATCCGGGGATATTACACCAACGTTGATCGATTCCACATAGACGAGTGGGGAAGGGTGCTTCAGAGTAAGAGACTGTTTTCGGTGTTGGGAGGGCTTTTTGAAGGTATGGAGGGGGAGCCCCTATCTATTGATAAGAGATAAGAGCAGTAGGCAAATAGTCGAGATTGGCGGGACAACGAGATGTGTACAAGGTGCGAGCAAAACAAGGGCAGTAAAGCGACTTTTAGAAGTTTAATCAAAGATCGATCGACATTTGAATACATGGTCTCAGCTTTCTGTAGACAGCAGTCCATAGATCGCGAAAAGTTTGGTTTGGTTCGACTCCTACCAGGACAGACCAAGATTTCTCCTTAGAATATTGTGATTATAGGAATATAGTATTTATATAGCAGAATGCAGTAATTAAATATCATTAATACCATTTGGAACGTCAATTTAGATTGGTGTTTTGTACGCCACGTACGTCATATAAGAGAGTCACATGAGCGAATTGTGATCCAAATTGGTACGTAGCTTTGGAATATTTACGCTTTTGCAAACAGAAAGGCAACATATGGCTGATACACAGCACCTCGTGACTTTGCAACTAGGTGATAAACCCCGACGATTGCTAGATTATTTAGCAAAGCATACAGTGCCGCGTGCCGACCTTATAAATGACCTTACAAGGGTCCTACTAAAAGTTTGTATCCGAAGAGAGATCTCTAGCCCTAAATTAACTAAAAAGGACGATGGTCGTTTCAGAGAGCATAAAAATCTGCAATACTTGCTTTATCAGTCGAATGCAACGTCCGAATCAGGACCGAATGACCCTTGTGGGTGTATTTGACCTCAACTTTTCTATCAAATAAAAGATAAGAAAAATGACACGGTACCAATCACTGAGGGACACAATTTCGGGAAATATCAGCAAAAGTACTCAAAATAAAAAGTTCTGGAGAAAGAATGCACAATGCACCCACCAATAGATCCTGGACTCCCATTCGACTATGTATAGAAAGTCGAGTCGGGTTCTATTGCAAGGTTCATCGAAAACCGTCATCAGTTGGTCACGAAATGGTCATAAACAGTCCCGAACCAGCCACCAGATGTTTTTTTGGTAAAAAAAAACATTTTGTGACTAACCACGGTTTTTCTGTGACTTCGGCAATTATTTCGTTTTCCTTAGCCGTGAAAATTGCGCACAGTTTAAAATCTAATTGTAAGGGTGTAAAAACAAAACTTATTTTGTTTACAGTTTTTAAAATTACAGATGTTATGGGTATGGATATAGGAATAATGTAGTTGGCAGTTTGAGTGGCTTTATAAATGGATCGTGCAACATTTAGTCCCCCATACAAAAGCAATTTTTAAAAGTAGAAACTATTCGGTGTCTTTTGCATGCATGATTAACTTTTTGTGGAAGAAACAATTATTTCAACTAAATTTAGTACATCGTTATTACGTATAAAAAAGAAATCAGAGTTTTGGGCATAACATTTTTTTAATAAAATAAAAAAGGCGGAAATTTTGCACAAATTTTGACAATTAAAGGGTCAGGCCCATTTCAAATTACCCCTATTTTGATGACTTCATCGGATTCTCCGGTTCAAATATAGTAGGCTGAATTTTTTTCCAATTTTCAGTCGCTATTTTCAAGCAGTTTTCAGCAATTTACCATGGCCATGGCCAGTCATACCCAACTATCTATAGCAGTTGTCACGCCCAGTTGCGCTGATTGGCCAATATCGCAATTGCCACGCCCAATAGAGCATATTGCCCAATTAGCGCCGAGGGGCGTGACAACAGCGATATATAGTTGAGTATGACTAGCCATGGTAAATAGCTGCATACTGCGTGAATTTTGCGCTTGAAAATTAGAAAAATATCGTATCCTACCATATTTGACACGGAGAATCAGATGGAATCATCAAAAACAGGGGTCATTTGAAATGGGCCTGACCCTTTAATTAATTTATCTTTAATTTAATTCGTAAAGTAATTTCCTATTCGTCCTCAAGAGCGCACCCACGGTACAAACACCCAAAAAAATATTGGTTTTATTTTGACAAATCTTGCGCAATTAATTTTTCATATGCGTAATAAATGATGTATTATGTTAAAAGGAAATTTTTTGACGCGACCTTTTTATCCCTACTATACTTATTAGAAGCCAAACGCCAAAGGACCGGCCCACGTACACAATATGTACACTAATTATAAAGGTGCAAGCGACTGACCAAAAATCTTTATAGGTTTGAAGTTATTACCCTCTATGTTTCCTTTTTATGGATGAAACTAGAGCAGGACTTTGGTGTTTCTAAAAAAAGAACAGAAATACTGCGCAGAAGTGACAAGAATTTCCCTTTTCTTATTGTTAGTGATGGAGGTTTTGTAATAACCTTCCACCCTTTTCATAACATATAAATTATATAATCAGCATCTACTACGTCATCTACCATCGGCTATTGGGTGAACGTTCTTGCTGAATAATGTCCAAGCTAATTTTGATACAAAGCTGCACCAAACATTACTAAACTTGTTGTCTTTAAAGGTTATCGCCACCAATTAGCAGATTTGCTATTTATCTCATAATAGAACAGTTAGGTACGGTAATAATTATTATAATTATATATACTTTTGTAATTGAACTCATGACCATGACGGCACGGTCTATGCGCGATAACGAGTACCTTCTGCTATACATATATGCTAGTCCAGCAAATCACGAGCGTTTTTGCTGAGCATCCCCATTTAGCTGTGTTGGGCCTAACTTGCCGAGTTAGTGCCGAAGGTTTTCCTTCATTGCACACCTACTTATTGTGGGAATATTCAGCAATTTATTCCAAATCATCGACGTACTGCCGCTCATCCATAAGGATATTCAGGTACTATTACACCCGCGGTCAAGGTTAGTTTCTTATTCGGTTTTTATTATTATTTTGTACACTTTTACTCTATAACCTTATATGTTTCTTTACATACTCTATAACATTTGTCTCTCTATCCCTTTCTCAATATCTACTTTACCTTTCTTTCTCACTGCCTAAGCCTACCGTCATCGCACTGATGAGACCCAACGGTGGCAAAATCCTCGTATGCGAAGGGTCGAAACGGGGTTACCGTATTACATATGGTATATTCACGTTAGTTTGTTGAATTTATTCACTTATATCTTCCCAATTTGCTTCCTCTTTTATTTGTTATTGGATCTTGGCTCGCATCTGTTGGAGGCTTCGCTGCCCCACTAGCTTGCTATAAGATCTTCCTCCTTCCTTACCTAATTTTGTAATATTTTATGTTTTATCTATTTCTTTCCACGCTGACAATTCTATGATATCCCCTCTCTATGTTGAATACTCTTTTATACTGACTAATATTCGCACTATATTTGCTTCCTTTCCTTTTAGGCTAGTTGGTCGCCATACATCACATCACACAGTACACAGTACTTCAGGTTCCCTTTCCATTATCGTTGTATATCCAACTATTTATTTCGACTCGTAATGTGAGCTTCTATGTATCTCAGCTTTATTTGTTTTTCCTACACCTTGCACCCCTCTCTAGACTTAGGTTTGCTCTGTCTCCTTACTTAGTCTCTTTTCTTGCTTCTTGTTATCTAGAATCTATCTAGATAGCCGTGCCCTCGTGGCATAATGTTACCCGTGCCCTCGTGGCATAATTTTACCCGTGCCCTCGTGGCATAATTATACCCAAGTAGTGTACGGTGTTTTGTCCTTGTGACTAAACATTGTTGCTACATGGAATTCATGTCATTATTGACACGCTTATTTTTAGTCCTAATACTGTACTTACTTGACTGATTACATCTCTCATGATTCTATTCTACTTATTTTTGCTATATTTCCGTTTCTTTATTGTTGTTCATATGTTACAGAACTATGTTTCCTTCACTCTTAAACATGCTTCTGCTTTTCTTTCTTTTATCCTTAATTAAGTTTAATACCTCAATTTTATAGTTAATTTGCCGCCATCGCTTTTCTTTCAATCATTTTACAACCTTCAAACACGTCCCGTTTATTCACTACTTTCAAGGGCCCTTACTTTCTTTACGTTTTTTTTCTCCCTTTTTTTTTTTTACTTATTATTTGTGTTTTTTATATATAAATTTTCTGTTCACTTGTTAATTTCAACATTTATAATATTATTAGGTAATTTTTGTATTACCGTCACTTTTGCAGTAATTTCTACTGCTAGCCCTTTATAATTCCATCTTTCGGACTGCTTTGATCCCCGGATAGTCTCTATCTTAAAACCTACTTCTTTTTACTTACTATCTGATATCGGCTTCCACACGGCACTATGGAGGTAGTGGTTATACTCAAGTATTCCACGAACACTGTAAGAGGCATTCTCCGGTTCATGGTTGTAAACGGAAAGTGGGAGAATGTCGCTCGGTGTCCTTCGTGTCAACGTGGTAGAGTTCTCTAGCTTGAACCCGCCATGTAAGTTTCTCAGATTCTAAAAGCTCTTTCCATTACCCAACCTATCCTCTGAAGCCGAGGGCGGCGGACTGAGGTGAATTCTTATGCCCTAACAATACCACAGCAAACTACCACACCCAAACTTGTTTCAGCTCTAAAAAGATTGGCCCGAATCTAAAGCTTACGTCTATTGAAGGCACAAGTCTTTTGGCAATCCCTGTAAATCGTCCCGTTGCAAAATTTGCCATTGATCTCTTTCGAAAAACTCATTCGTAGCAGCACAACAAGATACTTCTCTCATACTTTCCCTCTAGTATTAGTAATTGCTCCAGCGAAGGGGTTATCTATAGTCTAACTTGTGATAACTGCAATATGCAGTATGTAGGTGAGACAAAGCGCTCTTTGAAAAGCAGGTTTAGTCAACATCGTTATCATCTCAATAAAAATTCACAAGAAAACATTCTGTATCGTCATTTCTCAAAATGTCAAGCAAATTCCGATGTTAAACTATTTACTATACATATATTAGACTGTTTAGATGAAACAAGAATAACTGTATTCGCAAGGATAAAGAACTCTTTTGGATTAGGCTTCTTAACACTGCTTACCCATACGTCTTAAACGATCATATTAAAGGCTTCGGACTCATTAGTGACTACTCTAAGAAAAATCTTGGTAATAATAACATTCCATATTTCTGTCTTAACATAATTCGGCCACCTAAAAACCGAGGTCCCGTAATAAAATGAAACGTAGATTGTCTATTAATACTACTCCTCCAAACTTATCCCATCCTACTGATTTCCAAACACTTGTTTCTCTCAAAAACCGGGTGGCTAAATCTACTAAAAAGATCCTGGTTCGAAATTATTTCTCTAATGAACACTCTAGTTATTTCAGACGTAATGTAGAAGCAATATGTGGCAATTCTTGCGCTTCTAAAACTCTTAAAGATAGAAATACCAAGCCGTCTAAACCGGATTTTCGCATCAAAATTCCCTTTATTTGTACCGATTCTAAAGGCTTTAATCTCAAATACGCCATAAATAGATTCATCCGTAACACTTTCATCTCTAATAATATCCCGCTTCCATTTTTACCCCGTATTTGCTACCAAAATCAATATAACACTCCTTTAGGACCTCGCCTATTTAATCACAAGACTGTCGCTAACAACCCTACTGTTAACCACGTTCATTGTAATTGTAAGGATTACCTTTCTTTTTGTAACACTAAAGAAAAAATCGATATCGACGGTACTCTTAATATCTCTGGAAATTGCAAAATATTTGAATCCCGCTTCCCTAGAGCCACAACTCTTCTTTCAAAAGGAACCAAGTTCAGAGAACCTTTTCCAGTAAAATACTAGAAGAACATTTACACGTACTTTTCAATGACTTGTCTAAAAACCTCAATGAATACACTAGTACGCTTAATTGTTCTGTTCCCATATGGGAAAAGTTAAATGAAGTCATCCAAGGTTTTCGTAAACCTCATGTTAACTCTAACTGCTCTATTTACAAAGAAATTAACCATATAAGAGACAGTTTATTATTACATGCGTAGATAAGGCGTCCGCTAACTTTTGTTTCTCTTGCCCTCTTTTATATTCACACTTCCTTCATACAGAATTAGGTATTGCTAAGAACGAAAACGGTTCATTCGAATATAAAGGTAACGATACTTACTCTCCGTATCATCTCGAGTCACAGGACAATATTGTATCCCGTCATATTTACTATTCCAACATTCTTAATATAAAAAGCTCTGATACCGATCGCAAACTTCCTAACATTTACGCAGTTCCTAAATTGCATAAAAAATCGATTAAAATGCGTTACATCACAGCTGCTAAACACAGCTCTCTCAAAACCTTTCGATTACTCTTCAGAAAATACTGAAACATTTCCGTTTGCATTTTAAAAACTACTGTAATGCTAGTAAAACTTGGAGCAGTAATAAAACTAATTTCATTTCTATAGATAATTCCATTTGCATTAGTAATTCTACACTTATACATCGTTTCCATAAAGTCAAAGTCTTGGACTTTAGTAGTCTCTTTACCAACTTACCTCATGATTGTGTCATTGATAGCATCCTAGAACTAACGGATATATGTTTTAAAAACTCCGGTAAATCTCTTATTAACGTAGGATTTAAGAAAAGTTACTATACTGATGCTCCGTCTGCTAACTGTTTCTCTTCGAGTGAAGTTAAAAACATGGTACGCTACATAGTTAAAAATAGTTATCTAGTATTCCAGGGCATTATTTTCCACCAGATCAAAGGAGTTCCTCAGGGAGGTAACTCTTCTCCTTTACTTGCTGATTTAACTCTTTGTATGATTGAATTTAAATACTTTAAAGCTTTTTGAATTCTTCCCGGCTATAAGATGTCCATGTTCAGATATATGGATGACATAGCTATTTTCTATAATGATGATAACATTCTCGATATACTTGATTCCATCTATCCTAGCTCGCTCATTCTCGAAGCGGCCAATACTGTGATTCCTCCGCTCCCTTTCTCGATCTTGCCCTTGTTAGGTCTACACATAATTGGACTATCAATTTATACAATAAAACTGATGATTATAGTTTTGACGTTATAAGATTTCCTATGTATGACAGTCATATATGACCATATTAAAGTAAACTGTATCCAAGGTGAATAATACGTATCATAGATGCACTTCCCAGCTTATTTCTTTCAAATCCAAAATCCATTCATTCATTATCAAGCTGCTCTCCAACAATTACCCCAAAGACGTTGTACTCAAAACTATCAAAAAATCATTTAATAATATATTATTAGTCTTAAATACGATACCTCTACTAAAAGTCTCAACAGTTGGGTCGACAACCTTTAATTTTGCATTTCTGTCAATTCTTCCCTATTATGCAAAAATTTGTAACCGTAATCTACGACATACTATTTTCACTTATGGATAACTAATTCTTTTCAACGGACCACATAGTTCATAAACTTTACCTCATATTCTAACACTAGTTTATGTCATGTACTCTTACCCAATCAATACTACACACTACATCCCTTTCC
>JAANDG010000180.1:0-244781 GCA_036852015.1 Pelodera strongyloides
TTTGACCTCGTTTTTACTCGTTTTTTTCTTGCCACGGTTTTTTAGTGGAAAAACCCTGTGGCAAGATTTTGACTTTCGTTTTAACTCGTCAGCATTGCCACACGGTTTTTCCTAGTGGAAAAACCCTGTGGCAAGATTTTGACTTCGTTTTTAACTCGTCAGCATCTTGCCACACGGTTTTCCTAGTGGAAAAACCCTGTGGCAAGATTTTGACCTCGTTTTTAACTCGTCAGCATCTTGCCACACGGTTTTCCTAGTGGAAAACCCCTGTGGCAAGATTCTGACCTCGTTTTTAAGTCGTTTAGCATCTTGCCACACGGTTTTCGTATACAAAAACCCCGTGGCAAGATTTTGACCTCGTTTTTAACTCGTTCAGCATCTTGCCACACTGTTTTCCGAGTTGAAAAACCCTGTGGCAAGATTTTGACCTCGTTTTTAGCTCGTTCAGCATCTTGCCACACGGTTTTCGTTACACAAAAACCCTGTGGCAAGATGTTGACCTCGTTTTTAACTCGTTCAGCATCTTGCCACACGGTTTGCCGAGTTGAAAAACCCTGTGGCAAGATTTTTACCTCGTTTTTAACTCGTTCAGCATCCTGCCACACGGTTTTTTAACTCGTTCAGCATCTTGCCACACGGTTTTCCGAGTTGAAAAACCCTGTGGCTAGATTTTGACCTCGTTTTTAACTTCAGCATCTTGCCACACGGTTTCCCTAGTGGAAAACCCCTGTGGCAAGATTCTGACCTCGTTTTTAAGTCGTTTAGCATCTTGCCACACGGTTTTCGTATACAAAAACCCTGTGGCAAGATTTTGACCTCGTTTTTAACTCGTCAGCATCTTGCCACACGGTTTTCCTAGCGTGTTCTGACCTCGTTTTAGTCGTTAGCATCTTGCCACACGGTTTTCCTAGTGGAAAACCCTGTGGCAAGATTTGACCTCGTTTTTAACTTTAGATCTTGCCACAGGTTTCGTATACAAAAACCCTGTGGGAAGGTTTTGACCTCGTTTTTAACTCGTCAGCATCTTGCCACACGGTTTTCCTAGTGGAAAAACCCTGTGGCAAGATTTTGACTTCGTTTTTAACTCGTCAGCATCTTGCCACACGGTTTTCCTAGTGGAAAAACCCTGTGGCAAGATTTTGACCTTCGTTTTTAACTCGTCAGCATCTTGCCACACGGTTTTCCTAGTGGAAAAACCCTGTGGCAAGATTTTGACCTCGTTTTTAACTCGTCAGCATCTTGCCACACGGTTCCCTGTGGCAAGATTCTGACCTCGTTTTTAAGTCGTTTGGCATCTTGCCACACGGTTTTCGTATACAAAAACCCTGTGGGAAGGTTTTGACCTCGTTTTTAACTCGTCAGCATCTTGCCACACGGTTTTCCTAGTGGAAAAACCCTGTGGCAAGATTTTGACTTCGTTTTTAACTCGTCAGCATCTTGCCACACGGTTTCCGAAAAAAAACCCTTTGGCAAGATTTTGACCTCGTTTTTAACTCGTCAGCATCTTGCCACACGGTTTTCCTAGTGGAAAAACCCTGTGGCAAGATTTTGACTTCGTTTTTAACTCGTCAGCATCTTGCCACACGGTTTTCCTAGTGGAAAAACCCTGTGGCAAGATTTTGACCTCGTTTAAACTCGTCGCATCTTGCCACGGTTTTCCTAGCAAAAACCCTGTGGCAAGATTTTGACCTCGTTTTTAACTCGTTCGCATCTGCCACACGGTTTTTGTTATCAAAACCCTGTGGCAAGATTTTGACCTCGTTTTAAACTCGTTCGCATCTTGCCACACACGGTTTTCCTTAACAAAACCCTGTGGCAAGATTTTGACCTCGTTTTTAACTCGTCAGCATCTTGCCACCGTGTTTTCCGAGTTGGAAAACCCCGTGGCAAGATTTTGACCTCGTTTTTAACTCGTTCAGCATCTTGCCACACGTTTTCCGTTTGAAAAACCCTGTGGCAAAGATTTTGACCTCGTTTTTAGCTCGTTAGCAGCTCTTGCCACACGGTTTTCGTTACAAAAAACCCTGTGGCAAGATTTGACCTCGTTTTTTAACTCGTTCAGCATCTTGCCACACGGTTTGCCGAGTTGAAAAACCCTGTGGCAAGATTTGACCTCGTTTTTAACTCGTTCGCAGCATCCTGCCACACGGTTTTCGTTATGTGGCAGATTTTGACCTCGTTTTAACTCGTTCAGCATCTGCACACGTTTTTCCTAGTGGAAAAACCCTGTGGCAAGATTTTGACCTCGTTTTTAACCCTCGTTCAGCATCCTGCCCACGGTTTTTTAACTCGTTCGCATCTTGCCACACGGTTTTTCCAGTTGAAAAACCCTGTGGCTAATTTTGACCTCGTTTTTACTCGTTTATCAGCATCTTGCCACACGGTTTTCGTTATACAAAAACCCTGTGGCAAGATTTTGACCTTGTTTTTAACTCGTTCAGCATCTTGCCACACGGTTTTCCGAGTTGAAAAACCCTGTGGCAAGATTTTGACCTCGTTTTTAACTCGTTCAGCATCCTGCCACACGGTTTTTTTAACTCGTTCAGCATCTTGCCACACGGTTTTCCGAGTTGAAAAACCCTGTGGCAAGATTTTGACCTCGTTTTTAACTCGTTCAGCATCCTGCCACACGGTTTTCGTTATACAAAAACCCTGTGGCAAGATTTTGACCTCGTTTTTAACTCGTTCAGCATCTTGCCACACGGTTTTCCGAGTGAAAAACCCTGTGGCAAGATTTTGACCTCGTTTTTAACTCGTTCAGCATCCTGCCACACGGTTTTCGTTATACAAAAACCCTGTGGCAAGATTTTGACCTCGTTTTTAACTCGTTCAGCATCTTGCCACACGGTTTTCGTTATACAAAAACCCTGTGGCAAGATTTTGACCCCGTTTTTAACTCGTTCAGCCTCTTGCCACACGTTTTTCGTTATACAAAAACCCTGTGGCAAGATTTTGAGCTCGTTTGCCACAAGCTTTTCATATACAAATAATACAAAAACCCTGTGGCAAGATTTTGACCTCGTTTTCAACTTGTTCAACATCTTGCCACACGCTTTTCGTGTACGAAAACCCTGTGGCAGATTTTGACATCGTTTTCAACTCGTTCAGCATCTTGCCACAGGGTTTTTGTGCACAAAAAAAACCATGTGGCAAGATTTTGACCTCGTTTGACACAAGCTTTTCATATACAAAAACCCTGTGGCAAGATTTTGAGCTCATATATTATTCGTGTCTAAATTACTTGCGTGCCGCAGCATTGCATGGTGCGCGCAATGCCGGAATCCACAACCTTCATAGAGGATTTATAAGCACTTTCTTCCCCGTGGAAAGTGCCCTGTGGACGTTCATTAACATAACATAACATAACATTTATTACGAACATAAAATGTCGCACAAGTTTATTACAATACCTCTATTTCCTCTATAGAAAGTAAAAGTGCTAATTAACGGCCACTGGGCGCTTTCCACGAGGAAGGAAGCACTTATAAAACCTCTGGGTACGCAAAGTCGAAAATTACACCGAACAAAAACTATATTTTGTACCGCCAAAACGCGTCCTGCAAATCGTGACGCGCTTTTCAAACAAACTGTGTTACGACAAAGTTAACACTTGTGGCGCGTAGATGTGCACAATATCATACACAGCGCGTACAGTCAAAAATTGCCGCACACAAAGTATGCTTACTACCGCGCGTCATAGACCTGAGACCTGCAGGTCCACATATGCATATGCTACACACTTTTTCAATAAATTCCCTTTTCAACAAAAGCAAAAATTTCAGCGATGCGTTGTTCATCCAAATCGCGCGTTACATGTCATGACGCAAGATTATGAAACACACTTTTTAAATAAGTGCCGCTCCATTCCATGGTTGTAAACCTGTGTTGCGATATGCACAAAATACAATAGTGGAGGCGCACTGTTCTTCTTCACATAAAAACCGATAAGTGAGAACGTGGAAAATTCTGGTTTGCTTTTTAAATTACACATCGCGGCTGCTGTTATTCATCAATTTGTAGTGAAATAGCACATCATTGCACACACAGAACAGTGCGCACACCTCGCGCTCAATAAAAGTGCGCGTTGCTGCAATATCATAGACATTGTGATGTCAGAGTGGTTCCAGGCCAGCGCGCAGAAATTTCCAAATGCATATAACCTATAAAAATCTGTGTTGCGCGTTTACAAGCAGTGCATTTAGACCTCATGCTAACAGCAAATTCTGCTTTTGAGCAATTTCTTAGACAAATACATGGCGTATTGAGTTATATAAATATAACTCAAGGAATCCACCGCTCGCAAACTCGTAAGAAACGAGTGGGCATTGAAGAAAGTTCTGGGTTTTCAGTGGTTCATACCACACTAGGCAACTACTTGGCGACGATTTGTTTTTAGATCCGAAAATTGTCCACACTGCCCTCCAAGTGCTTGCCAAATCGTCAAATGATCGGTCACCGGTCGGCAAAGTTTTTTTTCTGTGGAAACCATTTGGAGACTGGTGAAACGGTTTTTTCAGAACTCCGCGGCGCCGTCCGTTTACCTGCGAAAGTGACAAAAAAGACTACAAAAACAGCACAACAAACCTAATAAATTTATTCAAGCGAGTGAAAGAATAACCAAATGTAGCCAGTGTATTAGACAATGTAAAATGTATTAACTAATACGGGTTGAAACGAGTGGAAACTAAGTTAAACGACGAGATATTGCAAGTATTGTTATATAAGGTGGTGAAGCCACGAGAGCAGATGTTATTAATCGTGTAATGGAGAGAAAGAGACACGTACATGAACAGAGAGAGAGAGAGAGAGAGAGAGAGAGTCACATAAAGAGAGAGGGCGAGGGAGCCATAAAGAGAGAGAGGAGATCTAAGTAGAGAATATTCAGCTAAAACCCTGTCATTTCCCCTTCTATACTATGTCTACAAACCCCAATTACCTACATCTACCACAAGCGGACAGAAGACTTGTGATAGTTTCCTCCCTAAGGAACTAGTTACCTAATTACCCATCAATTGGCCACTAATGACCCTCCAAACTGACCGTCCTTCGCCGCCGCGTGGGTTCTCGTTTCCCGAATTCTCCCGACGTAGCCACACTGTCCTGCCGCTTTTCACTCCCGACCCGGTCGCCAGTGAGTCCGTTGTTGTGCTACCGATCCTCGCCAGAGTCGGGCCGGCACCGAGCACGCCTCCTGGCAAGAACCCGGCCCACTTACCCGGTCCTTCAAGCCAGGCGCCTTTCAGGAGGTTTTCCTGACCCAAGCCACCTCCCGTCGGGGATATGCTCATTTTATTTTGGCGGTCATCGTTGTTTGGGACTTACCTCAAGGAAACTGACTAATCCCAATGGTTGGTCCATCTCGATGCCCTTCTTGTTGACGATCAAGCAGACGACGTCCTCAGCGCTATGGTACACCCCTGGAAATGAGAGAAATGAATAAGCGTCAGAGTTAGAAAGCGAGTGAATATATAGATATAGTAAAAGGATAATCGAAAATTCGAAAATACTTTTACGACGTTTACCATTTTCGAAAATACTTTTATACAATTGTATATATAACCTAACTCGAATTTAATTCAATAGGTAACCGATAGATGTAGATATGATACGCTGGGTAGAGAAACTAACCTTATGGTGTAAGAAGACGTTCTGGTGAAGTTTGAATTCCCGCCCATCGTCGAAGTACGGAAGAAAGCCTGAAATGGGAATATTTATTTTGGTTGGAGACGAGGCAATCACAATCGCGCAAAAAAAAACATTAGGACCGTCACATTTGGTCGTATCCATGTCTTGTGCTGCACAATACCCGCGTTATGTATGTTGTTGGTTTAAACTTCGGTTTACCCACGCTACATCGCTGGTCGATTATATGACCATATGCAAATTTGAGTTTGGCTACGAGTTTGGCGAAAATTTGATTGACATCAACACAAATTGTTGAATCATTATGTATGAAAATGGAAAACTACAGTAACTTTTTTCTATCCTTCTCCGACATTTTACTACCGTGATTTGTGGCCACAGAATTGAAAATCCGGGTTGGGTGGGTAAACCGAAATAAATTCCTACGTTGCTGCACTTAACACTACCCGCACAGTCTCCGCGCACATAAAGAAGGCGGCACTGGAGTGGCACACCGCCTCATAAGCGCGCCGCAGGTGTGCCGCACATGCGGCACGGGTGCACGTGCGCGGGTTTTCTAAAAAAGCGCTGAATTTCACTCTTAGGAAGAGCACAAGCGCGCAAAAGAATCCTACATCTGCCGCCGACCAGTGTAGCTTCGAGCTGAGCCCGCCGCCCCGGTGCGTAAACCTTCTTTGTTGTGCGGCGATCACGCAGAGTTTCGTGTTGTTACCATTGAGAACATAATGCCGAGTTTCGAACTTACCCTGTAGTTGAATAGTTTCCGGGAAAGTTGATCCTTTCTTGTCCATTGTCCACACTAAAGATCATCTGCACGGTAGAACGCCTGCAATTCCAATATTGATTAGTAAAATAAAGATGTTTTCTGTCCTTTGGAATTCAAGATAGCAGAATCAGAAAGTGGTACCCAAGCCGAGTACATTGATAAATCATACACATAAAAATTGGAATAATTTCGCTATATACTTTTCACATGGATTTTCTTTTTTTTTTTTTTTTCTATGCCCTCATTCAAAATAGTTTTTGAGAGCAAACTGGCAAAAAATGTGTTGTTTCAGACACAAAAATGTGTTGTTCCGGCGTTCCAAAAGAGTGTTTCCGCATTTTAGTTTACTATTAGTAGAATTATAATCAAAATTCTGTTTCTATTGTGGCCATTGAAATCGAAAATTCAGTGACAATTAAACACCGAAGCTTAATCTGATAGTTTCCAGGTGCACTTTCGTGAACGCGGTAAGTGCGAAAATGTAACTCAAGTGCAAGTTTACCGCTTTCCATGATTATCACAATACAAACCCGATACAGACATTCACGGATTCATGAAGAAATGAGGTCATATTCACCACTCCAATTCCCTCGGGGAAATATTCCCTGGGGACAGGAAATAGCATTCTAATGTGAGATACGCACAGAAAAATACTGGGAATTCCCTATAGGAAAGTGATGAAAATGGCCTCTGATGTAGGTATGATCGCGCCACGAAAAATAGAAATTTATGGATTTGTTAATTTCAAAAACCGCTTACATAGGGAGCGCGAACATTAACTTGAAATACACTTTCGCACGCGGATACACCATAAATGAGAATGAACATTTGTGGATCGCTGGATATTTCGAAAATTTGCATGTGTAAATTTCGCGCGAAATGCTAATTTTGTTTGACATGCTAATTAGACCCGAGTAAAGCCGGGTTACCAGGCGACTGTGAGGCAACGCAAAGCCGTGAAAATAGGTTTCAGCGAGATTTAATATCCTACCAGCCGAGACGAAATGTATTATCTTGCAGTACTAGGCATCTTATTAGTAAGAAGTAATTTGTTTACAGTTTTCTTTCTTTTTAATCCAATTTTCTCATACATGGAAAATGACAAAGATTCGAATTTTATCAAAGTCTACTTGAAATCAAAAATTTAAAATCCGGTTTGAGTGGCCAAGCCGAATTAAATCCTTGCGTTGCTGTACTGATTATTATTGCACACTCTCCGCGTCCAGAGAGAGGGTAGCTGCGCGGCGCCGCACAGTCACATGGGCGCGCCACACGTGTGCCCATGGAAGTGCCGCATATCATACGCGTCACGGATGAGCCGCACATACCCCACGGGTTTGCGAAAAAGTTCTCAATTTTACTTTCTAGTGTCTAGAATTGAGCGACGAGTGGACTAAGCAGTTTTCCAGCTAAAGGATACGTAAAATAAATGGACATTACCTAGACCGAAGTGACGAAGTAAATGAATTTGCATGTCTTGTTCACTGTTTTATACATACCCACGTACCCATTGTCTTACGCAATTTTTTTGGAAAATGGAGAATCACGCTTGGCATGAAGCAAATTCATGGTTTTATTAGCCAGCGAATACGTCGCACATTAACTTGAAATGAAAGAAGTTGGACCTCGTCCCTAAAAGTACATCTTGAAACTTTGGCCGGTGCGAGGCCTACAAAAAACGGCTGTGCAGATGTGGCGGCCCACCTATTTCGGGCCATTGTAGGTGGCGCACCGGCCCATGATGGGCCTAATCTAGGCCTGAATACTATTTTCAAGTTTCTTGTGTAGTTTAGTTCGCCTACACCACTCCTATGCCAGCCTCACCATCCTTTTCTGTGCCTTTCGAGCCTTGAATACATTGTATGCCAAACACATTCATCAATAACCATCACTGAGCTATCCATCTATCTCCCAAATATATAAAAGAAAAGAAGTGTGTCCGAATTGTAAATTGGGTTTCCAATTCGGGAACATGACCTGATACCGGGTAAGTTACTTCTTCTAGCCAACGGTACACTTCAGGAGCCATATTAATCACCAGGATTCCCTCGGGGGAAATATACCCTGAAGCAGAGAAATATACCTCTCTTTGGGGAATGAATATAGTCGCAGGTTTCTTTGTTACCACTACATACTATTTTTTCTACTGAAGGGTTTTCTTCGTTTCTAAAAAAATTATTTCCGAAACCAAGCCGAAATTTTTTTTTTTTTTTTTTTTTTTTTTTTTTTTTTTTTTTTTTTTTTTCAAGGCAGCCAAACACACGTTGCCAGAGTGTAGATAGTTGTATAGTCCTTCCATTTATTTATGCCTCTACATACATATGAATGACTCCATCGAATATAAAAGTACTGGCAGTCACTTCCTACAGTACCCATCCGTATTTGTCTCGTTTACAATGTACACAATAAAGGGGCGGTCAACCGTGTCCAGTTACCCAATCTGCTCCGGTCAGACGGGAGAATTCTCCCCTTTATTTGCTGAACTCCCTAAGGGAATGGGGGTGATCCTGCCCGAGCGGAATTCGGTCAATTAGACCACTAGATCCGCTAATCCGAGGAGAACAAACAAAGCAAAGCAGCAGATCCTAATATGGTAATGTCTGGCTACGGTAGTTTATGAATTTCAGGATTTTGCTGCAGACATGCTATCTTGGCCATTGGTGCAAGTTTCGATTTAAAGCGCGAAATACCGGTCGGTTTTTGAAACGCATTGCGGACAACTGAATTATTTGCGTACCTCGATTTTTTATTATCATTGATGTTCATTTGCATAAGCTGCGTAGGAATCCAGTGGTACACGATACGTTTCAAATACCGGCCGGCATTTCGCTTTAAAAAAATGCAATATTCCTAGGGATACAAACTACAAAGGAACAAAAGTTCCCTCCACTCGCCCACTTTCAAACACCCTAATTATTTCCAAATCCTAATTGCTCTGTACCATCAATGGAGTTGTCCGTTGGGATCTCAGTGCATCGAACCTAAACGATATCTTTTATCTAGCCGCACAGGTGTGTCAGACAAGAGAAAGAGTGTGTTTATGAGGAGAGCCGAGGCAATCAAACGGAAACAAATACTTCCATATACGGTACAAATGACAAGATAATTGGGACCGCGGACGGTTTGAACTCTGGTGTTTTCGAAAAGTTGTCGGAAGGCAAGCGTAAGATGCAGAGTAGTACCTGAAACGAATTATAAACTGTCAATGTCACTAATTATATCACGAGTTTGGCCTGTGAAATTATGAGTTCAGCTCAGTTTTGACTATCCTGCTTCCTGCTGACTAAAATACTTCGGCGTCGAGATTCTGATGTTCTTAAGCTTTCACATAATTTTTCTAAACTGACTTATTTTACTGACTGGAAGTTCCTCACTTGTTATTAGCTTGTCTTCTGCACCACGATGTCGTAGAAGAACCAATTATGTCGTGCGATTTGTCCATGTGTTCAATAAACAGTTCACATATAACTTTATATGTTGTATGTCTCGACGATACCTAGCAGATGAATCTCTCCCTCGCTCTCTCTCTCTCTCTCTCTATATCGTCTCTCTCTCTAGCAGGTGAATTGTCGGTAGATGTTATCATTTACACCCGAACACCTCTAAGGACAGATTGCAATTGGAAATCAATGTGACGGAAAAGATTATTGCTCCAATTAGAAATTTTCACACTCTCGATATCGATCGAATTTAGTAACTTGCTCAATTATCAGCATGGGAAAACATCTATAGGAGATATCGTAATTATTGTCAGGAACGGGATATCTTATGCTTATGTACGGTTTGTAAAGTGGAATCTTACCAGTGTAAGCTTCGTGGTAGTTTACGTCTTACTGCATGGGATTTACTATTGGTATAGACCTGGGTCCTAGTGCAAGAGACCTACTCAAATTGTTCGATGATAAATTATTCGAAGAAGCAACTCCTTTTACGGATTTCGAAAATAATTAGACAAATATTCCACAAAAAAGATATATATATATATATATATATATAATATATATATATATATATATATATCCATTGAAGGAAGCCATTCGGAAATTTAACAATACGAGTATCTGATCCGTGTTTTGCACTTTCGAAATGTACTTCATTGGGTTATTATTCAAAAAGCAGTGTTCCCAGACGTACTAGACCACACACACGTTTGCAATGTGGCACAGCATATGATGTATGACTAGCTTGTCGTAGACTAGAACAACTGACGCCTAAACAAATGTATAATGTAGTACACGATATTCTACGTGTGAACACAAAGCACCGAAATCAAAAGTAGTTTTTTATTATTAATAATCTTCCTTACTTATTATATTGATTGTTTTATTCAACCTGGTTGATACAATTTTTATTTATAGCACTTCAGTGCCTTACCATTAGCTAGTTTTCTAATTGATAATATCACTATTGATAATAGGGAAAAGAGCTTTTTGACCTTATAATTTGTCGGTGATTCTTTCAATTTGTCGTTTAGAGGCAAATATGCTATGGCGCAACAAGTTCGACTTCTATCCTTGTACTTTGCGTGACAAAATTGCAAACTTCTGATAACAACAGCCTTGTTAGGCCCTTTATTATACAGAAGACTTTTAGTATAGCTATTCAAATAAGGTCCTACTGTAAGCTGTAATTAACGAAATAGATAATTGACAATGATATTTACATAAGTGAACTAATTGTTGAGAAAACAAAAAACCGTCGGTGACCGGTCACCAAATGGTTTGGCACAGAAAAAAAACAGAGAACCATCCCCAAGTGGTTCTCTCCTTTTCGCATGTAGATGTGTTAACGTGTAACACAATTTGAATCCAGCTTTTTTATTGTATTTATTTAAACAGTTATCTTATATGCAATCGTGTATAACTTATTTTTATTGAATATGTTTTAAAAAGTGTTTTGGACATTTTCTTAATCGTTGATCCCGTATATTCAGGGCGCTACCAATTTACTAATTCAGCCACCTGCATGGCTATTCACCTCGCACTTTAGTTCGAAAGAGGGCACACTGTTATAACCCAGAGGAATATGGCGATCCATACTCATAGGCTATGCTAATTGGCAAAGAGGGTAATTGATATTAACAGAGTGACACTTGGTTTATTTATGCACACAATAGTTGCTCCTGGTGTTAGTTTCTATTTTAGGCACTGAAAATGATCATGCTTTGTTTTATGACGAAATCATAGGCTATAAAGACGTTATGAATTTGAGGTTTAAATATTTGCGCATTATCTACACATTTGCTGTGTATTTCTCGAATAATAGATTTGCTTTCCACTTGATTGGTCTTGTTCATAATGGGACTGACCTAATTCAACCCGAGCCTGTTCTTGCCTATTTAGAATGGTAATAATCAACAAGGTGATAAGCGATTAGATATTTATATAATTTATTCCATTTGCGGGAGGTTTTAGGGAACACAGTTCTGACAATACGACTAACTTTCTCTTATCGGCAGATTGGTAAGAACTTAAAGCGAAATGCTAGCCCCTTTGGAAAATTTGCATATGATAAGCAAATCCTATGTATCCTATGCTAATTTTGCGCGATTGCCGTGGACGATCGCGCAAAATTAGCATAGGATACATAGGATTTGCTTATCATATGCAAATTTTCCAAAGGGGCTGGCATTTCGCTTTAACTTATAAGGAACTTTGTCGAAATTTTAGAACTAGGTGCCTCAAAGGACTGAAAGTCGTTCAATGTAGAACACGCACAAAATTGCACTATGTGACACTAAGTGTCCAATAAAGAAGATTGATTTCCTATTATCAATTAAACATTTCTTTTGAAATGTCACTTTTCTCTTTGTCACAAATCAGTTGATGAGCAATATGCAAATTGCATGGCTCTTTGTTAGTCTATGTAGCTGTGAACTCTTCAGCAAAATTTCTGTACTCAGTTACAGTGTTGTGCTACTGTTAAATAATCATGAACCTGCAAAAATACAAGGATTTATGATCCTTTGTTAAAATATGGTTACGAACTGATAATGCTCCATACCGCCGTTCCTTCTAAAATTACGCACAATTGCTGGGTTTGTAAGTGCTTTATAGCAGTTTGCCTGTGCATGTAAATCTCAAAAACCGCTCTATTTTCAAAAACCAAATCTAAAATCCAAAATGACAAAAGACATTTCATTTAACAAATGAATATATTCAAATGTTGTGCGCGTGCACCCTTTCTATCCCACAAATGTCACTGCGCTTACTCATTCAGCCATAATATCAACAGTTTGCAACAGTCAAAAATATGTGTTATCCTCTTCAAGTTATTGCCAATTTAGTTAAAATTTTACTATTGAAACTCTGCAAGAACTGTTAGATATGACTGAAGCATAGTGAATTAATATGTTGAACCCCATTGTCATTCATACACGTTGTACGGTTGTACGTTGTAAGTAAAAAACTACTTGATACTATATAAATGTAATTATTTTTGGGCTTGACATCTCTAGATAACAAGTGTTTTTTGTACAGTTGTCAGTACTACTAGGCTATTGTCAAAGCACCGGCGTAGCGTGCATTTCTTGCAATCAATTTTGGTTAGTTCCTTTATTTACTACTACCATATCTTTATCTACCCATCCATATCTTTCATAGCTTGGAGGTTACCTGATATTTCAAAGTTGCCAATCTTACTTTTTATGCAAAGTGCACTAAGTGGTTCCGACATTTTTGACCGGTGACCACGCCCATTGGCAGGGGGGGTCACCAAAGGGGCACCCCCACCCGCACCCTGGACAGATTACTTGTGATGCAACTCATTCAAGAGCCACTTTGCACTAGACCCACTATCACTTATATCATTCCGTATTGGTTCTTCTACTTTATTCTTATTAGTTATCAGTTGCTTCCGCGCTAAGTTCAACCACTGATACCGTATTAAAGGGATAGGTTCACCTCGAATTGCATCTTTTTTTATAATTTCTATTGATAGTATGACCTATGACGGTCAAGTTGCGAAAATTGCAGCAAATTTCCTTTGCTCCCCGAGGCAGGAGCACGCTCAAAGGCTAAACTACCTCGAATTAATAAAACAACTGGCCTACCGTAGGCTGTCTTTACCAGTCCCGCGCAGAACAATTGTGGCAATTAGCCAAACGCTGGTATTATGGCGAATAGCCAGACACAAATAAGAAGCAAACAACAACAACTAGAATTATTGAATAAATAAAAAAAAAAAATTTTTATATTATATAAAGCTTACTGGCCTTATAATTAGTAGTACGCACGGGCTAACAACTCAACTAAATGAGTGGGCGTGAGAATGACCCGCATAGTTCGCGAAAGCAAAAAACCTCGAATCCTGACTTAAAATCTCCTAACATTCCACGAGCATTTTAGCACAGGGAATAACCACTCCCACTCACATAACAAGCGAAAAAAATGCCCACACACGATAATTCAACTCATAAAAAATTATTGGAAACACACAAACATGGCCAGTTTGAACGTGAAAACAAAGCAAACATCTAAGGAAAACATCATTCAATGATTTGGAAACAGCAACAACCGAACTGAAATCAAACACATGCTAGGTTAGACGCATAATAAATTTGCAAGAGAAACATCATAACACTGGAAAGGGAGGTGCTTAGCTTAGGACATGGTGAATTTTGATTTTTTTAAGAAAGAATACCGAGGGGTAATAAAATAGTCAACTGCACGATTAATGGCTTGCAATCTGCAATTTAATCTAGACTTGTAGACAACTATCCTTATATTGTGTGCTTCTCCAATTCCTTTATCCCTGTGGCCTGTGGCGTATCTGAACAAAGTTTTGTAATATAGAAAATACTGTGTACGGAGAACTGTGTATCCAGTAAGCACCCAAGTATATTCTATTTAATTCGTAAACACAACTAGCGCTTGGTTAATTAAAAGAGGTTGCCACGCACTGCGCACAGCTCAAATAGTGCTAGTTCTGCGCGATGCTCCTTGCATCGAAAAGAAGAGAAATTAGTTAATTAGTAATAAGCACTCAGCAATCGCACAAGTTTATATTGGCTACGAATAAAAATAGGCTGCAAAGAAAACAATAACATGTTCTATATTTACCTGATCCGCTGATCTTGATCTCACATCGAACAGCGGGCTTCTCATCTTTCGGTGGGGATCGTATCGCCGTGGAACCGATTCGTGTGAAGAGGGAGGCACAGTATATTTTCCGGTCATCACATCACATACAACGCACAATTTTTAATGATAGACAATCGCTAATCACACTCGCACTGTAGTGCCTGCGCATCCTATACATCCATGTTTACTGCGTAATCTCAGAGTCTGGAAAATGTACAAAACAACAGCGGTGCGATTGTTCGATATGATATGTCCGGCGACGTGACAAACGTGACATTAAAACAGTTTATGTTGCTTGAGAGAGCTAACAATTGACGGATTCAGTAAGTACAGCAAATAACATAAATGAACCTGAAATGCCTGTCGCGGAGCGTAACCAGAGAGAAGGAGAGGCATCGAAATCGAAGGCAATATCCTAAAAGGAATATAATATACTCAGAAACAGCGAACACTCAGAATAGTTTTAGAGTTCACGCTCATTCGGAAATGGTGATTAACACGCTATATGTTAACAAGACCTTCGACAACAAAATAACACATTTGCGAGAATCACGGTCAAAAAGAAATAGAGAGTGCTGTTCTCAGACGAGCACTAGAAGTGAAAGGTGGAATTTACGTTCCTATTTGAACATTTTCTTAATACAATTATGCGATATTTGCAAGATAAAGCCAGTAAATGTTATACTGCTCCTGTATTTTACAGGTATATATGTGATAAATATATACATACTTACCTGTCTGTAAACTGCTCCTCAATGCAGCAACACATGATAACTGCATCACTTGTCGAGTAATCTGTATCTCTCTGCATTGACTGCATCCATGCTTTCACTTAATAGAATATCACTTACAATAGGTACACTAGCAAATATGAACTTAAACAAAAGCCCGCGTATACCACAAACTTTACGATTTAAAAATATATATCAAATACTTCCTCATTATAATCTAAAATATTGGAAATACTCAATATAATGTCAAATAACGTAACTGCATTGTGTGAAATGGCAGGTAGACAGACATTGAAAAGTTGCTACATATCAATATTAATCGCACAATATCGAAATAAACAGGTAGACTAAAAGGTATTATTTACATCATAATATAAGAAATACAAAATGAATGCAGCCGGCCCGCTTTTGTGTCGGGTAGGTGTGAAAATTAAATGATACACCTTTAACTATTTTTAATCGATGCCGCCTGTGTACGGTAGGCCAGTTGTTTTATTAATTCGAGGCAGTTTAGCCTTTGAGCGTGCTCCTGCCTCGGGGAGCGAAGGAAATTTGCTGCAATTTTCGCAACTTGACCGTCATAGGTCATACTATCAATAGAAATTATAAAAAAAGATGCAATTCGAAAATATTGGAAATACTCAATATAATGTCAAATAACGTAACTGCACATCGAATTGCATCTTTTTTTATAATTTCTATTGATAGTATGACCTATGACGGTCAAGTTGCGAAAATTGCAGCAAATTTCCTTTGCTCCCCGAGGCAGGAGCACGCTCAAAGGCTAAACTACCTCGAATTAATAAAACAACTGGCCTACCGTAGGCTGTCTTTACCAGTCCCGCGCAGAACAATTGTGGCAATTAGCCAAACAGCTGGTAATTATGGCGAATAGCCAGACACAAATAAGAAGCAAGACCAACAACAAACTAGAATGATTGAATTAGAATTGTGAAAATATAAGTATTTTTATTATTATTATAAAGCTTAATGGCCTTATAACCTTATAATCAGTAGTACGCGACTGGGCTGGCAACTCAGCCAAATGAGTGGGCGTGAGAATGACACGGCATAGTGTCGCGCAAGCAAAAAATCTCGAATCCTGACTTAAAATCTCCTAACATTCCACGAGCATTTTAGCACCAGGGAATAACCACTCCCACTCACATAACAAGCGAAAAAAATGCCCACACACGATAATTCAACTCATAAAAAATTTATTGGAATCACACAAACATGGCCAGTTATGAACGTGAAAACAAAGCAAAACAATCTAAGGAAAACATCATTCAATGATTTGGAAACAGCAACAACCGAACTGAAATCAAACACATGCTAGGTTAGACGCATAATAAATTTGCAAGGAAAACATCATAACACTGGAAAGTGGAGGTGCTTAGCTTAGGACATGGTAGAAATTTTGATTTTTTTAAGAAAGAAATACCGAGGGGTAATAAATAAACTAATCAACCGCACGATTAATGGCTTGCAATCTGCAATTTAATCTAGACTTGTAGACAACTATCCTTATATTGTGTGCTTCTCCAATTCCTTTATCCCTGTGGCCTGTGGCGTATCTGAACAAAGTTTTGTAATATAGAAAATACTGTGTACGGAGAACTGTGTATCCAGTAAGCACCCAAGTATATTCTATTTAATTAGTAAACACAACTAAGCGCTTTGGTTAATTAAAAGAGGTGGCTACGCTCACCTCAAATAGTGCTAGTTCTGCGCGATGCTCCTTGCATCGAAAAGAAGAGAAATTAGTTAATTAGTAATAAGCACTCAGCAATCGCACAAGTTTATATTGGCTACGAATAAAAATTGACTGCAAAGAAAACAATAACATGTTCTTATCATTTACCATGATCCGCTGATCTTGATCTTCACATCGAACAGCGGGCTTCTCATCTTTCGGTTGGGGATCGTATCGCCGTGGAACCGATTCGTGTGAAGAGGGAGGCACAGTATATTTTTCCGGTCATCACATCACCTACAAACGCACAATTTTTAATTGTATAGACAATCGCTAAATCACACTCGCAACTGTCGTGCGCTGCGCATCCTACTACATCCATGTTTACTGCGTAATCTCAGAGTCTGGAAAATGTACAAAACAACAGCGGTGCGATTGTTCGATATGATATGTCCGGCGACGTGACAAACGTGACATTAAAAACAGTTTATGTTGCTTGAGAGAGCTAACAATTGACGGATTCAGTAAGTACAGCAAATAAACATAAATGAACCTGAAATGCCTGTCGCCGAGCGTAACCAGAGAGAAGGAGAGGCATCGAAATCGAAAGGCAATATCCTAAAAGGAATATAATATACTCAGAAACAAGCGAACACTCAGCAATAATTTTAAAGTTCACGCTCATTCGGAAATGGTGATTAACACGCTATATGTTTACAAGACCTTCGACAACAAAATAACACATTTGCGAGAATCACGGTCAAAAAGAAATAGAGAGTGCTGTTCTCAGACGAGCACTAGAAGTGAAAGGTGGAATTTACGTTCCTATTTGAACATTTTCTTAATACAATTATGCGATATTTGCAAGATAAAGCCAGTAAATGTTATACTGCTCCTGTATGTTACAGGTATATATGTGATAAATATATACATACTTACCTGTCTGTAAACTGCTCCTCAATGCAGCAACACATGATAACTGCATCACTTGTCGAGTATCTGTATCTCTCTGCATTGACTGCATCCATGCTTTCACTTAATAGAATATCACTTACAATAAGTACACTAGCAAATATGAACTTAAACAAAAGCCCGCGTATACCACAAACTTTACGATTTAAAAATATATATCAAATACTTCCTCATTATAATCTAAAATATTGGAAATACTCAATATAATGTCAAATAAACGTAACTGCATGTGTGAAATGGCAGGTAGACAGACATTGAAAAGTTGCTACATATCAATTTAATCGCACAATATCGAAATAAACAGGTAGACTAAAAGGTATTATTTACATCATAATATAAGAAATACAAAATGAATGCAGCCGGCCCGCTTTTGTGTCGGGTAGGTGTGAAAATTAAATGATACACCTTTAACTATTTTTAATCGATGCCGCCTGTGTACGGTAGGCCAGTTGTTTTATTAATTCGAGGCAGTTTAGCCTTTGAGCGTGCTCCTGCCTCGGGGAGCGAAGGAAATTTGCTGCAATTTTCGCAACTTGACCGTCATAGGTCATACTATCAATAGAAATTATAAAAAAAGATGCAATTCGAGGTGAACCTATCCCTTTAAATGCACTCTTTATGTTATAGAGATTCAATTTTTATGATCAATTAAGTATAACTCTTTTACAATGAGTGTCATAATCATGTGCATTGTGTAAACTGTAAAAGGTATTCAATAGTGTTAGTTGGCTAATGCTAAGTTAGATTATTGGTAAGAATAAGAAGTTCTGGATACTGTTTGCGGTGGTCACCCGTAATGCCCACGGGCATATTACCCCACGGTTTCGGATCAAATTTCTGTTTACTCGGCGAGAAAGTTTGGGCGCGTGAGTTGAGTTTTGAAATCAATATGCGTTAGAATGTTCTTTTGCTTGATATTATTTTATTTTGTGATCACCCTTTGTTAACTTTCCCTAGGGCATTATGGCAATTGTACGCTTTTTGCTTCTTTTCTATTTGGGTATTGAAAGCTTTTTTACCATTTTCTTACAGTAATAATGATGCATTTCCTTTCCTCCTCTCTCATAATATCTCCCTAGCTTATTCTCTACAACAGACAATTAACGTAAAGCGACAACATTACGGCGTGCATGCTGCGAGGAAAGAAAGCGGCACGCCGCTGGGTTCTGGCGTACAGATTGCCCGCCGAAACCACGCCGCTGGCACACCGTAACGTAACGTTGCCAAATGCACTTAGCTCGCCGTTTTCACGCGGCTTGCATGCCAAGTTTCGTCAGTGTAGTTGTCTCTCATATCTCTATGAGTCTCTATTCTCTCTCTCTCTCTCTCTCTCTCTCTCACTCTCTATTCTCCCTAACTTTAACAGGGATAAAGCTCCCGCCGTGGATTAGCTCCTTTCCATATTTGTCTATCACCTCAATCGTCTCTCGATATCGCAAATCCCTTTTTACTCCGAGCCGCTCTGTCAAGAGAGTGTTACTGTGTCAAGTACTTAAATCCCTTAAGTTCTTTGACTTTAAGCCATATCCTCGCACTTATTACATAGCCCGAGTGGTTAGCACTTAGCCAGTGAGCACTCCTTATTGGGTACCACTCAGGTCCAATGTGGCCCTGTCTCTCCGAGATAGATGGCTAGAAAATGTAGAAAAGGCTAGCTCCCAGCTCCCACAGTTCGGCTAGAGTGAGTTCAGTGATTTTCAATGGGTACTATTTTTCCAGTAAACAAGATCAACTAAATCAGACCAGGCGAGTCGCAATGATTTATAAAAGTTCTTATTTTGTGTGCAATTGGAAAAGTATTGTCGTACTAGAAAGATAGTGTACTTGTGAAGAACATATATGAAGATATCAATTGTGGTATATGTGTGCCAATCAGCAAGTTATTTGTAGGGGATAGTTCCGTTTAAAAATGTTTTCTAATTTTTGATCAGTGACATAAGGGGAGGTCCTCGGCGTGTACGTACAAAGTGGTATTCACATACCCCAAGGTTATCACACCCATGTATAAGGACAGACATGCCGGTAGTAGAGTGACTTGCGTGTTGGTTTTTCTTTCAAAATAACTATACTTAAAAGCAATCTTTATTTTTTTATTAGTTTGTATCGCCGTTATACCTTTCCCGTTCTACAGTTATATTCTACAGACGTTAGTAGAAGCCCAGTTGCATAAAAAGACCTCATTTTTTACTTTTACATGCTGCAAGGTTCCCATTGTATTTAAATATGAATTCAGATCATTTTCAAGTCAAATCAATCTTTAACCTCTTATGTCTCTTGAAGTTAATTAGTCTGTTCCCCAGGGGCATTTCTGTCTATTTGCCTATCGTTTGTGAATCTGCATACCAGAGTGCAGACAGGGCCCATATGCCGTGGGCAAATGAACCACCTTGTCCACCTATATAAGTACAATTAGAATGGTTAGTATGAGTAGTAGACCATAGATACCCATCTCTATCATCCAATAACTCCAATTAGAGGCTTATTTCTGAATTACATCCATGAAAAATCACAGTTTTTTTTGTGTAATGCTTCGGCGCATGAAATTAACGTTTTACTCGAGCTATTGATCATAATTTACGTGTGGTTTGCGTGTATACAACATGTATTTATATGGAATTTCATACGCCTCAGGTCGGACCGAAAAAAACCTGATTTTTCATTTTATTGTAGCTCAAATTTTTTGTAAACTTATGTAAAATATGCCTTTTCAGTAGTACGACTCCCTGATCCTGATCAGTATAACATTATTGCACTTTTCTGTTTTATGTATCTTTTGTTCATTTGCTAAATTTTTCTACCATTGTCAATATTGCAAGACCAACATTGGACACACTACAACGTGTCATTAATTGATCGAATATAAATCACTTTCATCGTATTCTTTATTTATTCGAATTTCCCCTCGTCCATGTGCTATTTTCACATAAACTTGTCTTTTCTGTAGAATTTCAGTTCAATTCATTTATTATTCCAGAATGGCTACATCGATCGAAGAGCTCAATACAGAAGCCCAGATGTGTCCACTTTCCACACAACCCACATCAATTTCTAGAATTTCGGATTCAGACTACGGTACTTCGGCCTACACTTCAGGTGAGACTATTTTGCATGTAACATAGTGTTGGGAAAACAACAAAAAAACTCGGATCACTATAATCCGAGTTTTCTTGGAGCATGATCGGAGTTTTTTTTGGTGTGACTACGGTATGATCCGAGATTTTTTTTTGAGTTTTCGGTTTCCCGTGAAACTAACTTAAAATTAACTCAGTGCATTACATCGCTTTGGCGGATTGTACACATAAAACAACGGAAAATGAAAAATACAAGTTTCTTTATTGTTGTATTTCACTCACAAAGCGTTAAACTATGATGTTTACCATTATTTCACCACTACGGATGTCCACTTTTTATAATAAAATATTAAAATGGTTCAATAAATACAATTTATTTAGACGAAGAACTGCAATCGGATGGTGAGAATCGTTCCCCATGCTCTTCCCCACAATCCCAGCCGGGATACTGTCCCCAGTGCAACGATTTATACGATCAGGTGAGGGAAATGAATCTTATATTAATCATAATCATAAAAATAGTATTTCAAACCGGAGAGCGTCTGCGTAAACGCTTTATTCATTGTTCAAAATAGTGTTAGTTTCATGGTTACTCTGATTACTTTCCTAAAACTTTCTTTGAATTCGCATATCACTTGTCACTTGCATTCGTTATTTCTTTTTAGTCTTAGTTTCCGAGACTTTTTGGTGACATTTGACCGGTTAATCCAACCAGGGTGTTTCCTAATTTTAATCTCAAGTACCGTAGTTCTTTGTCCTCTCTTTGTCTGCGCTCTAGTGTTTTCAAGTGTTCTTTCAAAGATCCGGGATTAATTAGAATAAATCCCCGTGTATTGTAAACGTCTGTTCGATGACACCCGATACTACGAGGGAAATGGACAAAGAACGTAAAGGTCAAAATTTGCATATACAAGTAATCTATGACCGATTAGGTATCGAAAAGGTGGAGTTGGCTTTTTTCTTGCTTTTTTTCGAGGGAAGTGATGTTAGTATATATACAGAAAAAGGCCTACCCTATTACTCTTTATTAATGCTTTACTTTCTATGATGAACGTTCACATTTTCCTTTTATATTAGGTTAGATAGCCCTCTAAAACAGCAAAGAAAATTCATATATGCAAACCATGCTACAAAAAAATAACCTTTATTCATTGACATTGTTTGTATGTAAATTTATTTAGTTGGGCAAACTCTTTGGCCCTAGAGCCATATGTAGTAGTCTAATTCAAAGTGTTGTTCGGTGGTAGCTGTGACGTAATCTTGGTGCGTATACAGACAGCCACAACAATTCCTTAGAATAACCAGCAATTTAGAATATTGCGCAAATAAGGTGTAACACCAGGTTAATTACATATGTTTGCGTACAGAAACATGTGTGGGAAAGTATGCCCGACTGAGCACCAATGATTTATTATAATGCGAGGACAGGAGTACTTTTGAATATAACATTATGATAGATTAATTTTAGATTTAGTTCCTAGGGATCCATAATAAAATTTACATATTGTCGGGTCTTATAATTTGAAATCCAAAGGGCCAGTTAATTGCCCAGAGCTTGCATAGGAAGACTTTAATATTAACTCAGGTGTGTGGCAGTCAGGTGTGCTAACCATAATGTGCCCTAAGCTACTAACGTTGTCTAATGGTTTAACTGACATGTTAGGACGTAGGACAGTCTCTTGGCAATGATTGGCTGTTTTACATATGGACTTTTCTTGAAGGTAAGAAGTTGCTATTGGTAGCAACTCAGTAGCAATACATACATTCTCATGCATATGTGTCTTCGCAGATGTTTTCTGATAGATGTCTTCACCAGATATACGCTAGTTTAAGTTCACACATTGGTGCTATCTATGCACTCAGACACAACCCCTCTCACTTTCTCTCTCTATGTATCCCTCGTTCTCCTGTCTCTCTATATCTAGCTCTCAGCTCTCCCTCTCAAAAGGATGATACACTTCAGAATTACTTGTAGATCGACTGTACGATACGGTACTCGATCCTCATTGATCACACTTGGTGCTCACTCAGCTGCTTAGAAATTATAAGTAATAAGTTGAGGTAGAAAAATACATCCATCACATCGACAAGTGATTTGCATAGAAAAGCCAATAACCCTAGTTTGACATGTTCTGTGTGATATTGACTGAAAATTTAGTTCATTAATTGCGAAAAGATTTCGCTTCATATAACTTTGCACAGGCCAGTTACTTGAGCCAAAAGCAAAAGCTTCACCTTTTACAAGTCACATGCACCAACGCTGGTTACAAAGCATTAGTGCTACAATCACAATTGTTTATAGCACCAGCCGCTTACAAATTTGAATAATAGACTTGTCGTGTTTCTTTCCGTGGGAAAAATTTATTGTTCATTTGATAATGTTCTCAGGACAGTGTTAGAAAGTGAATAAAAACAGGCAAAGTTACCCATTCATGGCTTTTTGGCGGCGCGTACAAAGGACTTCGTTGGGTTTGGCTTTGCTTACTTTGTGAGATTTAAAAAGAATGAACTGAACTTTTATGAAGTACACTGACCACTCAGGTAAAGGCTGTGGTTTGTTGACTGCCTCAAAAAAAAAAAAGATTATTTATGGATCGAGCCGGCACTTTTTAAGTGTCTCAAATCTGCTTAAAACTCCAAATATTAAACAGTCGTGCAATGATGTAAACACCTCCTAAACTATGCATTGCTATTTAAGAGAAGACACAAGGATATGCTTGTTGTACACCAAAACTATGATCTACAAAATAATAAACTTTGACTGTGACCGAAAAATTGGGGTATTGGACGAGCGGGAATCGAACCGAAAGTCTTTGGATTACCGGCTCAGGGCTGCCATAATGCATTCACTTTGGCACCTACAAAATAATAATATCTTATTTGCAGCCTGTCACCCTTCAATGCGGACATTCCCTTTGTGCACGGTGTTGTCAGAAATTACTGGAGCAAATGGTCACAACGCGAACTGGAAATGTGCACAGAAATAGGATCAGAATGGGGTGGGTACTATTTTCGTACTATTTTTAACAATAAGGATCTGTATAGATTTTGGTTACGAGCAGCACACCATCATCAAGATATCCATTCGTTTTCAGGATAGGATATTTTCTACTAACATTTATTTTATCAATTTGATATGTGATAATTGTTCTAGTTGATTTTTTTTTAGATAATTTCTATGAATTTCCGAACAAAAGTTGATCATCTGATCCTCATGAAAGCTCTGGGTTCAAGTATAATGTTCAAGTATACTAATCCAAACTTTTCAGAATAAGCAGTGTCTCATATTCTCGTCTCGATGGCTATGCGGCCTCCTCCCGTTCGATGTCTTCTGTAAGGTCCCTGGGTACTTCATGGAAGAGTCCCCAATGTCCAGTTTGTGGGGAAAGGGCCAAAACGGTAGGGAGATTGGACCTTAAACTTAAGCCTTAGTGAGAATTGAAGAAAATGTCTGCAACGGCTAGTTCGCTAGTTGTAAACTTGGTAAATGCTCATGTTTCAGCAAGTAATGAAATTGGGAGTTAAAGTTGCGGAGGTATTGTTCACTGAATATACACACCCACACGCTAATAATGACAATTTTGCGCATAGGTCTTTTACAGGTTTTTGCATTTTTCCCATCCAACAACTTTCATTCTTTAGTCGTTTCCAAACGTTTGTTTCACTTTTTCAATTCTTGTAGTTTGTAGTTATGTAATATGCAATTTCAACTTGGCGCACACTCACAATATGGCACACAGTGCGCGACTTTCTAAATCCTTGATAAATCTACAAGGCAGATATTGTTATGGTCATATAGTACAGGTGTGGCCTCTATTGCAACTCGACACCCTCAGTGTTGTAGCAGATGTGTGTTGAAATTTACGACTTATTGTATTATTTCTTGCTGGGGGAAGGAGCAATTGTCACGTCACTACAGGGATTACATTAGATTGCAAATTGAACAATATATGAAGTTAAAGCGGTATGTGACGTTGTTTGTGAAAGGTGTGCCGGAACGGAAGTGTCACTGTGGCACAGAAGTTGTATAATGTGTGTAAATGAAGCTGTCTAGCAGACGTTTCAAAATCACGTCACATATGCTTTAATAAAATCTCGATCAAAATAACTTATCACTGATTGTCCAATAATTGTCTAATTTCAGACACCTCCAGTTCCAAATCTTGAGCTGGCAAACTTCATCAATACAGTGCGTTCTCTCGGTACAGCGAATGTGGACAGAAAACACCCAGCATACAGATGTTTAAAACTACAGAAGTTTAAGGAAATGTTAGTTCCAGGTTTATTTATTTTGTGAGTTAGATGTGATTCGGCTACAATATATCTTACATCTTTTAATTTATTTTGGCCGCATAAAACCTCATGTTTCACAAAGTGCACTTAGAAAACAAAATTGGACGTTATCTAATTTTGCGTCCTAATGCACCAGCGCCACTTAGATAAATAAAAGTATAAGTTTAACTTCTTTTCAGTATATTGGAACAAGAGGAAATTGCCCAACCCTATCGGATTCCCGAGTGTAAGATCGCTGTTTTGGGAGCGGAAAATGTGGGCAAGACCAGTATGGTGCGTTTTCTTCTTACTACTGTTAATAATGAACTGTTTTATTTATTTCTACAAATAAAAGTTTACGTTGGTAAGATTCTAGCTTCTAGCCAAGTGACTATGAACTCATGCAACGAAATGTACCCAGAGATGTACATGTACGTGCGTTAACGAGTAACGACATCATCATTCTAACACGCGACTCGTTGTGACTCATTTTTCAAGAAATTCATTATGGGTATTGCTGCAGTAGTCGTGCTTGAAAATGGGCCCCTTTAGGTTTTGTGTTCATTATTGCAGTGTTATCAAAAAATTGTTAACGCTTAGTGTCTGTCTAACTCCTTATAAGGGTAGATGTTTTCGGTAACTATTTTTGCTAGTATTGTAAAAATAATAAAATAATCAATAAGTATTGTTTAGTGCCGAGTACAATACGGAAACGAGGTGTTATTCCGAGATCTCTCGGGCACAAAGAACGATCAACTTGATGATGAACCGTCAACGGACGATCGATTCATCATTGATATTATGGATGATTATGTGAGGAATTGATAATATATTATATATTATCGATTATATGTATCACCGTGTACAGTATACACGTACTGAGCAGAGAAACGTGGAAAACTATACTAAAAAGACTGACTCTGCCGAAATCCCATTCCCCTTAAAAATGTTCGTAATCCTCTGTTCAGAGGCCATATTCGCCACTCCGATTCCCTCGGGGAAATATTCCCTGGGGACAGAAAATTCATTCTAACGTGAGACACGCAGAGAAAAAGACGGGGATTCCCCACGGGAAATGGGTGGTGAATATGGCAAATCAGGAAGATTTATCTGGATAATCCCTAATTATTGGCAAGTATCTGTTTTCCAGACATTTGACGTGCAAGTGGAAACCGCCCATGGATTTGTCCTCGTTTATTCGATTACTGATCGAAACTCCTTTTTGGCAGCTTCACAACTTTATCAACATATTGAGGAACAAAGAGGACAGGTAAACATTATTTGAATAAGAACTGATTCCCAGAAACCAATAGAATAATAGGGAAAGCGCTCACATACGCTGTGTTGTTTAGCGTAATTTTTGTTAAAAAAATATTTACTTTTATTGATTCTCGTTACTTTTGCTTTCAACTTTAACAATACTCTTCTGTTTAATTACTCAAGTTACTCAGTGCGTTTCATGGCTTTTATATATACCTTTCAATATTACTTCTCAACGCTCTAGTTGAATTTTGCCCTGCTTTATACCATTAGCCCGAACTCTGCTTATTGGAAGAAACGCAGTGTACTAGTTATAGTCATAGTTTATTTACCCTTGTCACGCGTGGAAATGACACTTTTTTTCCTAAAAAAAACTAATACAAATAAGTGAAAATCCTTGATATTCTGAGAATTCTGTTCATGAAATGAGGTCATTTCCGTGAATAAGAAAAGATATCAAAGGTTGTACAACTGCCATTAGCATAATGAACAGCGAAACCTCTGAACTTTTTAAGGCTTTGCGTAAAGGAAGAAGATACTTGGGAAAGAGCAAAGAGAGAAATGGAAAAAGAGAAATATAAATATAAATGTTAAACAAAAAATTAATAAATCATTGCTCTTATGATAAAATGTTCAAAAAGATTATCGATTTAAAGCGAAATGGTTGCCGGTTTTTGAAACGCATCGTGAACGGCTGCATTTATGCGTTTATGCTAAGTGGGGTCGAGTTTTTATTCTAATTTATGTTCATTTGCAAGCGTGCTGGTCTTTCGATGTTTAAAAAACGTCAGATGTTTCGCTTTAATAAAAGTGTTTCTTCCAGGTTCCACTGGTCCTAGTCGGCGCCAAGTGCGATTCAGAAAGGAAAAGACGGGTTGAATTCTGCGAAGGAGAAATGCTGGCAGAACGTATCGGATGTCCGTTCAGAGAGGTCTCCTCCAAGTTAAATCAGGGAATTAATGAGGTAATTGGCATTATATATATTCTTTAATTATCGCATACTAGGGCATTTGGGAATGGTTCGCTTTGTGCGAATAACTAACTTCCGAAGTATGCTACGAGACTCAGGCCTTGATCATTATTTTTACTAGACGCATCTTGTAGTTTTAAAGCCGTATGGTATGGTACCTACTTTGGGAAATGTGCTGGTAATATAAATATTCTATGTATCCTAGTTAATTTGGTGCCGGAAGCTTCGGACCGCCACCAAAATTTTACATAGGATACCTAGGAAATTCGTCTCATATGCAAATTTCCCAAAGTAGGTACAGGTTGGAAACTACTTATTGTAAGAGCGAAATATATAGAAGTATATTATTCTTTTAATAACTACCTAAATTTTCAGTCGTTTGTGGAACTCCTTCGATTCGTCGAAAAGAAGAAGAAAGACAGTGTACTACAAACACAGTAAATTATACGTCATGGGTTTAAAGCGGCATGACACGTGGTTTTGAAACGTCTCTAGACAAGTACATCCCTATGTATTGTGCACAAATTAGACCGATGAGCAACGATATTGCACCGATGGGGACAGATATTTACAAGAAAAGTCGGATGTTCAGCCTTCGTTTAAAAACCACGTGCCACACCGCTTGAAATATTTTATAGGGTTGTGAATTTGTTTGAACTTTACAATTTTACCTGGTCATTCTTATGTGCTAGTTAATGTGAATTACGTAAAGCATTGTTTCCTACTTCAATTTTTAATCATGCATATGTTATTGAATCTTTTCATAACTCATACTCTCATACACTAACCTATCCTGAAATAGTCATTGACCCTGTGCACTAAATATGTTATACTTTTTATTCAGCTAATCGTTATGGCCCAGTGGCCCAGTTACCTGGAGCAGTGATTTCATTATCTACGTTTTTATTAATATGTCATGAGTATAATAATTTTAATCTTATCATTCACTGCGTCTGGTAAACGAGCTGATTATCATACAAACTTTTTTAATGTGAATAATAAGTTAACAACGTCCTTTTTTGGTCGTGACGGAGTATATGTAAATTGCCTGCCTCTTGCAATATGTTTGTTCTTGAGAACTTTTGCGTAAGGTTGCAATACTTATTAACTTTTTAGCTTTTTCTTCCTTTTCATCGTTTTTACATTTTTGTCAGCGTACTGTATTTCGCTAACAAACAGATACAATGACTAATAGTTTTAGATGAGTAGAAAGTTTAGAAGAATAATTGTGTTCATTTTCAATCTTGTTTCTGTCATTGATTGTGAATTATTTTCTTGTGTAATAAACAGCTTGTTGAAGCGTTGTTTTTAAAGGGAATATGTAGGCCCTTTTTGAAGTGAAGATGTAGTAATAGAATACATGTTCCACAAATTATACACAAAATAAAATGACGAATTTGAAGTGACTGCACCCCTTTAAGGAAACAATAACAAAGGTTTTCTAAAGTTACCCAGTTGAAAGAAAGACTTTAAGATAACCAGAAAAACGTCATTTGAACTAAAGTAAGAAACGCGGTAATAATGTATCTGAAGTAGTCATTATATGTCAAAGTTGTTTGATCCCAATATATCTAGTGAATGTCTATCCTTCTACCTTTCTACAGTGAGGTCTTGGTAGTCATCTAGTACTCTAATTCTAATATTTTATCAATTTGATGCGACGATTACTTTCCACTAGATATCATTCTGACGATGAGTGAAGCGGACTTCTGCTTGGTGAATTTAGTTTTCAAGGTCGAATTGTGCGATTCTGTTTGGAATGTGTTCCTAAATTAAGTTGAAGAAAACACTCGAGTAAACTAGTTCAACTTTGTGATTTGTGTTGAGCATTGAAGTAGATGCGTAACTGAGACAAAAAGTAAAAATCTTTCTTTATTAATCTTCACAGATAAGACTTAATTTATTTCAGTCTTGTTTTTCGCTCCTTTTCAAAAACGGTGATTGCGGTTGCTCGCTGAAAAAGGTTTGTATAGTTTTATATAAAAAAATCGTAGCAGTCCTTGATCGGAACACAACAGAAATCAGCTGCTGAAGGGATTATGCCAGTGTATGATTTTACTAGTTGCTGTGTCGGAAATATGTTTGGGTTCAGAGTTCAGATGTAAATGGCCACGAATTAGCCATTTTTTGCTAGTTACGCTGTGATCCGCAGCTGTGTCGTAAATATGCTGCTGAAATTGAGATAAGCTCGGATCCTCACAAAAGCAATTTTGGCCGTCGTCGTTGTTTAATCCTATTGTTTTCACTCACAAAAAAATAGAAAACACTTTTTCTACAACTGTTGTACGAGAACACCTTAACTTTTTAACTACTGTTACGGAGAATATTTGTCTTTAGTAGATATATCAACTGCACCCACCCGCCATGCGTAGTGCCGTCAGCCCGACGTGGTGTGTACGTCCTGTTCCACGGTAGCTTCCTTTAAAAAATATGTGTTTGATTAAAAGGAACACGATAATATAATTGTTCCTGAATGTCCCCCTTTATATTTTGAGAAACCATCTAAGTAGCTGACTATAGGAAAAAAATAAAAGCTATTTTGTTCTAGAATCACGTTGTTATCTCGTCAATTAACTTTGAACGACCTTTTAATTTGTTTTCTTTTCATTATGTCGTCATTTTTGCAATGGCTCCTTATCATTTTGTCAGTTCGCAGGTGAGTTTAAATATTTCTTGATGAAAAGCCGACAGAAGAAGAGAGAACCCGATGTTTTTTTATTCAGATTACCTATTTATTGAAATGTGACAAGTCAAGACAAATTTCAGGCCACCGGGGAAAAATGTTGACTTGCTTGGTGAAGAAAGACAACGGTTTAAGATACATTATATTTAACACACAATAGTTGTTTGCATGCACAACTTGTGAAGTGTCTTTGTGCTTATATACTTTGCTTGAAAAATAAACCACTAATTTAAGCGAAATGTCCGAACATGCTTAACCTCAACTTTATGCACCTTCTCCCTCTTTTCGCTCAATCATTTTTTGACTCTCTCTTTCTCTCTCTCTCTCTCTCTCTCTCTCTCTCTCTCTCTCTCTGTCTCTCTCTCTCTCTTTTCTTCCTTGCTCCCTCACGTTTATTTCCCACTCTTCACTATCTTATTGCATTAACCGGGCTTTTTCTAATTCTTCCCCATTTAACAACGTTGAACTTCAGCTTGTCCAAAGTCAATTTGCATAACTAGCGTTTAATTGTCAGCTGGCAGAGAGCGTCAGCTGAGTGATTTGCATACTAAATTAGCTTCGCGGAACACAGTTGAATAACAGAATAAAAGTTGACGGCAGTCAATGATGTTGATTTGCCTGCGTTTGCAATCGTGAATGTTAAAAAGAATTGTATTAAAAGTGATTTCGGAAGGAACGGAGCCCAAGGATTAGGCAAGTAATATTGCCAGGTTCCTCTATACGTAGATTGCAGCCTACCAAGATGAGCGGAAAGATCCACTGAATTTTAAATAAAAACAAGATTTGTAGTTTGTCCAAAAGAAACTCACTTCCAAAACGAAAGAATTTCGGGTCGAGTTCCTCATCATCGGACATCTGAAAATACAAATACAAATGAGAAACTTCGAATAGTATGGCTCTTGGAAAGGCTATCACGCTCTTAGGCCTAGCTCCAACAGAGTAAGCATTAGAAGTTTTTTTCATACATTTTGGTCCCTTAGTGGGCTCTCAAAAACCTCCTTATAATCAGATATCTTCACAAATAACATTGTTTCACTCACTTCGTTGTATCACACTCAATAACCCACTGATGTTTGTCTAGACCTTATTTTCTTGATTCTTTAAAGGATCGCAGTCACTACAAATTCGTCATTTTTATTCGTTTTTCATTAAATATTCAAAGATGTGAAGAAAAATACGGTTCCAGCACCAAAGTACCAAAGTGAACTTCTAGTGACTGGATCCCTTTAAACTTTAAGGACGGCAGGCTATAAGCTGCACACTTACAATCGCCATTGCAACGACTACAACTACACAGACGAGGAGCAACGTTCGCAGGAGCATGACGTGGTGCGGAGAGAGGAGCGGAAGGGAATGGGCACGGTGCCCGCACCTCCACCCCGCCCAGTCCCCACGCGCCCCAACCAGACCACACCCCTTCCGGGGAGGTTCCCACGGGAAAATTTTTACTAAATTAAATGCGTCATAAAAAAAATAAAGAATATGCGATCTTGTGCCCAACAAGTCCACAGGAAACACATATCTTTTGGTATTTTGGTCGCGCACAAGCGGCACACACATTTCCGTCGCGCACAAGCGGCACACAAATTTCCGTCGCGCACGCCTTTGCCAATGAATGGCGCCCTACACGGCTACACGTATCCTTTTTTCTAGAAAATTTTTTGCGGCAACCTCCCCGAGAAAGTTACATTGCGAATGTTATGATAAGCTCTCGGACTTTTCTCTATTTTCCACAACTAACTTTTGTTATTTACCCTATTCTTTTTTCTAACATAGACAATCTTGGTGCCCGGAAATGGGAATATGCTAATATTGTCCCTAATGGAGGTCGTTCATGTGTAATTGTCCCAAATATAACTGCCAAATTGCTTTGGCTCGGCTCCATGGATTATATGTGATTTATGTGGAATGACAACAGATTTAGAACAATTGTATGACCTACTTGCATAATAATAAACTGCCGGAAGCATAATTAGAATTTTTCAACAGTGTATTGAGTTTTTATCCTGCAGCCTCCACACGCAACAAAATGATCATATGTATAACGATAAGCTGTCATCCTCGGGAGTTCTAAGGATCGGCACGTGCATACTGTACTTTATTAACTACAGACGTCCCCCATGGAGAGTACCCTTTCTCGATATTGTGTGTTTACTCTAGATTTAGCATCGAACTAAGAAATCAAGTGTTTGGTTCAAGACCTGAGCACTGAGTCCTGCGCAATGAGGTTTTTTTTACATTGTTTCTGAAATCTTACGCTTCGTCAATTTGGCAATTCTTTTTTCTATCCGGCAGCTTCCACACGCAACATATCAACAATATATATATAATGATATAATTAACTAAAAGTGATTTGTATTTTCCCATTTGCAAATACGACCAATTGTACAGTTCACTTCATATCGCATGACCTACGCCTGCATCTCAAAGGTCAAAGGACACTACAAGGCTCACGGCCACAATGTACAATTAGTCAATCACATGCGCAAAAAAAAAGCTTTCATGAATTTTGTTTAGCTGTACGTGCACGGCTCCTTTATGAACTTGTACTAGTTGATAAAACTACTGCTATCCCTGCCTTTTGGACATATGCTTTGCTCTACAGCTGAACTTCAGGTTGTTTATCACCTAGACCTGGGAAATCTTTGTTTGGCCTTTTCTTTACGCAACTATCTACAAGTCAATATCACCAACCAGGACCCAGCAATATGAAACCTGTAGTTTATCACTGTAACTGTGTTAGGTATTGGAGCCCGGACCGGTCCGGAGTAATGATTCAAGTAAACATATCCAAATTACTACTCTTCATATTTCATATTTTATGTCCAACTTATCATAAACTAGATTTGATGCCTGGTTTGAAGACTTACCACCAGGGCAGCAACAATGTAGACAATCACGAGGAGGAGAACAATTGCTCGGAGCATTGTGGTCACAGTCAACTACACTTGAATACTGTGGTCGTAACCGAACGCACACCATTTCCTTCAAGCCCCGCCCACTTCTTTCACATCGTAAATGGAATATTAATTAAAAATTAAAAGGCCAACAATGACAGAATTTTATGACAGAATTGACAAAGAAATTCAATCAAAACCCCAGGATTTGATTGGTTAAAATTTGCATATTTACAAAAAAAGCCGATATTTGTAATTTTAATTAATTTTCGGATTGAAATTAATTGCTTGGTGTCTTATTTTGTGTATATGTATATCACAAATGAAGGATAACGGTTGTGATTTGTATTTCAGAACGAGTATTTTACTAAAAAAAACGTGCACAATGTTTTAAAGTTTCAATGTGTCAAATAGCACAAATTGTTATTATAAAACACACAAATGATCATTACAACGAACAAAATAACACAAAACATCGTCTATTTTGCTTGGAGTATGTAGAAAAGCTAATTGTCAAGCCTATTGCACCAGGCACCAGATTTATTTATGGTTTCCAAGTATCCCAAAAAATCGGTGTGGTTCTGTCAATAATACTACCGTATTTGTGCACGAAACCTGCATAAATAATGTGAAAATTAAAAAAATATTCTCTTGTTCCAATGTATGGTAAGTTTTCAGCATACTTGGAAACCCCATTATTGTTTTTACGTTTCGTTATATGAATATGTGTGCCCGAAGAGGATAAACTGTTTACAGCCTAAAATCCAACAAATACAGTATTCAGTCATGAAAGCACAGAAGGCGAAAGAATAACGTCCGAATGAAAGTTGTGAATAAGAAGTGATGGATTTAGAACTACAGGAGAGAGTATTTCGGGAGAGAAAACATTACCGATTAGAATATTTGGAGAGAGCACTTCTGGGGTCAGAATCTTCGGGGCCAGCACTTGAAAAGCTGAAATGAATAGGAAATCAATTTGGATGAACAGATAAGATACTTCTGTATGAATTATGCCACCCTCTGAGTTTTCTTTCCAAATCTTGGTTGGTTGGTCATATTGCTAATGTAGTTGAAGAATTGTTTTTATGGGGTTTCCATGTATGCCAAAAACTGTGCCTTTTCCTTTCAAGTATAAAACAGGCATCTCGCGTGCAAACTACCGTAATTTTGAATAAATCTTTGAATTTCATCCGCATCATGGAAATTGCGCCATGCTATGAACAAAAATGAGGGGAGAGTGCACAGTGCATGCACTCTTGAAAAAAAGGTCCCGTGGCTACCTGCAGATAAAACTGTATGTAGATATTCTCGTAGTTCCAAGATACGGTAATTTTTTCTCTACTTGGAAGGAAAATCGGCCATACTTGGAAACCCCCATAACATTCAGGTTTCGTGCGTCACAACAACGGAAAACTTTTATCATGGTTTGTGTCGTAGGTTACGGATGTTTTGTATGCAAATTCTTGGCACGTGGGTGTAATTGCCCACAACAGATGATTACTTGTTAATGTTACGCATTGCTCACTTCAATTTCCGATGAACTTTATGTGGAACGAAATTTTCAGAATGAACTTCATATTGTTCTTCTTTTTACATTTTTTTGATAATTAGCAAACATTTGTAAAACATTAATAACCAAAAATTACATGACTAAACATGCAGGATAGTAGCATAGCGTGCGCAGGATGCACCGCACCTTTGCAAGGTAACTGTGCAAATTTCTACTACAAAGCCAATAGTATAATGTACAATGTATTGATGTATTCACGTATGATATATGGTCACAGTCACTGCAAATTCGTCATTTTGGAGTAATATTTTTTCTCGGAGAACTATGGGTTTTGCAACTACAAAACTACAAGCAGAAGTTAGGCGCATACTTATTGAAGTTGTAGAATACAATAGAAGAGTAGAAAACAAATAAAAAAAAAGAATAAAAGTTAAAAAAGAACTGGCCCAATATCATCGGTGAAAGAACCATCGGTGTGAGTATGTAGGCTTTGAGAAGGGTGGCCTGGAGGATTTCTGGACTGAGTAGCAGAGGAGAAAGAATATAAGAAGTTAGCATCTGAAATAGAAGACATACTGAGGCACACTGTTGAACAGCCATGTTTTATAATGGGATCTGCCAGTATCCAAAAAATTCGATGTGGTATTGTCAATACTACCATATTCTGCACACGAAACCTGCATATATAATACGAAAAAAAGTCTACTGTAGCTCCAAAATAGGTAAATTTTCTGCAAACCACATAAATGTTAATTATAGTTGTGCTATATTATATGGGCTCCTTACGTGAGCAGGTCTACAGAATGAAGGAGTTTCTACGCTTCAATACATCACTACTTCTATGCAGATATTTTTCAATCACACCGGCAACTTGGAGTGTGTGTGCATAGATGGACCCTATATATCAGTCAGAAACCACTGCAACTTTGCGCAGCTTCATGGCGCCCAATATACTGACACTCGGGTCGATATTCGCTGTGAAGATGCTAAAATATGCCAAGCCAAATGCGCGCCAGGGTATAGCTATGCCAAAGCTGCGCTTACTCCGCACACTAAGGTTTCTGAGCAGATATAATAAATGTACCTGCGGTGTGAGAATGAATGGATCAAGCACGAGTGGTGAATAGATGAGTGGAGAAAACATGTGGGGAGAAGCCACCATTGCACCTATCACAGACACCTCAACAAAATATTATATTCATAATTATCAATGTACCATTGAAGTATGGACTATCGTAGATACACACAATTTATCTTGCTTTCAGGTTTTGGGCGTGAAAACTAGGTTAGTTCCCTTAGTGAGATGACTATTTATAACTATCGATAATACATATTTACGTCACGAGATACGGCAACTTTTCTCAGTGAAGAGCTGTCTGGTTTTCGTGGGTCCCCGGTTACCTGGCCTTGTATGATATGAGACGTTTCAATCAAAGCATAATGACGCCTCATGAACTCGGGATGTATGAGTATGAAAGCTCTTTAGCCAATAACATACCATTTATGATGAACATAAAAATGTAGAAAATAAATATATATAACTCACCACTCCAACCGAGGGGGAAAACATGAAAGGAGATAGTACGTTTACATCTGGACTAATGACATAATTGGCCTCCAGGATGAAGCTTTCCTTCAAGTTGTACAGTCCTTCCAGTGGCGATTCCGGGGTTTCTTCGGTTTGTCTTTTTGATCGAATACTTGTGCTGAAATATTAAAAGGCGCTGCATCGCTATCCCGGCCCAGGGAGCCAAATAACTGGAAAAAAACCTAAAATCTACAACTGACAGTACCGTGGGTTCCAGGCACGGTATCCACGTTGGTTTTAGTTCACTATTCTTATTTCTTTATTTTCATGTAGCATCACAAAATATTTGCATATGTTTCGTTGCAAAACTATTCGAAATAAATTATCTTCTTATTATATAAAAGAGTAACTGTAGCGTAATTTGCATACCGATGTGCGTTACGGAAATGCAAATTTCGTGTTCGCGGGTATAAAAAGAGTTTCGCAGCTCAATATCGAAGTATGCATATGCATTTGTTTCCTATTATGTGAACGTTTGAAACTTTCTATATAAGTATGCCCATGCTAAAACGATCATCTTTCCATGTAAGTCGCCTCAGGCGGCGTGAGCCGACTGGTAATTACCTAATTGCACACAACCTTTACTTTCACTCAAAAACAAGTTTCGGAAATAACAGATTACAGAACTTCTAGCAGACACCATGATTTAGAGATAATTACTATTGTAACTATGAAAATAAACCTTCAAAATATTTTTACCTTCTACCGAATTTCCTCAATTCAGCGTGAAGAAGTTTTTCGCGTTCAAAGGGGCTCATAGTTTCATATTTATCAAGAAACGTCGTGTTCAGTGTGCGGAATATGGCTGAAATATGCAGAACCTAAAATTGGAGGAAAGACAAACTTTTCATTTTGAGAGTCAAAACCTTATTTGCCAGCATAAGACCATAACTGCTCTGTCACCGACCTAAAAAAAGGAACTTGTGGATATACTCCATAACATATACGAACAAAATGTGTGTACTATTGAAACTCGTTCTTTCGGGAAATAACAAAATCGAAATTGAATAGGATCCCTTCAATAGATTAAAATCTCACGTTTTCGCCGGTACAAATCCTTAGCTTGTTTCGGAGTCAACATTGTAAACTGTCTCGTTTCCAATTGTTCACGTTGTTGTGCAGTGAAACTTCTAAAATGTTTCGGCGTCTCGCGTAAGTTGATCATAAGCCATTAATAAGTTAAACTTGGCGAAGCAATTGCCCGTAATTATTGGCTAAATCGGATCATTGGAGCATTGTGGCCCATCGCAGGAAAGTGAAATCCCCGATTTCGCCCCGATTTTTCTCCAAAAACCCCCGATTTCGCCCCGATCAAGGCCCGATTTTTTGAGGGAATTGGTCGGGGCGAAATCGGTTTTTTTCCCATGTATTGTTAGGCTACGATAGAAAAACGCCGCCAAGTACCCCGAGTTTTGGGTGCTATTGGATAATGTGTTCAGTGTTTTGCTTCACAAGCCTTCTCTTCTGCGAAAGTGGATTTACCACAATTGGCGAAATTTCAAAATTAAAATAAAGTTTATGATTTTTAAAATGAAAACGTGAACGCCAAACGGCCAAACCCTTGCAGCGACTCCAAAACCCTATCAAATCTTCTCGTTGCTCTCGCTATTTCCTTTGCAATTCCAGAGTATTCTTTTGATGAAAAAGCCCTCAGAGACCTATCCACACCCTTGTTGGAACCTAAATTGAACATTGGTTATATTCGCAGTCTAATCAGTAGAAAAAATGAAAAGAAATGGAGTTCCTTATGAAAAGCCAATGAGCGTGCTCCTTTATTAAAAGATGGTACGAGTGTACAAGATACATAATAGTGAATATAACACCATAACGAATGCCTTGAGTAGAGTACCAGTGCTCAAATTCTTCAAACTCCTCAGGTTTGGAGTTCTCACCCACGTATATTTATGACAAGCGAGAAAAACGTCAAAAGTATGCATATACCACCAACCAGATGCTTCAAGGACCAATTCCATAAGTCTGTTCACATCATTTGAATCAATAATATTTGAGTCGTTTCCTAGTGGAAGAATAGCATCATCTGGCGGATCAGAATATAATGGCATCACTTCGGGAGAAAGAACTGGACTGAAAGAGAATATATTACTTTGGGCGCATTCTCGCTGCAAACTTCACGTGAAGGTAAACTAATCGCTAACAAAAAATTTAGGGAAATACTTGCAAAAAAAGGTAAGACCGGCCTAGACCCCTAGACCCCTAGACGTATACATTTATGCGATTTTCTTTTACCCGATTGCTAATCGACTACAGTACCAATTGTTCCTTATTTAGTTATGCGCATTACTATCTCTTCATCATATTATTTGATGCACATCTCGGTGTTACTTAATAAATAAATATATAAATACATATTTTTTGTTTGTAGCTTGTAGCTACACTTTGCAATACATCAGATTTTTGTAAAAGAGGTCGCTGTTCTAGATGAAATATATCAATATTATGTTACATTAAACTCTTTATTTAGAAAAAAAGAAACAATGTCAAAGATAAAATGAAAAGAGAGAAACATAAACAGCAATGATTGTGATCCTTAAACACTGAAAAAGAACCAACTTGTTTCTTATTTGTGGGTTGAGCGGCAGAAACCGCGGCGATAAAACGCCTCCATGACTGTTATCTGGGGATTCCGCAACATCGGGCGCGTCGGCTGACTTTTGTCTGATTTTCGCATCCGACGGTGTTTCGTCACGAAGCCTCCGCTCCACTCTGTCGGTGAGACTCAGCTCTTTCAACTAAAGTTTTAGATTTTTAGTTTCCCATTTTGTATGCCATATTTATTTTTGTTGTTCACCCGCGCAAGTCACATGACTCTGATCACATTAGCTGTTCGAAACAATCGTGAAAATCAGATTTTTGAAACACATCAGTACGCCAGCATTCTTATGCGGCCTATGCAAATGAGCATAAATTAGAATAAAAATAGAGCTAATTCTTATGCGAGCAAAAAAGCGTAAATACGTAAGAATTCAGTTGTCCACGATAACCGGCCGGTATTTCGCTTTAAAAACAGTGCTCTGTTAGATTATGGTCAAACTTCAAGCAAACTGTTAGATTGTCATCGATGCGTTACCAACGTAGAATGTCTTAGCTTCTTAGAACTTGGACACACACCAAAAGTCAACGAATAGATTTTATAGAAAAATACCCATGCTTACCTGGTCCGCATTCTCCTCAATTTCTTTGATATTTCTGATTTTCGTGCCAGTAACAATCGAGTAGATATTCCTGAGCATATTCGTCAAGGTTCCGACAAAAGTTTCACTTTTAGTAGATTTTAAAGTATAGGAAGACTTTGATTGCTTCAGAAACTCATTTGCATCCAAAGAAACTTCACGACGGTGACGAGTTGATGTCCGTCTTCTGAAACGACTATATTTGAGAGAGAAAAAGAAAGGGAATTAGAGCGAGAGAGAGAGAGAGAGAGAGAGAGTATGTGCGAGTAAAGTGTAGAGAGAGAAAGAGAGAAAGATAGGGAAATAAGGAGAAAAGATAGGAATCGGAGGAACCGTTTGGTGGCGGTGCACTGGTTTTTTTCGTGGGCAAACCGATTCGGTGACTTTGTCGTGACCAAGTTTCCTCGAAAACCGGTATCAACTTTTCATCAAATGATCATCACTAACGAGTCACCAAATGGTTATTTCCGAAAACCATTTGGCGACCGGCCAAGGACGTTTTTTCTGTGTTTTCGGCAATTATTCCGTTTTCCTATATAACGAGCGAGAAAAAAAACAGAATGAGAGAGAGCGTGAAGCAGCAAGAGATAAGAGATATTGAGACAGAAAGAGACATATTCAGAAAAACGATTCCCTGCACAAGCAAACTGAAAAAGGGGTGTAGTATTACCGGTTGACGATGGAGGATAGAAAGTAATCATATTCGTCCGACTGGTACTGTAGTTTATAGCTCCGCCCAATCTACATAATATCAAATCTCCCACCTTTTCTTCTTGTAGGTTTCCTTCCTTTTCCTACCATATTCATTCATATTCTTCTTTAGTTTCCTTATATTAAGTCGCCTTTTAAACTTCATATTGCGATATGACACTGTTGAACTGTTCACCCTTTCGTTTATTAGCTGGAATGATTGTTTAGTGGAAAATTTCATTCATTTTGTTCACTTATGGCATTTTATATGTCAGTCATTTATGGGGTTTGCAAGTATGCCAAAAACCGCGAGTTTTCCTTGCAAGTATCAATTGCAAAATAGTGTGCCAATCTACCGTAATTTTGCGTAATTTTGACACATCCGCACTATAGAAAATCCGCCATCAAAGACATTTTTTTGTTGAACAAATGGTACCGCGGCGATCGGTCGTAAAAACCGTTTGTAGATATTCTCGTGTAGTGCCAAGATACGGTAAATTTTTCGATACTTGCAAGGAAAATCGGGCATACTTGCAAACCCCATAAGCATTGTCACGCACAAAAAAAATCAAGACATGTACGCACAGACGAGCAATGCAAGACATATAGTTTTGTTCAATAAAAAAACTCTAACAATAAGTCAAGAACCTTTTCCCGAATAATTCAAAATCTTAGACATACCTTATAGTGTTTATCTAAATGTGGTAGACATCCTGAACGGCAATTGAGATCATAAGGAGCACACTGTTGCATACAATGAGAAGAACTGAAAACGTAATACATAAACGAGAAAGTATTGGTAGATTACGAAAATATGTAATTTAGTGTTGGTCTTGAAATAACTTGTTTGATCTTGGACCCTTGTTTGGTCAAGGGAAACGGTTTGAAAACATTAACTTCATATGTGAGGCGTTTAGGATAACACTACATCGACACAGAAAAAGGGCATTCCTTCATTCATCCAACAGAAAACAAAAATGTAATACAAACGAATCGCAAACCTGAGATTTCTTGAGATCAGATGTTTATTGAACGCATTCACCATCTCCACTAATAGTTTGTGGTAGAGTTGGACTGAGTAGTTGCCCACTTTAACCACGCTCTCCTCATTAGCCGAAACTTTCTTCAACTTTTTTATATCGGCTTCTGTGAGAAGAGCTGTTGAGCTGTGAAGTAGGAAAATGCCTAAATTGGAGTAGACTTGTTGTTACAATGCACAACTAAATTATTCTACTCCATTATATTGTTTCCATAATTCCTATTCCAGGAATACTAATGTTACCTGTGAATACCGCATTTTCGCTTACACCCAAAACTCGACGAGCTATCACTAGGACCTAGGACAATCACAACCAACGATCTACCGTAGTCACACAGAAGGAGAGCCGTCTGGTTTTCAAATATATGTGTTCATATGAATGTATGGTAAAGAGTAACGAACAAAAGTACATAATATCCACATGCTACATTCATAGGTCTTTAGGTCTAACCTAAAAGCAATATAGCGAAGGTAACTCACCCAATATCAACAACCACGAGATTCGCATAATTGTGATAGCATTATGTGCAGTAAAATCAGGCTAAAATATACGTTCACGAAATTAGAGGCCAGAGGAAAAAAATATAATTAGTGGCCGATCAGAGCTTAGATTTGATTAATGTGTGTGTCTAGGGTGTTGTTCCGCTACAGGAACTTGGAGCAAGAAACATTACGCGACGTTCTGTAGGCTTTCTCTCTCTCTCTCTCTTTCTCTTTCTTTCTCCCTTTCTCCCTTGATATATCTCACTCTTTCTACTTCTTTCAATTTTTCACTTTCTCTCTCTCCCTCCTTCCCTTGGTCTGTCTCTATCCCTCTCACTTTCTCTCTCTCTTTTCTGCACTCTCGGCATATCCTCGTCTGCTTTTTGGCAAAACCAATTAGCAAATCACACAAGTTTATCATCCGACTGCCAAATACGATCACATTGTAAGCATTATAAGCTCTTGAGACGGTCTGCTGCGCTAAGTGGCTTTCGTCAAGCAGAAGAAAACGCCCCTAGCGTCTAAATCTAAGCAACCCTAAACAACAACAAGAACAGGTTGTACTCTGAAAGGACTCAACAAATAATTTATTAATGATCGATTTCAATAATAATAATAATGGAATGAAGTAGCAATTTGAATCACCACTATGCAAACTTGTGCGGGTCCCCAGAAGACGTCGAGCAATATGTCATCTGAACTGGAACTCTTCGTACACTCCGCTCAGGACTGCTGTGGAGAAAGTTATACCTACCACTCTTGAATTAAGGATCACATTCATTTTTTCTCATTAAAGCCAAATACCAGCCGGTTTTTGAAAAATATCTAGTACACCGGCATTCTCATGCAGCTTATACAAATGTGCATAAATTAGAATAAACAAAATCGAGCTAAATTCGAGTAAATCAGCATAAATACGTGATACTTCAGTTGTCCTCGATGCGTTGCAAAAACCGGCCGGTATTTCACTTTAATATTACAAGTTAAGCATTAGTTTTCGAGTTAGTGTTATAATCTATGTCATTACCGTCAAAAGTGTTAATGTCATTACATTTTATAAATCCGTACAATCCCTCAATAAACTGTTCAATGGGCCATTCTCTTATCAGAAACGGCTTAACGTCACCACTTTTCCGCTGATAAAACGCAAGTTCACGGCACGTGTTTGTTGTATACATATAATAAAATTTTATGAAAAACACCGAACCTTATGACTCTATGAGCGTCACACGCCATAATCAATTTTACTCTTTTTTACAAAACTAAGATTTGTGTTTTATATTAGGTTAATTTGTTTTGGACGCAGTCATTTAGTTTGTTTGCTGCTGTGTGAAAAAGGTGCACAACCAGGAAAAAGCTGGATTTTTCAAATTTCGCTCTGTGAGTTTTTCTAGAGTGTTCAAATTGTAAAAATTAATAGCGTCCAGCATAATCAGGTTACTTTTAAGTGCTATTTTATTAGTTGTTGGCCTGAAATTAAACCTTTATCTATGTTTTAATTTTATTACCGCAACGTTTGACGTCATTAGCCATTGAAGACAACGCTTGTTATTATTCCTCAAACGTTAAATTCTCTAAAAAGAAAGAATATTTATTATTTCTGAAGGCGATACTTAATTGTTTTTCGTTACGTTATATTTATTAGCGGGGATTTAATCTTTTTCTTTGAGTCAATAACTTGTGTATAAAATATGCTACTTCTTTTGTTCGACATGTTTAACTTTCATAACCTGTTCTTTCTACCTTCGGTTTTGTTGCACTTCTAGGCCTTATTCTCATTTACTGTGTTTACTACTCCTTTAATAAAGGTGCACGATCTTGAAGCGTAAAAGATTTATTATTATTATTACTATAATAACTCCAGAGGATTCGCTACTAAATGAAGTGATGAAGTAAAACAAAACACATTTGTACTACCTTTGATTAAAATCAAAGGTGTGCCTCATAGACTCCGTTGCCTTTCCAGAGGCCGTATTCCAGACACAGATCAGGTTCAATCCCGAAAAATCCGCTCTAATCTTTCGCAAGGCTTGTTTTGTCACAAATAATTGATGAAAATATCCTTTTTCCGTTCGTTTGACACTTCCTTATCATAAATGAAAGTGACATTTCTTTGTAGACGACGATTGAAACTATTTGATCAATTTATATCGCCGCCTGAAGCAGGAAAAGAGAGAAGGATGAACGCGGTCAGCGGCATCATAATAACAGGACTTTTCCTATTAGCTACAGTAATCACGACGACTACGGTTGAAATGGAACAAGTGGGAATTGAAATTATGTACAGTATTGTTTGTAGAAAGCATGGTCCATTTTGAGAGAAAATATTATATTACCTCCAAAATCTTTTTCTTCACGATTTTACGACATATTATCAGCCGAATGGTACTCTCACCTAGAATAGTTTAGGCTACCTGGTGATGGTCAGAACAGCAAAAAAATTTAGAGAAAAAATCATAATTAAATTAAGTGAAGGTGATTTCAGGAAGTCGAAGATTTCTGTGCTTCATGTATCTCCTTTGTGACTGCGGTTGCACCTTCTGTGGGGACGAAAGACGTTGAACAGGTAGAAATTTAAAATTTAAAAATAAAAATCAAGTTCCTTGCCTGTCCCCTGATTCTGCTTACTTCCAGTAAATCTGTCTTTTTACTACACAGTGTATGAGTACGACAGAGGATATTTACCCTTATTACCCAACATTTCCTAGTTACTTAACAAAATAATCAATACCGGAATGAGTCAAATGATAAGCGCAGCAAACACAAATAATGTTTTATTGAAGAAAGCAGTCAATTGGGTTATTTGCTTTACAAAGGAAACAGTAAACGCCTGCGTTTTCATCCACGGTATAGCTGGACCGGGCAAAATACAGGGAAATAAAAAAAAATGTGGAAAGCCCCAAATGTTCTATGAAACGTAGATAGCATCAAAAAATGCAGATAATGACCAGGTTGCAGGTAATTCATTCCAGCTTCAGTTTCATCAAAATGTTGAGTATTTTGTGCGAATTAGTAGTATATTAAAGTAGAAAAGTCACGTATTTGCACATCCTTTTGTGTCCTATGATCATAAATAAAAAGCCGGATTTTTTGTTTTAAGCGATAATTGAGAAAACTCCATCCTTCCCTGTCTGCTTGTCAAAATAAATGAAATATTTCATATTTATCCCCGGATCAGAGTGTGATCACTTATTGAACTATAGAGCACTGTAGCCGATCGTTGCCCGGGGATAGAACATCTAAGTCTATTGCCTAATCGGGGCTGATAACTTTGAACTTTTATTAAATTATCACTCTTTGTTGATGAATATATTCATTAAGTTTAATTACGATCATCCGAGTTTAGTTGCTCACCACCCGATTCCCTCGGGAACATATTCCGTGGGGACAAAAATCATCATTCTAACTTGAGACACGCACAGAAAAAGACAGGGTATTCCCCACGGGGTGATGAATAATATGGCCTCCATATAAGTGCAACTTACTATTGAGAAACTATCGTGACTATCAAACCTCTAAAATAAGTTGCCTAAAATGTCATATGATTGCGCGAGTTACTACCTGAAAAGGAAACGGAAAGGAGACAGCTCTTCTTGAGTGCAAATATTAATCTGCCCATGGGTCACCTAATTCTTTCAAGGACAATATTTTCCATTCAGGTCGCTCTGGCCCAATGTCACATCTGCTTTATTTGGATGAATTCCACATATTGCGATGAGATGGTGGGGGCTTATCTTCCAGCTCTAGAACAAAATGTTGAGGACGGAGTATCTGCTCAGAGAATTTGTGAGCAATTCAAATTCTGTATTGACAAGGAGGAGGAGGAGGAGGAGGAGGACATAGAAATTACAGACTTACCTCGAGGGAAATATACTGTAGTCATGTAGACAGTGTAGACTATAGAATTACAGGCCACAGCCATAAGGACAAAATATTGAATAGGAAGGGTGCAGCTTTATTTACGCAATGTATTGTCAATGATTAATTAAATCATCAGAATAGTGTGCCTATTCTTGCACTTGAGAGCGGCAATCAATATTTTCGTTCCTCTGCTCTTTATCTCAATAGTGTTCGGTTTCAGTCTATCGATTTTTCTGCTTTTATTTTATAATCGAGAGTCTTGTAGTCAATCGCGCTCATAATTATTCGCACCTCGCTCCATTATTTTTTGCATATACACAATTTTTGCAAACAATTTCCCATATAAAGGTGTACAGCGACAAAAACGCAAGTGCAATGAAATTGTTTATCAAACTAGCCAATCTGTCCGTCCTCGTATCGTTGAAAGGGGGAATTGCCAGTATTAGTGGGGTCAATTCTATGCTTTATCACCAAAGGGCAATGAGCAAATTTATTTATTTTTCGATTTATTATTAGTTTTTTAAGATTGTTTGATTTGAGGAGTCAGGCATAGGTACTGGCGAACAAAAAAAGAGGGGACGGTCCTAGTTTTACTCATTTTTAAGGCTGAAAATTTCTTCCTTTAAATTTATTATCAAAGAGAAAGCTACTACTTTATATATTACTTCCACGGTTTACGAGATCTCACGCGCATTATTCTGTGAATATTATTTTATTTTACTATGCAATAAAACATTTTACAATGTCTTGTTGTTATACATTGTATGTTCAAGATTTGAATACACTATAACAATACGCACTAAAAAGTCATGTACAACGGGACAAGGACTTATGCGTGACTTAGCAAAAGATAACAAACACAGAGGGAAATTAAACATTTTAAGAGGCTCATGAGACATAAAATTGTTGCAAAAAGTATAGTTTTGTTAAAAATCACTAATAACGTGTAAATAGCAAAATCAATACTATGTAGATTTAAAGTTATTCCTTCGTTGTGATATCTTTGAGTGATGAAGCTTGAAAGGAGCCTGTGTTTTTAAATCTGCCTGAGGCCGGTTCCACCAACATTTCAGAGAAAACTTCTGCTTAAAGGGACAGGCCCATCAAACTAAACCTATATTTATGATATGTTCATAATTAGTATAAAGTGTTTTTATTACAAAATATACAAACCAAATTTCACCTACATTTACCCTGGGGAACTTTTTCCGATGAGCTCATCGTGTATGTATACCGTAAAACTGCAGATTTCAAAGCTGTATATGCAAATTTTGATCGCATTCTAATTTCACGATAAATTTGCATAGACAGCTTTTATATCTGCAGTTTTACGGTATGAAAAAAGTTTCTCCCGTTTAACGGAAGTTCCGTGCACTCTTACTTGGCTTTTCACCAACATTCACGTGCGTTATTAGGATGTTTTCTAAAGGATGGCTACTACGGTATTTGGGTCGACTCCGATGGCTGAAAGCTGAAACAGTACATACAGAATCTGCAAAATTGCTCCATTCAAATGAAACTAGCCACTTCATAATAATAATTCATTACATTGTATATATGTTATATTTGTATCTATGTTATATTGTGCTACTTTCAATAAAGAATTGTACACATCAGAAACATATGCCCACAAAAAACATATATAAATAAAATATCAAATAGGATAGGTTTACCTCGAAATGCACCTTTTTAAAAGTTCTATTGATAGTATGAAATATGACCGTGCAACTCTAGCCCTATCACGCTATTTCGCACTTGTAACGCAGTTTGGCGTACCGTTTGACTGCGGCTAATGTATGCCAGTTGTTTTATAAAGTCGAGGTAGCCTAGCTTTTGAGCTTGCTCCTGGCTCGAGGAGCAAAGCTAATTCACTGCAATGTTCGCATTTTGACCGTCATAGGTCATAATATCAATATAAATTAAAAGATTCAATTCGAGGTGAACCTATCCCTTTCAGGTAGAATAATGACCCAACTCATGTGACACACACTTGTGTACGGAAGTGCACACTTTTGCACCGCCTTACTAACAATATTATTCATTTCCAATATTTTCACTATCAGCATAATATTATTCATAACCTATTTACCAGTTTTAGCCTAATAAATACATCCTTTTGCCTGCCTGCTCTGTTTAAATGATAGGGAGCTTTTTTGACATACAAACGATTTTTTGTTGAGCTGATGCTTCTAAAGACAGTGGTTTGATAAGAGATAGAAATCCTTATCAGAAGGTACATAGACCTTGTGGCACCCAAAACAACTTCACAATTCTGCTTCGTACACGTTTTTATTAATTTCTTTACTCCACTCGTTTTAAGTTTGAGGACGGAATAGGTTGAGAGAGTTAACAAGAAGAGTTGAGAGTTCGGTGATCGTTCTGTGAATTGTTACAACCAGCGCTGCATGCTTTATTTATCAAACATAACAATTTAAAAGAATATTCGTTAGTTGAACCATACGTACAAGGAAAGCTTGACCCATGGCCTCGCCCCTTAGAGTCGCAATCCTAGGTAACAACCCTAGAGTAAGAGTAAGGTATGTCTACCGCGTACGTGAAGCAAAGTTTTCTAGTTTTCTTTTACTAGGTAGCTAATATTGCAACATTGCAACATATAAAACTGAAAATACGCCTCAATATTTATTGTGCAAAATGTTAGATTGCATCACAGGTTGTGAAATTACCTAAGCTAAAACCTCCTCACCTATCTGAACTTCACCAATCCGTCCTATAGCATATATTCACAAACAAATATACAATTGCACCCCTTATATCCACCGACTCCACGGAAACGCCGTGCCGGTTGTGGCTCATTCAAACCAAGTTTGTCTGGTCACAACTACGCCTCGAGGCCTCCAGCCTAACAATACATATTGTCTACTGATCTGATATGAATGGGCTTTCAGTAAAGCAGGAGACTTCCAACTGACAATGCTCTCTTTCTCTGAAAGACAGCGTGCTCGTACTAGTCGTACTCCGTGGTTTCGGTTTATAATGGGGTGCACGTCATACGCTTTATTTTTGTCTTCTTTGCGGGGTATGTCAGGGACGGGAAGCCACCCCGAAAGCTAGGTGGTAAAACAAGGAATGAACTATTCTAGTTGATATATTATCGGACTTTTTTTTCTCTCGTTCTTTGGTGAAAGTCTGTTATGAAGGTTCAATTTCCAGCATACTGATTTTCTTTTCGTAGATCTTCCAATTTAAAAGTGAAAATTTCAGGAAATGCTTTTACAATTTGCATTTGTCGTCTTGATATCAAAAGTAGTGGCTGATTTGGTTCCCGCACAATGTTATGACCAATTCCCCGTTGAAGAAACAATCGATATTTTCGAATCGATAATAAGTGAATACGGACAAGTGATACAAGACGAACAGGAAACCTGGAAGTTGATAGCAATCAACCGAAATCAGAAAATTATGGTTTGTTTATTTATTTTTGTTTGGGTAATACTTCAAGAGGAATTTGGAGATTTTTTGAAAATATATAACATAGAATCTATGGCATTAAATCACTATTATTGGATGGGGGTTTCCTGGGGGTGGTATGCTCCGAAACTCTCTTATATCTATTTAGTGTCCCATGTTGTGGTATACAAAATCAATTTAGGGTGCCCCGGTATAAAAATTATTAACTATAACAATATATGCATATTTAGGTAAACGGCCGCCAATACTTTCTCAACAGAGATTTTCATGACTATGGCACATTCCGCTTCCGCACTTCTCAGTTTTCCGACCTACCCGTTTACGTGGTGCCTGAAGGACTTAAACCATATCCCTTTGATGTGAAGTACGAATTGAAATCGGTAAGTAGCCGATTCTGATTTCTTAGAAGAAATGTGAACTGATAATTTCTGTGTCGTTGAAATTCCACGTCACAACGAAAATTATGGAAAGCCCAATGCCTTTCCCAAGCAAATGGGCGATGACAGAGTAGATGCGGCACAATCGCGACCCTACGCCTACGACAACCTTTTATTAGTGAACAAATTGTGAGAGTCAGTGCAACCGGGACTCAATCCCACAGGTTCCTGCTTGGGATTAATTTTAGTTTAGATAACATTTCAGATCTCATTCCAATGTGGTGAAGGGGAAGTGGTCTGCGGTCTTTCCTGCTGTAGAAGTCAGGTGCAAGACGTACAAGAAGTAGGTATTGACAACACTTTTATGGGATCTTTTTCCTTGTCAGCTGATCTGATAATTATCTGATAACAAAATATATATGGAAGCCAGCCTACGTAATGAAGTTATTAGCTATTTATAAAGTCGAGGTAGCTTAGCTTTTGAGCTTGATCCTGACTCGAGGATCAAAGGAAATTTACTGCAATTTTCGCACTTTGACCGTATAGGTCATACTATCAATAGAAATTATAAAAAAGGTGCAATTCGAGGTGAACCTGTCCCTTTAACTGTCATATCTGGGTCCTGGCTTAATTATACGAAACTCTGTTTATTTAATCATTTTCGTCATATTTAGGAACTGCTAACAAGCATGCGGAGGCGTATGCGGCGAGATTTGAATGCACTACCTCTGGATGGAGATAGCACTATTTATAGTGAGGATTGGGCGGTTACTGTGGAAAATCGAAACTATAGCTTCTACTCGGAAAACATTCTATCGAAGAGCTCAGACGATATTCTTTGTAGTTACGCAGTCAGCGTATTGGATCCATTGTTTACACAAAGAAATGGGCTCGAGCTGCCGGTGAGTTGGCAACCTGCCAAACCATGATATCATATCTTGTAGTTCGTAGTTTGAAGAGCTTATCTTGCTCACCTGCTCTTCCAATGAGGTATACTCAATAAGTAGTAGATAACAGCCCCAGTAAAATATAGAGGAGGTGAGGGAAAAAGGGAAGCGCATAATAGAATTTGGATTTTGAGACAACTCGCTTCAATTTTTCTAAGTCCTTGCTAAGAAGATGAACATGGCTAGGACTAGATAAACATCGTGAATAATCAGACTATTGCTCTCATTTGAGCACCAGTTAGTCACTGGTTTATAGATAAAAGTTTCAGTCTCCCTTCATCTATTATCATTGCTCGGCCAATGAAATTTGTTGTGGACTCAGTTGCGAGAAGAACACCTTTGAACCTCGAACAGCTCAGTCAACAGAACTAACTTCAATGGCATTATTAAGCGCAATAGGGTGAGTCCCTAGGTACATAACAATGTTTACGTGCAGTAGAAAGATAGGCAGCTTGCCAAGTTTGCGACGACAAACAAAAACAGTTTAGGGCTTACTGTTTAAGACATCCAAAAAAACATCTCTGACATATGGGACATCCAGAAACATCTGAAAATATCCCGGACATCTATAAACATCTGGGACATCCCATACACCCTGACAGATGCCAGGAATATATTTTTATTATTTGGTTTCATTACATACAAAGTATTTCAGTTCTTACTTTCCTCCATCATCGTTTCACCTCCGTGTATTTCTGGCTGTACTGATTATAATTGCGTTATGTTTATACGCGTGTCTACTTGTTAAACACATTAAAAGGTAAGCCATTTGTGAGAATATCGGGCATATATATATATATATATATTATATATATATAGATGCCAAAGACGACAAAGATGACAAGATGTTGTTAGTCTATTAAAAAGAACTAAGAATTCGTTAGGATCCATTTGCAATAGCAATGCTCATACAATTTCGGGAAACTAGAGAAGAGTATTATTCACAAATACATATAATATTCAATTCAGGTTGAAGCACAGGAACGAGCATCCGGCATCGAGGAGTGATTTCCTTACTTCGATCGATAAACAGACTTCGTGCAAAAGTCTTCTCCTAGTGGAAATAGACGAGACGTCGACGGCTACGACAACAGCGACGAGCACCCCGACATCCACCATTAATGGAAAAGAGCAGTGGTTGTAGGGGTACATGGGGTGGTACCCCCGTGTGCAATTTTACCTTGCGCGCACGTCATGGTACCACAACCACAGACCGCAGCCACCAGAGGCTGCAGTCACAACGGAAAGTCGTCGCCAGGGAAAGGCGATATACACAACGGAAACTAAATTATTCTTTTTGAATAAGCAACATATGGTTCCCACACGCAACATATGGTTTTGAGTACAGGGATGGTTCCCACACGCAAAACGAATAGGGCAAGATCAACCCCATGCCGGTTACGACAGTTACGGTCGCAAGGGAAAGGCGATATACACAACGGAAACTAAATTATTCTTTTTGAATAAGCAACATATGGCTGCCATAGAAGGAAGCACTCGAATGGAAGTAACTAGAAGTAACTAAAAATTAGTGGAGATAGAAAATTTGGATTGAGAAAGTCCATGCAATATTTCTTTGTACATAACGGAAAATCGTATCTTTGTAAATAGAGATATAACCATTATTGTTAAGCACTTTAACATTCTAAATGAATTTTTTTTTTTTTTTTTGAAAAACACGGACAGTTAATTTTCAACGATTGCAGTGAATTATTGATCTCAATGTACAAACGATAAATATTTTTAAATTTATTTGCATGTCCGGTGGTTTGAACAGATCCAGATGAAAACCAATTCGAAAAGCAAGTGGAAAAATTGTAGTTGTGAATGTTTGGTTCAAAATGAAAGTGAAAATAAATGTTTTCTGGAAACTATACAATGGTTTTCAGATTTATAAACTAAACACAGCAAAGGCGCAAACGTAATTGAAATCTGAAACTGAAAACGGTACTTTGTTAAAGCCATTCGAATGCCAAAATTATCAGCATAAATCAAAATATGCTTATGTAAATTTATGACGATTCCGCCTTTGTTTTAAATATATCAGTTGATACAAGCCATGGTTCAACAGTGGTGGTCGCGCTGATGTTTATTTCTTTTCGCTGATGTTTATTTCCGAAAAAGTTCCGCAAACTTTCCTACTTCGGAAAGTCTTCGGACGGACCGTTACAGCACCTCTCATCAGGAGTTCGTATATTTGCTTTCTAAAAACAACTAGAATGTTGTAAGCGCGAAGGGGAAATGGGAAAAGGGCGAAAAGATATGGGTAGGAATGTAAGAGTCTTCCTGCTGTCTGTTTGACTTTCTATTCTGTGTGGTGCTTCTGGGGAGGCGGGTTCACAAGCATCTTCCCCAGGAATCATTAACAGGGGGTAGGTGGTCGAGCGGTAGAACTTTGCGCCGCGGAATATTTTCATAACTAATACGAATAGGCTGGAAGGAGAGGAAGGGGGAAGGGGGGGGGCCGATTGTACAGCAAGGGCGGGTTGAGGGGGAGCTAACCGTGAACATCAAAATTAGACGTGTTGTTACGATGACAGCACTTGAAGGGATTTTTTTTGTGGTAACAGAAGATTGGAGGCGTGGTGACAACACGACGTATAATGAATTTTCCAAAAGAATGGTTCCGAGTTTTAGTTTGCGTTTAGCCAGACCATCGGCCGACCGCACGAGGGGAAGGGTATGTTCCCACTTCACGCACAAAAGAAAAATATATGCAAGACTGTTTGCCAACGACAATAAAACATCCGAATAAAGTGCTCTGAAAGCAAGGAAACGAAAAGGTAGGGTTGTTAAATGAACGACGGGTAAACAACGAGAGGGCAGAGAACATGTAAGGCCAAAACCGCGAGGCACGCGGTAGATTGGGGTCAGGGGAAATGTTGAGGTGAGTTTAGTGAGATCCGGGCACCAATGAAGGTCCTGCTGGTCACGGAAGGCAACTCAACTACGATCGAGCGCGGTCGGGGATTTCGACTTGAAATGCTTGAGTCTGTAGATCGTGGTTGAGCGTGCGGGACATTCCGGGCTGCGTGGTCAGGGGAGATTCCAATTCTGTGACTCGGTTTAGAGAGTCGGAGTTGGGGGTGATTGTTACGAAGCTAGACCGTTAACCGTGGATCGGAATCGATTAAAAGAGTTAAACCATACTCTCATCTGATCTAACCAACCGTAACAGTGAAGCATGCGGATCGAGCAACCGGGGTTTTATGGGGGCACCCGCAAAGCGCGCGTCGACAAACATTCGAAACATGCACGGGGATCGTGACCACATGGCTCTGCTTAGTTGTAGAAGATGTAAAAAAAGGGAAAAGGAGGTAGGCTGTAGGACTGGATGAACCGGTGTTCCCTGGGAGTTGAAGTTAGGAGACAGTATCATAACGATTGTGATGGAGGTGCAATTTTAGTGAAACGATTTTGCACGCGTTCAAAGGATTTCGTTTTTAAATAAGGACCAACAGTAGAAGCATATCCCAAGATGGGACGGACATAAGAAGATAATTTTAAGATAAACAGAGAGTTTGGCTGAACAATGGATGTTAGGATACGATTTGCAGTTACCGTGCAGACCGTACTATTTTCCAATATGCTAACTGAAACTTAAGTCCGATGAGACATAATACCGAGATCGCGATAGTATTGTTTTGGGATGACAGAGCCATTGATTTCCAGAGGGAATTCCCACTGATCACCAAGTGCAAGGTGCTGGCATTTTGGCTCGGAAATCTTCATTTTCCAAGTGTTTGACCAATTCAGTAAATTTTCCAGCTCCTGACACATTTGATGATATGCAACAAGAGGGTCAGCCTTTTCCATCACACGTGAGAGCTTTACATCATCAGCGTACATCACGATGGAGCTTCCCCCCAACTCTTGTATTAAATATGGAAATAGTCAAATGTTTATTCTTGAATTACAAATACAAGAATTTCACCCTCCTTACCTGGTCTATCAACATAATAAAGCAATGAAACTGTCACTTGTTATGTTGTTATCTCACGCTTTCAGTGTCTATAGGAGATGTTTTCTTGGTTAGTTAATTATTGAATACACAATAGTTTTGTTCTAATTTGTGAAGTTGTTTGCTTATGTTCTTATGTATATGTTATAAACATGGTGTTCTTCCGTTCTTCGGCCATAACTATTTGCACCATTTTTTTGTATTTTTTATTTTTCAAATATCTCTTTTTTCAGTAATGTCGGCCAGGAAAGTGTTCTCAAAGTCGTCGCAACAAGTACAAAAACACCTATTGAATGAACTTCAGGGAATTAGAGTGAGTATTTACAGCTTGTGTCAACGTGTGCTGTAGAGAAGCCATATCCACCGCTCGTTTCCCCAAGGGGAATTCCCCGTCTTTTTCTCTGGTGTCTCGTATTAGAATGCTATTTTCTGTCCTCAGGGAACATTTTTCCGAGGGCATCATAGTGGTGAATATGGTCTCCGATCGTGACTTGTGACCCAGTTTATATGTACCGTGTGATCTAAGCTAGATTTGGTCCCACACCCTTGCTGATATCGTAATTTGTATATACAGGTTGTGTATAAAACGATGAGCGAATAAAGGAACAGCCTGAGCTTGATGATGAAAAAACTAACCATGCTTTACGTCAGAGAATATGTTTTCACAAATGAAATTAAGTGTTGGTTTTAACAAAAATAAACGTCGATAAACCTAAATAACTGTTTCAGGATGCCGGTACTTACAAGAACGAGCGTGTCATCGTCGGAAGGCAGGGAGTGGAGGTGAAGCTCCAGGGCGAGCAGGGCACATTTCTCAACTTCTGCGCCAATAACTACTTGGGACTCAGCAGTCATCCCGAGGTAGTATTTTTTGTATTTAATAAATAATAAGAAATGCCTTTCAATTCAAGAGTCTACTCTTTTTCGGTTTATTGATGAACTGTTTTCACTTACTTTTGCACTATGAGTTAATGCGTATCAGCCATTCGTCTATCAGAAACACCTTATTTGCATTATTATGTTTAAACGCCACAAAAGTAGTGGATAACTTTATCCCTTTACTTCTCCATGTGGAATATGGATTCTTTCCGTTTATTGAGTGTTTCAGTATTATTTCTGAATAAGAGTTCTTATTATATTATACTTTATACTCTTTACTCTTTTATTATATTACCAGCCGGCTACGCTGCCTGAAGACGTCTTTCCATATTTATGAAACTTCTGAAACGTAGATGAAACTCTTGTGAAAAAGTCAACCACGAAGTTGTTATTTTGTATGTGTATAAAATTTCATTTCCGTAACGCACATCGGTATGCAAATTACGATACAGTTACCCTTTTATATAATAAGATATAAGTACTACTTACAATTAGGTAATCGCCGCTGGCCAAGAAGCAATGAAAACTCATGGAAATGGACTTTCTTCAGTGCGCTTTATCTGTGGAACACAGGATATCCATAAACAGGTAGTTTTATACTATTTAGCTGATAAAGAAAACTTGTTATCGATTCGAAAATATCGATTGTTGTCTTGATTAGGATGATGTGGCTTACGTCAACACTTTGTGTTGTTTCTTCAACGATCATGTAAAAATAGAAGGAGAAGGATACATTATGAATGTGTTAATTGTAACCTTTAGTTGTTCATAATAAATAGTATATATTAATGAGAATTTAGCTGGAAGAAAAGATTGCCAAATTCCATAACATGGAAGACTCCATCTTATACGCGGCATGCTTTGATGCTAACGCTGGAGTATTCGAAGTTCTGACTGGTAGGATTGTGTTTACATCCGTTTTCTTAATTCAATCACATATAACCCTGCCAGTTATATATCTAGGAAATTTTTTTATTGTTTTTACTGAAACATTTGACTAGGTTTACCAAGTTAAGGGAATAAAACTATTTCATCTGGGTCTGTCCACTCCATTTACTTTGCAATTTAAAAATATTAACCATGCATGTTCATTTCAGGCCCCGAGGATGCCATTATCTCCGATACTCTCAATCATGCCTCTATCATTGATGGAATTCGTCTGAGCAAGGCGAAAAGACTCAGATACAACCACCTCGACGTGAAGGACTTGGAAGTCAAATTGCAAGAAGCCCAGGGTAAATTTTAAATATACTATCTATAAAGTAATCGGTCAGAATATAAGAATATTTACCAGGTACACGCGAGGCTTCACGAAGTGCCGATATGTGTACCCGTGCACGACGTGTGCGGAGCATGTGCAGTGTGTGCGCACCATAGTATAGAAAATTTACGGCATATTGATTTCCCGTGAGCCTGACACTTAGGTGTCTAGCGCTTATAAATCGAAATTTATTTTGATAATTATTAAGTAAATCATAAATGTTTGTAGGTTGCCGGCATCGTGTCATCGTCACAGATGGAGTATTTTCAATGGATGGAGATGTGGCGCCATTGAAGGTCAGAAATATTTAATTAACATATATTTGTATTTGTGCCATACAATGGCTGATTTTGCTTTTTGACGAGTTATTCGTCAAAAACATCAGTTCTTAGGTGCTATTGTGCGGTAATGTACTTCTAATTCAGGAAATCACCGATCTCGCTAAAAAGTACAATTCGTTGGTTTTCGTTGATGAATGCCACGCAACTGGATTCTTTGGAAAGACTGGCCGCGGAACGGAGGAAGCCCTTGGTTAGTACAAGTTTATTTTTTAATAGTTAGGAGTTCAGTAGTATGATCTAAAACATAAATTAGTTACTACGCTCTTAGAACCGTATTAGGAGACCAATATTCTGATCCACACCTCGACAACAAGACCTGCGGTGTTGAGCTTGGCCGTATGCACGAACGTGCGAGGAAGCTCCCAGCCTCCCAGTGGGAGGTGAGAGAAAGAGAGGGATCATATGAATCAGAGACACACATAGACAAATTCTTCTACCCTGGGAGGTTTCCTCTGTTCGCCACTGGTGAGAGTTGTACGCACTAGCCAAAAACAAAAACCATCCACGTTTAATTCTTCTAGGTGTTTCTGGTTCTGTCGACATCATCAACTCGACTCTTGGCAAGGCTTTGGGCGGCGCCATGGGTGGATACACAACGGGTCCGAAGCCACTGATTGACCTTCTGAGGCAGAGGGCCAGGCCCTATCTCTTCTCCAACTCACTAGCCCCCAGCATTGTTGGAGCCTCGCTTAAGGTTTGTCTTTGTGTTGATAGAAGAAATTCCCTTATGAAAGCCACAAACAAATCCTTAGACTACTAAGCCTATTGTTCTACTAGCGGAAGTGTAATTTACTGTATGTATTGACAAATTGGTCATCTGCAACTGAAACTGAATGCAGTCAAATTTGACTGATTCGAATTAGTAAGACAACTACGTCCGTAATGAGATTTTGCTCACAGATATCGATAATGATTACAAATCAGAAAACGGGGGCAATTAGTAAATTCTTGGAAGAACACGTTAATTTTTTTTATCTATTCTTCTCTATTTGAGGTATTCGATCTGCTTATGAATGACTCGTCATTCGCCACATCTCTGCAGTCAAATGTGTCCCGATTCCGATCGGGAATGAAACAGTTGGGATTCAATGTACTGGGAAATGATGCCCATCCAATTGCTCCCGTGCTTCTGGGAGATGCCCGGTGAGTGACACTTCAGATTTCAGATGCTGTAGTCGTCCTTAGTTATATTACTGTTCCTTGTTAGCTGCAGCAGTTTGAGAAAGACGGGTAAGGGTAATAGGACGATAGCGAGACAGAGAAAGAGGGCGAGAGTTACAGTACACGAATATCATCATTGGGTTCATCCGCTCGAAAGTAGAGTTTGGGCTCCATGATGGCGTCCAACGGTTTGATTACTTTAAGTAATTTTTTATCATAATAATAATAATATGTATTACGCACACAAAAATGTACACGCCCAGTTTGTCGACAAAAACACAAAGACATACAAATTACAAAGTGAACAAAAAAATGCAACAATATACAGGAGATCATGTATTAAACGCTACGAACGGGAAAATATTGTGGGATTGATCGAACCTCGTTAATGGTTAATGATTGAGAGCAATCCCACAAATGTATTCTTGTTTTAATGTTTACTCTTTGAGAGTAGCATCAACGATGGCGGATGAAATGTTGAAGGAAGGAATCTACGTGGTTGGATTCTCATTTCCAGTCGTACCGAAGGGACAAGCCAGGATTAGAGTGCAGGTGAGCAGAATGTCGGACATCAAGGGGGGCTATCGGGAGAAATATAGACAGAGAGATAAAAGGGAGAGAGCGAGAGAGAGAGGGAGAGAGAGATAGAGCTAGAGGGAGGGAAGATATAGCGAAGTGTGAGTAAGATAGCGGCTGGTGGTGTAGTTCTGGCGGACAAAGAACTCACACCATTTCATGCGCACCTTTACAACACTGTTTGCACCCTTCACGTGTAACATAAGCCCGACCCAGAATTGAGACAGATAGAGTAAGACGCTTTGGAAATAAAAATAACCGCAGGTTTTTTGAAACGCATCTCAAATACGTTCATTCTATGCATTTATGCAACGTGGAGTCTAATTGGGGTCTAGTTATTCTAATTTTTGCTGCATAAAAGCAGGCAAGCAGGTGCAGGCAATGCGTTTCAAAAAACCGGCGGTATTTCGCTTTCGCATTAATTGGAACTGGCAGTATAGTAGTTACTCTACTAATATAAAGTTGTTAAACTGAAATTCTTCTGATTTAATTTTCAGCTGTCTGCTGCTCACCAACCTCACCACGTGGACAAGGCCATCGAAGCGTTCGGCCGAATTGGAAAGAAACTAAATGTTATTTAAATTATTAATTTCCACTTTTTTTATCATCATAAATTTCTAGTGTCCTATAGTTTATGCTGGTATATAGAATTTTAGGTATTGATTCTAATTTTTTCAATAAATCAGCTAGATCGCTAGAATAACTAGGGTAGGGTCTCGGGGTAGCATGTTTTCGAATATTTTCTTTTATTTATTTACAATTAAATAAATATTCTTCTTCGAGAAAATATCCACAATGATTATATTGTCAAGTTTCTAATTGTTTTTTTGGTGTGCGCGTCAGGTTCTTGAAATGTAAATGATGTGCTAGGAATTTTCACATAACATAGTATACATGCGATATGAGTATACTTACATTTGTGAACATCGTATGACAGTGGTGTATCGGTATATTGCTTTTTCTAAAATTTCTTTTACGCTTCAAGAGCGTGCACCTTTATTCAAGGGTGTACAAGGTTTGCTTATGACATGGTCCGCAGAGGTCCTGTGCACAGGCGACGAGTTCCAATGACAAATTGCCCGATGATTAATTAATGATGGACAATTAATACAATTAAAAATATTGGCAATATCCTGCTCGCGATTAGGCATTACATTACTCTGCATAATGGATTTAGTCATTTCGTTTCGCATTTAATTGGAACTGTAGTATTATACTCTACTAATATTGATGACTGCCTCTACAATTATATGAATCTTGAAGAACCATTATATCATTAGTATTTCTAATATAGTTGCGTGAAAGTCGGATTTCTCACGGTCGAGATATACAGGTTTTTTTAAACGTTGCACTCGTTGTCTGTTGCTTTCCTGCGTCACATCGCTTAAAACCAGAATTGCTCCAAAGAGCGACCAAGAAATTTGCTTCTCTCACGTACGTAAAAAAAATAATAATAATAAAAAAAAAAAAAAAAAAAAATGACAAAAAAAACAATTTTTAGCACGGTTTTATTTTATGCACGCTGTTGCTTAGTAATAAAAGAATCAGAAAAATCTGCTCACCAAAAACGCAGCATCTTATTATATAAAGTTGGGAGCTTTGTTTGTTTGTTTGTTTAATTGATTGATGTGTGTTTGGATGATGTGCGTTACGCTCAGGAAGTAAGATTGGTTCAGTAGTTCACGTTCCCATGCACTGAGCCATCTCACATCCTGAGCGCCCCTCTCACAAAAGTCCAAAAAACGCTGCATATACGGAATGTGTGTGGTATATCGTTCGGGCGCGTCGGCGGCGCTCAAAGTACTTCGATTAAAATACAAAGAACATGCAAATCTAGAGCAACAAAAGAAGCAGTGAAGCGAGGATTTTAGCTTATGCTAATTTTTTTGAATCACTTTTGAATCCACGTTTCACGTATGTATGAAATAAAAATGTACTAGAAGGTCGCCTCAGGCGGCGCAGCCGTCTGGTACTATGATAGTTCGAGTCTCGAGTATGATAATAACTCAATAAGTGGCCATGTTTAGAAAGTACTGTTTTTCATGCACCATGGCTTTTTCATGCACCATGGAGAACGTACACCTTTATTCAATGCGCGTACAATGCCATATAAAGTTTTTCCAATGACATGTACAGGATTTCAAGTTGCCAAATTGCTCGATCTCTTAATAAATTATTATATAATTAGTGAAACAGTTTTTCCATCGAACATCAGCACCACAGTTCAAGAAAACAAGAATGAAAAACTCTGTGGATTGCTTAAAACTATGGCATAAAGGAGGATTCCAAGTCTGCGATCAAGGAAACACCGGCTGTAGAACTGGTTTCCGTAGCGAATTACAGTATATAAGGTGTTCCATTGCTCACTACAGAACATTAGACGGCATCCACCAATACAGTATCAACTTAATGAATGAAGCCGCCGTTTAGCTGTAACAATACGTGTCCTTATTTGGCAATGACAGCATATGCAGCTCACTTCACTGCTTCTCGATCGTCTCTCGATATCTCTCCTTCTATCTCTCACTGGTGAAACAACTCCGCGCCATCGCCGCGCACAAAATAAGGGTCCGCCGCTGGCGCGCGCACCCCCACTAGAGTGCGCGGTGGGTGCATCACAGATACGCCATTGGTGTTCTATCTCACTTGTCGCATCTGCGGCGGATCATTTAACGTAGGCGCGGCAGGTGCGCCACAAGTGCACCAGTGGTGCGACCCACCAGCGCCACGGGTGCGCGAGGTGGTGTTAGCGCACCCTAGCGCAACTTGATTTTGTGCGCGGCGATGGCGCGAAGTTGCACCCTCTCAATCTGTCTCTCTCTCTCTCTCTCTCTCTGTTTCTCTCTCTCACTTTTTGAATTGCTTCCATGCATGTGAAAAAGGAAAAGTTGTACAAATTATATATGTAAACGCAGTACTGTACTTATTGTTAGTTTGGGAAATTCGCATATGATACGCACATCCTATGTATCATATGCAAATTTGGTGCCCGTCCTGCGAGCTGCCGGTAGACAATTTACGCACGATAAATTGAATATTCGTATCATATGCAAACAAAGTAGGTACAATACTGCTCTAACTTCTTGCGCTCCTCTAATTCGAATAAATTTCAGAAAACATGCAACTCTTCAACGTCGTCTCTCTATTCGTCACCCTGTTCGGTCTCTCGCAGGCCTGTTTCTTGGGTGGTGGGGGAGGATGCGCCCCGGCTCCCGCTCCCTGCTGCCCACCACCCGCTCCCTCTTGCGGATGTGCTCCAAGTTGCGGAGGCTGCTAAGAATTCTGCTGCCCCCAAGTCGACAACCACAACACAGCCGCGGCAAATCTTTGCTGCGCTGAAATATGTCTGTATCATCTATTTATTATCGGTTTGGCGTAAATTCTTTTTAGCGAATAATAAATATTTTAAACATTCACTTTCTTCTTTCGACGTCGTTGTTGTGTGAATTAGTGGGCAACCATTTTCGAACGCACGCAAGACTGAATATAGAGCGTAGCCGTTAAAGCGAAATGCTAGCCTCTTTGGAAAATTTGCATATGCTAAGCAGATCCTATGTATCCTATGCTAATTTTGTGCGATCGTCCACGGCAATCGTACAAAATTAGCATAGGATACATAGGATTTGCTTATCATATGCAAATTTTCCAAAGGGGATAGCATTTCGCTTTAACTGTAGCATGTTTGCGCAAGATGACAGGATTGAACGGGGTTCGAACTTCGAACCCGTGTCGAATGGGTTCATTGATACAAATTAGAAACAAACAAAAAATTGGAACGAGCAACTGAACAACACACACCTCTGTGGTCGTATGCACGAACGACCGGGGACCTCCCGGCCGGGAGGGGAGACACCCGCTAGAGCCGTCCCCACCCGATGTATGGCCCCCGGTATACACGAAATTCTCCGGGTGCGGGAGGCTGACGCACTTTTGGATTTTGGCGCGAAATTTAAATTTTTATGAATTTATACTCGATTTTGGTGTAAAATTCAGTTTTTTTCGGCAAGAGGATGAAAAGGAGGAAAGGAAAGATAAGATTCCATAATTATACCAAGTTTACAAGTTTACTCTCGTCTATATAGCATGGGTTTCTCTTCAAGTTATTTTATGGAAGGAACGACAGTTATGTGATAAAAACCACACTACTTTATGCATGTTGCGGTGCTAATGAATTTAATAGTATTTCTTAGAAATTTAATAGGGTTTGAGTGGGTTTTGTGTGTTAATCGCGTTGTTTTCGAATAATTGGTTTAAATACTATCAAACGTGGAGAAAAAATTATCACATCGTAGGACAGCAAAGCTTTTGTTTCTTAACTGTTTTAACTTCCCCAGCTAACCTAGATGAGTTTACTAAGAAAAAATATGGAATGTTTCAACAAAAAATCCGTTATAATAGTTGAATACCCTGTCATTTTATCCGGGTACGAAATTCGCCCCCGCGGAGCCTCCGGGGACCTCCCAGAGTTTCGTGCATACCGGGAGACGGCTCTTTGCCGGGAGCCTCCTGGGGACCTCTGGGAGGCTCACACACTCGTGCCAATCGTGCGTTAGTGGAATTCCTTTTCGCCTTTCTTTAGAAAATCGATTATGAATTCGGAACGCGTACCGGAACCTACACCCGGAACGGCACTCGGTCCGTTTTCAAATCGGTACGTAACCGCATTACGTTCCGAGTACTCGGCGTGCACCCGGTACGTTTGCAAACGGACCGCGCACTCGGAACGGGACTCGGTCCGTTCTCCCGCATAGTCAATAAAAAAGAAAAGGAAAGCACACTCCCAACTTAATAAAGGGAATATGTAGGCACTCAAAATGAGCAAAACAACTGCGAAAATAGAGTTTCCACACCAGACATGAATTTAAGTAGGCGACTGAATATGTAATTCGAATATTCTCATTTGCATGCAAATATGTCGCTGTTGCATGCTATATGCCGATGTATGCACATATGCTAAATTTTTGCTCCATCAGCACTGCCGTGTAAGCCAGGGGGTCAAATAACGCGTTTACTATGGAAAAGATGAACTTTGAAAATCATTTTCTTTAAATGGGAAACTTTTAACAATTTTTGTTGTTTTTCCTTAATTGAGGAACACACATTCTATTAATACAGCTTAACTTCAAAAAGGGCATACATATCCCTATAAGATAATTAATGCAATTAAAATATCGACGATTATGCATGCACGCGATTACTATTATACATCGCATTACGCATTAGACTGCCCGTTTATGGGAAAGTTTAGTTTCTTATACTTTAATTAAAGCGAAATGCTAGCCTGTTTGGAAAATTTGCATAGATAAAATTATGTATCCTATGCTATTTTGTACATTGCGTGAACGATCGTACAAAATTAGCATAGGATACTAGGATGTTGCTTATCATATGCAAATAAAGGAGCTAGCTCGAATTTAATAGGACTGGATATATTATTACTCCACTACTATCTGCGACGGCCTCTACAATTAAAATAATCTTGAAAAACCATTATATCATTAGTATTTCTAATATAGTTGCGTGAAAGTCGGCCTACGGTCGGATATACAGGTTTTTAAACGTTGCACCGTTGCGTACCCAGCCTGCGTCACATCGCTTAAAAACCGAAATTGCTCCGAAAACAGAAAAAAGAAAAACAGAAAAACAGAAAAAAAAAGAAAAAAAACGCAGCTATGAAACTATACTATATGATACATATCCTCGAGTTCGAATCCCGAGGATGATAATATAACTAAATGAGTGATCATTTTTAGAAAGTACTGTTTTTTCTTGCAACATGGCTTATAAACCTTTGTTTCAAGAGCGTGCACCTTTATTCAATGCGCGTACAACATAGGTTCAAAGTTTTTCCTATATACATGAGAAGTTCAAGTTGACAAAATGCTCGATGTCTTAATAAATTATTATATAGTTATTGAAATAATTTGCAATCGGGTAGCAGCGCCTTAGTTCAAGAAATCAAGAATCCAAATCTCTTCGATTGCTTAAAACTATGGCATAAAGCATAAAGGACGGTTCCAAGGCTGCGAGCATCGAAACACCGGGTGGAGAACTGATTTCCGTATTGAAATACCGTATATAAAGAGTTCCATTTCTCACTTCAGTCAGGCAATTGGACGGCAACTTCCTATACAGTGTCAACTTGATTAATTAAGCTACCGTTTAGATGTAACTATTCAGTGTCCTTAGTTTAGTATTGTAAATTTTACTTCACTGCTTCTCGATATCTCTCTCTCTCTCTCTATCTCTCTCTATCTCCCTTTCTCTCTCTGATTCACCCAGACTTTCTGAATTGCTTACGCTTCCATGCACGTGAAAAAGGGTTGTATAAATCACAGATGTAAACAGTACTGTACCTAGATTGGGAAATTTGAATATGATACGCATCATATACTATGTATCCTGTGCAAATTTGGTGCCTTCCGGCAAGTTTCCGGCACACAATTTACATAGAGATAGCCGCATCATATGAAAATTTCCCAAAATGAGTACAATACTGCTTTAAAGGGACAGGCCCTTAAACTCTTTTTGCGCTTCCCTAATGCGAATAAATTTCAGAAAACATGCAACTCTTCAACGTCGTCTCTCTATTCGTCACCCTGCTCGGTCTCTCGCAGGCCTGTTTCTTGGGTGGTGGGGGAGGATGCGCCCCACCACCCGCTCCCTGCTGCCCACCACCCGCTCCCTCTTGCGGGTGCGCTCCTCCAAGTTGCGGAGGCTGCTAAGAATTCTGCTGCCCCCACCCAAGTCGACAACCACAACACAGCCGTGGCAAATATTTGCTGCGCTGAAATATGTCTGTATCATCTATTTATTATCGGTTTGGCGTAATTTGTTTTTAGCGAACAATAAATATTTTAAACATTCACTTTTTCCTTTCTACGTCATTGTTGTGTGAGTTGGTGGATAGGAAAGTGACCATTTTCGATTGTTGGAAAGACGGAATATAATAGAGTTTGACCGGCTTAACGGCGTTAAGGCGAAATGCTAGCCCCTTTGGAAAATTTGCATCTATTTATTATCGGTTTGGCGTATAAAATATTTTAAACATTCACTTTTTCCTTTCTACGTCATAATAGGAAAGTGACATTTTCGATTGTTGGAAAGACTATGTATCCTATGCTAATTTTGTACGATTGCCGTGGACGATCGTACAAAATTAGCATAGGATGCATAGGATTTACTTGTCATATGCAAATTTTCCAAAGTGGCTAGCATTTCGCTTTAATTGTAGCCTGTTTGCTGCAAAATGTTAGCACTGGAGCGGGGTTCGAACCCGGGTTGCATGGGTTCACTAATTCACTGACAAGCAAACAATTGGAACAATTTCAACTGAACAACACACGAACACACATTATGGAAAAGGAAAGGAAAACAAACAATATGGAAACAGGAAAATGGAAGCCGGTAGCGATCTTTGGTAAACAACGTGTTATTTCGGCGCACAAATTATCACAAACAAAACTCGTCATGACAGCATTTTCCGCTCACATAGAACTCATCAGAATTCCGAATGCCCTGCACATCAAACATATCAGGGAGAAACAAAATATAGGAGTTACCTGAAGTGGACCCTTCAAAAGGATCTCAGTTTTTCTCAGGTTCTCTACTTGAATTTTAACCAAAATTTCATATTCTATATATGGCATGAATTAAAAAAAAAAACAATCCTTTCACAAAAAGAAAAAAATGCAAATTTGGCGTAATTTCTGCTTCGGAGACAATTTTATATCACAAAAGAACTACCGTAGTTGGGCTGCCGCGGTCGCAAAAAAAGATCGAAAAAGTGTCGATTTGGGCATCATCTTGCATAGCATTTGCTAAAGTCTATCTTGACGCAAGATTGATGCAAAATTGCTACTAGAGGGAAAATTTTTCTCGAGCATGATATTAGTATTGATCTAGCGTACATCTGCACAAGTTTAGTATTTTACTTTTTCATGCAAAACCGAATCTTTATCGAGGTAAGATTGATGCGAAAGAAATGCTGTACTATTTTTTGTGTACGAAATAGTACAAATGTCGTTAGAACTACGCATTTGTTCCTTATTCTTTTTTTTTTGAAGTCAAAATAATCGGTTCGAGCGCGAGCAGTTGCCAACACCGGTTTGTTTTTATATTGTTTCGGTCTGATCGTGTTTCGTTTCTCTTCTATCGTTCATGTTCGCAGCTGATATACCTGTGTCTGGTTAACTGTATGCCTTATTCTCCACTATAATTTCCAAAGTTCTCGGGGGCGTCGTGGCTCACTGGCACGGGTTCGTCTCTCACCCGGGTTCAATCCCGCCCAGTGCTACAAAACATACGGCGTCGGGAATAAAGTTAAGGCGCTCCCCTTGCCTAGCCTTAGGACGGACCTTTCGCTCTGTATTATCATCTTCTGTGCCGTCTTCTACCGTCTACTTCACTCTATGGGACACATCGGCTAAGAGACACCGCCTTGGATTGAAGCTAAAAATGAAGATCCCCGACTTCGAGAGCAAACGGGACCCTGGATTCTACATGCTTAAGTCTATGTGTGATGATTGTATGTCTGAATAAAGTGGTATTCACAAATTTTATAGGGTCCAAAACAAAAAAACTTTGTTTCTACGTCTCTCACTTTCTACTATCTTTCCTTTTCCCATCCATCAGGAACGCACTGATACATAGAAAGCTAACATTGGAATTATTTAGGATTCCAAATGGAGCCTATGGAAATAGACAGCGCAGTGGTCCCGACATCACTTAAGGCTCACAACTTGGATAGGTAAGTCTCGGCCTTTTAAAGCGAAATGCTAGCCCCTTTCGAAAATTTGCATATGATAAGCAAATCCTATGTATCCTATGCTAATTTTGTACGATCGTCCACGTCAATCGTACAAAATTAGCACAGGATACATATGATTTGCTTATCATATGCAAATTTTCCAAAGAGGCTAGCATTTCGCTATAACACTTCTGAAATGTCTAATGCCCTTCAGAAACACATTTGATATTATCTCATCTCTCAACACTTGGAGCGTTCCGCCCGCATCATATTTTTTCTACACATTTTTGCTGGTCAAGAAAATTTCAGCGTATCCATAAAATTTAAGAAAACCTCTAAATTGCGTTTAAAAAACGACACCGCGACAATTTTTTGCCTTGCAGTCTCGAGTCTGTGCTTGGATGCTCCGATTTTGGATCGATTGTTGAGGAAGGATTGGAATCAATTCAGTTCTTCCATTTCATCCAAACGCTTTGCAATGAACTCAGGGTAAGATTCTTTCTGGGTTAAACATGTTTCTTTTGTGTACTCAGGGTGAGATTCTTTCTGGGTTAAACATGTTTCTTTTGGTTTCTTTTGTCTGTGATTAATGAGAACTGAGAACCAGCCTAGAAGATCTGATTCGTTACTATTTCCCGGTCTGCGCTATTCAAATCGTTCACTTCGTGGTTTGCGGCCCTGACATACGTCTCCTTCATTTTCTTAAATTCCAACTTTTCAGGTTCTTTTGAATCTTGAAGAATGTCCCGGTCGCATTGACAATTTGGAAAAGGATGAAGTGAAGGCCTTCTTGTATGAGCTCAGCTCCTTTCTATCCGATTTAGGTAAGTTCTTTTTCCCTTTAGATTTTCTCCGTAAGTTGGATTCTGATATGCGCTTTTTGATTTTTGCATTTCCTTTATCCTTGTCATATTTTCTGCTCTATTGTAGAATGTGCCTACGACGAGCTGGTGCTCGGCTCGCTGGAACAACGCTTTTCGACAGTCCAGAAACGTACGCTTTTGGTCACTTTCCTCCTGAGTGAGGTGAAAATGGCCCGTTTGCACGCTTTCGCACTACTTCAGGCTCCACATCAGGTGAGATCGTGTTACTATTTCGCTCTAATATGTATTTACAAACCAATACGTTCCTACTCACTATATCATTATAATTTTTGACCCGCAGTGTTTGCGCCATTTGAGCGCGAACCCGCGACGTCAACCGTCAGTATGATGCCGGTATAGTAACGCCTAGAATAGGATTGTGTTACTGTGATTGGGACTTTCTCTTTCCCCATTTTATTGGGTTTTCTTTTCAGGAAGCCGATACTCCGTTAACTTCGGCCGTCTGCAGAGCCTTTCATATTCTGAAAATGGGTGTGCCGAAAGCAGATGAAAAACCTGAAAATCTTCTGGCTCAGTTGAATGTGCAGGTTTGTTGGATTATCCGATTCTCATTTTCATTGAATACATCATGATTGTGGAGATGAATAGACGCAATACACATAGTTGATGTTGCTTCAATATCGTGTCCCTCAACCTCAACCCCTTTTTGTTAGCATGGTGGTTGATGTGTTGCAAATATTGCACATAAACGTCAGGGTTTAACAAGTGCTTTCTTGAAATGAAGCACATCTGTTTAACAGTGCTTCTTTTCTTTTTCGTATCGAAAACATTGATGTTAAATCAATATTATGCTTTATTTAATTAATAAGGTTGTCAGTTATTCACGCATCAGCTATAAAAGTAAATATGCAAATTTAGATTGACAAGCGTCTTCAACTTATGCCCGTTCGTCCAAAGAACCTTTTGTCCACATACAAATTGGCCATTGCCGAATATCAATGGGCGACTGTTGAGCAGGTACGCGTCTGTTTGGAAAATTACTTTTATGTTTTTTTATGTTCTGTAACTAATATAAGTGATGAATGATGATACCATTATCCGATCGAATCGAAATGTAGTAACTGATATAGCCCTTTCTAAATTGTGATGTTTCACTGGGCATACGTTAGTCGGACTTACTGCTAGTGTGCTAATGTGTGCGTATTGAGAACTGCTATTTAGATGTGCCATCAATTTAATCAGGACTGTCGTGCCCGGAATTTGCTTCTTCTGAAGCGCATTGATGTCACCATCAATTCTTTCTTGTGGTATGTAACCTAATTTGTATGACTTAACTCATTTATAATGTTTGAGCTTTTTGTTCAGCAGACCACTAAGTTTGTGGGGTTTGGGTGTTGCACCAGTCCAGTCCCCATTGAATATCGTTATGTTCTGAGTTCTCATCTGATGTTGAGGTGGAGGATACATGTATTCTTAATATGACCAATATATAAGATATTTTTAAAGTAATATATGTTTAGGAGTCTCACGGTTCGCAAGAAGGAAAGTGAAATTCGTTCGTTATTTGCAGAAAGGCGAGAGGATATGGCACAAGTATGTTTTTATTGAATTGTTAATTTTTATTGTTTTTATTAATGTGGGTAATATGTTGAGTTTGTTTTGTTTCGGAAAATGTTGAGACTTACGCTAGCTAACCTATGAACTTTGGACGGGGGGGACACTAGACACACAGTTATAATACATCTTTAGAGTAAAGATTTATTATAAATGTGTGTCTCCCGTCTAAAATTGATAGGTTAGCGTACACTTACGCTATCCTACGAACACGAACGTAACGTTTATTTAGGTACGGCAGCTGAATATCCCTCGTGTGCTTGCGGCCACTGATAGCCTTCTGAGAGTTGATGCGGTCAGTTGGTTTTATTTTCCTCGGTAGTATCTGTTTTGCCACTTATTTGTTCTATTTCTCTGTTCTTTATTTGTACAATGTACGTGCGTTCATGTGCGTGTGCACTTTGTCCTTCACATTGTAGGTTTTCCCACCGTTGTTGGTTACCAACAACAGTTGGTTGTTGTAGTGTGGTTTTGAGTTTTGATGTACTTTGTATTCGAATTCATTCCCCATAAACTTTGCATCTATGCACCGCGGCGCGGAGGTATTTAGCCGATTTTCTCACCAAATTTCATCACTGATCTCTGTATTGTAGGTAATCAATAATGAATTAACAATTTTTTTCAATTGACTTTGACTGTCCGCTCCGCGTTTGGTTCTTGAGTTCTTGCTTCAGCACTCAGCCACTGAGCACTGAGTCACTGTCAGTCGTATTTTTGTCTTAGTTTAAGTTTGATAGGTATTGCCTCAAATTCTCAGATTCAGGCTATCCTGGCTATCAGACAAACTAATCAACCACACTTCTTCGTTTATCCTTTCATTCCATTTCCCTAGCCTAGACTGGCGTCACTTATGAAATACTAAATTCAAGATTCAACAAAACTTTTTATTTTGTTTCTTTCTTGTTAGTTTTTATACCCTTTTTCTTTGAGTTTATGTCTAGCTCGACTTGCTAATTTATCGTATACGTTTTGCAAATGCAACACTCAACTAACTCTGAGCTTGTCGCAGCAAGACTTGCCTCTTTCACGTTGTTATTTTCTTTATGATAACTAATCATCTTAGTAATTACTGGTTTACTTTTGTTTTGTATTACTCTTTTGAGACTCTTATTTTGTTTTGTAACGATTTGTTATGTGGGGGACTGGGGGAACAGCTCGAACAGCAATAAGCCAATCATTACACTCGTGGGTTCTTCATTCTCCCACTGCCTTTCTCCATCAAAAAGCCTCACCACATTTCATTTCAGTAGATCCTAAATCCTTCTCTCTCTGTATTACTTCTCCATCTCTTTATCTATGTCTCTCTCTCTCTCTTTCTGCCCTCTCTTCTCTACCCTCCTCTCTCTCTTCAAGATTCAGTTTCCGTGGGAATTTGGGAATATTGTCCAATATTTCCCTTTTCTATGCCACATATCTTTTTTTGTATAAGCCTTTTTGTCTTTATTTTCGGGAATCGGGAATTGTTGTAGTTATGGTATTTGTGACGCTTTCAATTTAGTGTCACTGTACGTACTGTGTCACGCTTATGGTATTTGTGACCCTTTTTCAAATTAGTAGTGTCACTCACTGTGTCACGCACTCTGACAAGCCACAACCACAAAATCGTGCGATCGTACCACTTTGCTTTTGAGACTTGAGGGCTTAATTCGTTTGGGCTTCGCATTCGCTGTCCGAGTATTTTTAACCTGTGCCTGTCGTCGAAATTCAAAAGATGCTTATCTAGTTTCTATATGTCTGTTCCATTATTCTGTATTATTTGGGGTCACCCCACTTTTGGCATATGTCATTTTCGGTTTCCTTTCGCTATTTGAAGGCAGAAGGAAGAAGGAAGTCTCAAAATCTGCTTGTTGTTTGGGCGCCGGCGAACGTGAGCTATCTTTTTCGGATATTTTTTCTTATTTCCGATTTTTCCGAATTGAGTCTCAGTTGAGTGGACACGATAGTTTGAGTTCCCTTTGTGCCTTACTGCGTGCACTACTTTTATAGATTAACCAGTCGGCCACGCCGCCTGAGGCGACTTACGTGGAAATATGATTGGTTTAGCATGGGCATACTCATATACAAAGTTTGAAACGTGAAACATATCACATAATTGCAACGCATAGTTCGATATTTACTTTCGATGACTGGAACTCTTATAGACTGAACGTAGGTGTTCGAAAGTTCGAACATACATTGTATAAGGATACGGATGTACATATGCATACTTTGTAGTCTGCTCGATGTTGATTCTCCCATTAGTAGGAGGAGATAAGCATTAGTTTCACAAGTTTCAATTTTCAATGGACTGATTTCGTTATCATTTTCATGAAAACGGCGGTTAGGTCGTTAACTGAAACTGTTTGTTTACTTCAACTTTGCTCAGTGACGGTAAGATAAGCTGTTGTGTTTCTATTCTGATATTCCCTCTGTTTGTGTACTTATTTCTCAGTGAAGTGAGTCGCAGTGTCTCTCCACTTATCTCTATCTCTCCAATCTCTCTTTTTTTATCTTTAGCATATCTGTCCTTTTTGACTCTCTCTATCTCTTCTCTCTCGTGGTCAAATTTTGGTCGCACGTGGACTTTGTGGCTTTTTCAAACGCCTTTTCTATTCGAGACGAGAAATGCTATTCTAAATTCTGTTAGTAGAAGTAGGGTGTTGAGGGAATTCCGTCTGGCGTGGCTCCTATACCCACCAGCTAACACGTCTATACATTTTCTTTGAAAAGTGACTTTGGGCCTTGGGCTTAGGCTTGGACATAGCCTTGAGATACATTATGGTAAGATAATGTATGAAACTTGTTCCAACCTACCTATCGTGCACTCAATACCAGCGTACCAGCCGCTGGTAACTTTTTGTGGACTTTGGAAGAAAACTATGCTACCTCAAGGGACCAGCAAACTTCAAGGCTTCCAGCAGGCTATAATTTCCGTGCGTAATTTCGGAGATGGTCGCTTAGTTGAGAGTCGAACCGTAAATTACCACTGATACGTTTCAACCAAATCTATATATTTGCATTTGCCTCCGGAGATGGTCAAAGCCAATCCGGAGATGGTTGATGCGTAATTTAACGCATAGATTTATAGCCTGGCTTCCAGTTTTTTATCTCTTCTTAACTTCTTAGGTTTTTCTTCGTTGTCATTCTGTTTTCTTATCATTCACTTTGACAAACTCTACGTATTTGAATGATTTACGCTGGAGAACCTGTCTCCATTCACTCCATTCTTGTCTTGTGAAACACTTATAAGTGCAATATAAAAATGGTCATTTGTTCATTTTCATGATGTTTTTAGGCATCGAATGCCCTTGTACGTGCTCACACAATCTCGCGGGTCCGTCCGCTCGCGTGCAGTGACAAACCAAGAGACCGGGGAGGCAGGCCGGATGAGATGGTGAAACCTGCCAGGGAGTCATTCACATCGCGTAGGTTTTATTAAGAATGATAATGATTTACTGCTCTAATCGTCTAGGTCTTCTTCGCGAGAAGGCACATAGTTTATTGCTGAATACTTCATCGTATTATTTGAGCAAAATGTGTATTATGATGTGGATCCCTTAACTTTTGACTCTACCTTCTGCTTCTGCTACAGTCCAAAATTCATTTTCGGAACCCAAAGTCCATGTCCATAATTGCAGAACGAGGTCGCGGTCGAGGTGGGTATCGTGGCGGCGGAGGTGATAGGGGGCGTGGCGGATCCGGACACGGACACGGAGGAGGTTATCATCGATCGGCTGAGCAACAGGTATTCTACTAACTACCCTCGTTTATTTAACATCTATGTTTTATGAAATATTCTGCATTGTGCATTATGAGGATCGTATTGCGTGTCATGTCACGTATGTCGTTATGTCCAATAACTTGTTTCGTTTAGACTCGACAGGAGTACGACCAGAGGTACACAGGTGGCTTCCAGCAGGGAGGGGGAGGTTACCAGGGAACGGGAGGATACAACCAGAGGGGAGGAGGCCACCCAGGAGGTGGTGGGCACCGAGGATCAAGAGGTCACCAACAAGGGAGAGGAGGTTACGGTGGGAGGGGAGCTGCGTATTGAAGGATTGGAAACTTATGGTCAGTTGTAGTTTCAAGTTCTTTATTTGTCGAAATAATCCTATGCATTCATGATTCATTATTCTTGAATTGTTATCAAAAGTAATTGATGAATACTCAGTCGAGTCGCTCATGGTTTACTTTAGGGATTTTTGTTTTACTCGGCCAATTTACCAAATATGGTTTAGGTGCTGGGAAGTCGTAGAAACGTCAAGGTTACATGGTTACACCAGAAGTAACTATTAAACTTTATTTGTTATGGTCGCTGGGTACTCATATGTGTCTTAATGTAATTATTTTAATTTATTGATTGTAATTTGTATTTTTTGCTTGTAAAGTAGTTTTTTTATGTACATTGTAGATTGTTAGCTTTATTTGCCTTGTTCTATGGGTGGTGTGTTTATCTAATAAACAATATACTGAACCAATTTGTCAATTTTCTGTTCACTACCGAAGGAGTGATCCTTAGCATATTTTCCCTTGTATACGTTTCCTCCGTGTTATTTAAAACATAAGTTATTTTGACATAAAATAGTTATAAAATGTTTTATCTGCTGACAGCAGTTTGCTTTTTATTGTTAGTTAACCAACTGAGGAGGGCTTATAGTTCAGGAAAGACAATTTTTGCATTTTGAATTTGAGCGTTGAAGTTTCATTCATTGTCGTTCACTATTACTATTTCGTGAAAATTGTTTGTTGTCATTCTTTTTCATAATTGCTTCTAATATTTAGGTGGCGGTTCGTGTTTGTGTTGGATTTGGATGGCCGTCAGACCGGCTCAGGTGGCCTCAGCACTCCGATCCACACTCCAGGCACACAGAAGGAGAACCGGACTTCTGAACAGGAGGATACTGTATACGGTAAGTGTATACTGTATGAGACTATTTTTTTTAGAACGCGAACCTTATCCACCAATAAAGTGCGCATACATTTGTCAATTGGTCTCAGCGAGAGGCAAACGTGATGAAGTTTGAACGTTTGTTGGGTATTCGTCGCGCAATGGCCAATGGCTATAAGTAAAGTTATGTTTATGTGTAAAAGGTGGATTTGAATCCAGGCACTATTTCAGGTGGCGACTCGTCCATCGACTGCGAGTGTCGTATACCACTTTGACTTTGAACGTCAACCGATTATTACAAAGGAACATGCGGACGATGTGAGTTCCCTGTTTCATGGTCATTAGTATCTACAATCTACATTATAGTTTTTTCGGCTCTATTCAAGAATAGCCGTCCCAAGAAAGTATAGCCGTCCCATAAAAAAATAACCGTCCCATAGGAGGGTCAACCGTCCCAAAAAAGTATAGCCGTCCCATGGAGAGGTCAACCGTCCCATTGACAGGCCAACCGTCCCATAGAGAGGCCAACCGTCCCATTTAAATTTATATGTTTTTTTAAACAACCAATAGACCTGTATTTGTGTTTGAATTTGCGACCGCTGTTCATAAAAGGAAGCGTCCTGGTCTCCGACGGATGGGCGGCTTACGGTAACATCAACACCTTACAACCACAATACGACCACCGTTGGGTCAACCATAAGACGAACTTTGTCAAACCTTCCGGCCCGGCAGCGCATACCCAAACCATAGAAGCTAAATGGGGTGCTTTAAAGCGTTCCATGAAACAGCTGTATGGTACCATGCTCCCATCTTACCTCTGCAATTATATGTTCAGATGTGTGCATAGGAAAAGTTTTTAAATCACTTATTACTTGAGATAGCCAATAACTGCGGATTTTAACTAGCTCTCAGAACGTTGATAAGAAATAAAAATTATGTTGAGGTCGATGTTTTCATGTTCAAAAGCCCCAGACCGCACATTCAATTCTTTGGGGTTTTTGGGACGGTTATTTTTTATTGGGACGGCTGTACTTTTTTGGGACGGTTGGCCCCGCTATGGGACGGTTGGCCGCTCCATGGGACGGTTGAGAATCTTCGGACGGCTATACTTTCTTGGGACGGCTATTATTGAATAGAGCCGTTTTTTCCTGAAGAGTTTTAGCACTTGTTCGTTTGTTTTGTTTTTGCAAGATGTATACTGCTAATTTAAATCATGATCCTGAATAGAATAAGTAATCCGCGTATTCCGAAACGGAATGTTTCAGGAAAATTATGTGTACTTTCATTTCTAAGTATTCCTGTTAGTTGAAACTGTGATGTAGCACATTTATTGGATTTTATTGAGAGTGCCAACTCTGAGTGACGGTTTATTGTCTTAACTCAACCAATGTTCTAGAACAACATTTGAAAAAAAAAACAGGAATAAAATTAACTTTAAATTGTTCAGGTGGCTCGTTGTCTAACGGAACCCGAGCAGGATCTACTAATCAAATCACTGGAAGAGGCTTTGAAGAAAAGACGCATTGGAAGTCGTTAGTTTTTTTCTGGTCTTACATTTAGTTGAGTGATCGAAGCATTTAATTTTGCTATGTGTAGTTGTAGAACGTACATTCCTTGAAGATAGTCAAGTCCTTGCGCTTTGGTAGAAATACAGATTCAGAGTAATAAACAAAGATAAAATATCGACTGAGGGTTGAGTGAGAAACACTGATTTCGGAAATATTGAATATTCCTATTTGAATGTGGTCTTTCAATTGCACTTCGTATTTCTGCGAGATACATGGTAGTTCTAGAATTTACCCAAAAAAATTTCAAAGGTGATGAATTTTGTTGTTGATCAGATCAGATCATGTTAAGCATTGCAGGTCCTCATGGTGATGATATAACGCGCGGACAGACGCGTGCTCTCTTTTTGGTCAACGCGCTCCCGTTTGTTGGATTTGGCTTCCTCGATAATATGATAATGATTGTCGCCGGCGAGTATATCGATCAGGTAATTCCGTTGTTATAATTTGATAATTTGATGGTGCTTTGGGAATTTTGGTCCTGCCTTTACACACTTGTGACAAGATTTCTACTTGTGGAGGAGACCTTCCATTTGGTTTGAGAAGTGTGCCTTATTCTTATTATTTATTAGCGTTTTTTTACACATTTATCTCAAGTATTGAGCAAAGATTCCCCTCAATTCAATAACCATGTGTTTTACAGAGCCTCGGTGCCGTTTTGTGTCTTTCCACTATGGCGGCGGCTGCTATTGGTAATTTGGTCTCCGACGTTGCTGGAGTTGGGCTTGCTCATTATGTTGAGGTGGGATTTGGTGATATATAAGATGAATGATTACTATAGTATAATGGTATCCTATAGAGTTGTTTGTTCAAAATAAGCGCAGAAGGCCACAATGCATATTTGTAGTACGAATATTGTGGTATTGACCGATGGTGTCCTTGTGTCCTTTTTTATATCACTTGTGTTATGTAAGTTACATTGGTTCTGTTTTAGGTTCTTGTTTCGAAGGCTGGCATTAAGCAACCCGTGTTGACTGCTGCACAATTGGATAGTTCGAAGGTGAGTGACCTTTTGGGAGCTTTGAAACTTATAAACCATAATCTCGTGTCCATAGGGAAGAATTGTTTTTCTCATAATTGTAGTTATGAACTAAAGTATTTAAGTTATTTAACGCAGGGATCCAAAATGTAACTCACACACTGTATGTAACACATTCTTTGTAACATGTAGAAATGGTTCCACTTCTGCTGTTTTTTTTTCCTCCGTAGCGATTATGCATTACCGTATTGAGCGGAACTGCGTGGGTGGTCTCAGTGATCGTGGATGGCCTCACTGATCATGGGCGGAACTGCGTGGGTGGTCTCAGTGTTCATGAGCGGAACTGCGTGGGTGGTCTCAGTGTTCATGGGCGGAACTGCGTGGGTGTTCTTAGTGTTCGTGAGCGTAACTGCGTGGGTGGTGTCAGTGATCAATTATTGTTTGCTCTTTAGGCTCGTTGGGCATCGAACGGTGCTCGTGCAGCAGGTCTTTCCCTTGGCTGCATTATTGGAATGTTTCCCCTTCTTTTCTACAATAATGATGATGAGAAGGAGGAAAAGAACAAGAAAAAGGTGGAGGAATGAAATTAGCGTTACGGTTTACTATGAACATTCGGAGGCTTTATGTTTACTGTTTACAGCTAACATAACGTATCTGAGAGAAGGACGTTACAATTGTACGTAGACTTGTAGTCAGGCCTTCTTTTTGTATCTTATAGACAGACCCTTGTAAATATTGAATATAGTTTTCTTTTTTTTGTGTTCTTATTTCTTATTAACCTTTACACCTAATGCCGCATTGCCATGTACCGTTTTATATGTGCCATTCAACTTTTTTTCCCTTGTACTAGTCGCTTTTTATCATTTGCCTTATTTTTAAATGTAACGCCTTGTTTGTGTATGCTAAGGAGCCGGGAGCTAGTTATCCGTTACCCATATGATTTTTATGAGCATAAGTATTCTTATGTTTTTATGCATAGGTCTCTACTCAAAGCCAGCTTGAAACGAATAGAACCATATTTTGTACAGTACATTTTAATTGTAGGTTTACTGGCATTCTCAATACGAACAAATTAGGGGACAATGCCTATTTCCTTTAAACTATGTAGCCGTTCTTTATTGCTTCTATGTGCCATCTCATCATAAGCATTTGCCCAATGTATTTAGTTTTTACGCATTATGAAGTCTCGCAATACTGCATATGATATCTTTGTACGTTTGCTATGAACTTGAATAATAAAGATTTCTATTGAAGTTGGATATTATGGACCAACAACACTATGTTTGTGTCAATGCAATATATTTAGAGAGTTTATTTGGGATGTTGGGAAAGAAATCAGAGCCATAGATCAATGTTGTGACATGGCGTGCATACTTTATCTTATTGTAAGGTACTATGACGTTGTAGAATATATCCGAAATATACACGTATGTTTGCTTTTATTAACTGTTATGCAATGTAGTGATGTACTGTGTATGTACACTGTACTTGTTCTGCACCGTGTGGAATTCGGTAGTGGTTCATTAGGTAGAGAAACCTTAGGCTTGTCGATTCTACTTTTCTTCCAACGAGGACCACTATTGAGGTATTATAGAAAGAATGTTTTTGATTTACAGGATTAAACCTTTACCGTGATGAACGGGGGCCAGTACTTCGCCACATATGTGCAGGACCTCGAGCAGGTTGGTTCTCTAATAGTGTAATTTCGAGTGTTGGTGCGATCGTAGGTATGCAAATTCGCCTGTTATTGCCTGTGTTGTGACTTGTGACTCTTAACTTCGGTGTAACTGAGTTCGCTTCTGACGAGCACATAGGGATCTCATGGTATTGCTATACTGTGCCTTTTAAAGGGACAGGCCCATCAAAATAAACCTATATTTACGATACGTTCATAATGACTATCAAGCATTTTTATTACAATATATACAAACTAAATTTCACCATTATTCGCCCTAGACAACTTTTTTTCCAATGCGCTCTGCTCAAATGTATACCATAAAACTGCAGATTTCAAAGCTATATATGCAAATTTTAATCGCATTATAATTTCACGATAAATTTGCATTGACGACAAGGATATTTGCGGCTCTACGGTATACATTTGAGCAGAGCACATCGGAAAAAGTTTTCAATGGCAAATAAATGTGAAATTTAGTTTGTATATATTGTAATAAAAATGCTTGATAGTCACTATGGACGTATCGTAAATACAGGTTTACTTTGATGGGCCTGTCCCTTTAAGGATCCATTTGACGCCCTCGATTTTGTGGAACGGGTTGCTTGGAGAATAACCGGCGGTGCTGATTCCATCACAGACCCGCTCACATTGAAGAATAAGTTTGAGGAGGAGATTGCATCACTTCAGATGCTATGCGATCAGTTTGCGGTTGGTCACTTACTTTGAGGTTCATAAAGTGTGTATCTGTGTAAGTTGTGGCGTTGTCAAATCCTTCACAAAGCGGTTTCACGCAACCGAACCCGAAAAAGCTGATTCGTGTGCCGCATGGCAGTTAACAAGCGCAAGCCGACAAGGCGTTTTCTTATAAGTTGACCTTATGGTGTTTCATTATTACTTTCCAAGTTGTTCGGCTAAGTGGTGACGGACTGCTCGTTTTATTTGACATTTTACTTTGATTTTGTATTATCTTCTTGTATTACAGAGCAAAATTAACGTCCTGGAACATCAACTGAATGTCGAGAAGAAGGAATACTGTAGCAAGTTGCAACGGCTTTCTGAACAGAATACTGAGGCGATCGATAAGGTTAAGGTAGGCGGAGGATTTTGTAAACTTGATTATAAATTTAAAAAAAAAACGTTAAATTACGGTTGTGAAATGCTGCGCCTTTTTTCGCATGTAACATATCTGTCCAGTCGCAAATCGTAGGTGTATAACGTTTTGAATGTATTCTTGAACGTCTAAGTCTAAGTCATAGCTAGAGCACAGGACCTATGACATTTGTCCCAATCTCGCTCGTTTTTGACGTTGAACTGCAACTTCAATTCTATGTTCATCCACGATGTGGCAATTGTCCCATCATTGCAGCAATTGGACAGTACAATGCAGTGGGTCTCAACCAAAGTTGTCCACTTGGGCGACCAATTAGAGAGTGTAAATGGTCCGCGGAGTCGAGCTGCCGACGCACTACAATTGATCAGCCATTTCGATCAATTCTTGTCGGATCAACCCCTCAACTCGGGAGTTTTTACCGATCCTGATAAGGTTAGTTAGTTAGTTTTCCTCGTTTTATTGATTCATCTCGCGCTTGTGTAGTTTGTAGTTTCTATAAAACATCATGACATGATGACAAATCCTTGTCGTGATTATTTGTTCTAGGACACAGTTTGACAGAACATGGGATGATGATCAAGTTCTATAGCATGACTGCGATAGCGGTCTTTTTGGGTACGGAAACACACTGTGATAATTTTTTTTGTGAGAGAAATGAGTGAGTTTCGATTTTTATGAAATATCGTAATATTTCAGCTTCTGGAATCAGCTGACCTCATTCAAAAGCTCTACTCGATATCGCAAGAATTGAATAGTGAAAAACACTCGGCGGTGCAGACACGGATTGCACACAGGTTCGCATTGTTTTCCATAAAATGATTCCTTGATCTGGGAATTTTATTGTTATAGAATAGTTTTGAGGATGTTGGATGTCAACAGAGGAGGGTCAGCACGGGCATTGACCCGGTTTGTAGGACTGTAGGACAAGAGAGACCTGAACCGAGTAACGCAGAACTGATCACCTCGAACCATGTTTATTTCCGAATACCCTACCTCCGGTACGGTATCTCGTTCAGAGAGACATTCTACAGGACCACCCTGTATACCTAATAATCAACACTTATAGATATGAGGAAATCGAGCGTCTTCTAATTGATGAGTTCGTCCGTTCACAACGCGACGAGAAGAAAATGGCTGAAGTGGCGAAAGTTCTGTCTGAATTCAAGGTATTTATTGATTATGTGTTTTTTTGCTATTGTTCTACAATAATGTTTTGCTGCTTGCTTGACACGTATTGTGTAGTTGTGGGATCTGTTGGGTCTACGGTGGATTTTCATTTTTTTTATTTCTTGCAGGGCTATTCACAGTGTGTGGATCGGTATGTGGAATTTCTTCACGCAACCTCGTTCCACAGGGATAGGTCGGATGTTTTTGCAGAAGCACTTCAGCTGTGCAGGTTTGTGGATTTTTTAATTAAATAATTGGAAATTAGGATAAATGAGGATGAGGACACCCGGAGGTATACTGTACATCTTTCACAATACGTCATACGGTCATACCGTTACCCGTTACCGTACCACACTAATTAACTAATTGAACTGACGCACTGAACTGAGGTGTCAACCAGATTCATACTGTAGAATTATTCTTCGTTATACGAAAGAGTAAAAGAAAGAAGGTGAGATACAGCGTGACATGAGAATGTTGATTTATTGTAAAAGAAACGTATTGAATGAATAGAATATAGTGGTTGTTAGCTCATCTATTTCCTATTTCCAGAAACGCAAAACCGAAAATCCAAGCCATTTTCCCGAATCCAACGGTGGTGCTCCAGAAATTGGTCGTCAACATTTTTAGTGGAAAGTTGAAGGTCTGTTCTAGAATTAGAATTATTGTTTTTTTTTTTGAAGTATTGATTTTTTTTTTGAGGGAAGGTTGATTATGTCAAGTGTATGACCATGTTTGTAGGCGCTGTTAGGTTGTGAATGTATGGAATGGAGAAACTCGTGGTCTCCAGTGGTTTGTATAAACTCGATCATTTCTGATGATCTGTTAATTATTGTCTATTTCTAGGAGTCCGTGTATGCACGACTGCGCGATTGCAAAGAAGTTAATGATGTCGAGGGATATCTTGTTAACTTGGCTCAATTGTATACGAGGTGAGTAGGTAGAGATTGTCTGTTTTAACTTTCGGAAAGATGCTTGGCAGGTGATAAGTCGCTAGTGTGCTTATTGTTGTGCTTTTTGTTTCTTGTTACATCTTTTTCATAAGGAAGCTGGGAATTTTGAACTTGTGTTGTTTTATGAGCTAGCTTGTAACTTTGGAGTTGGATTGGAAGGGGTGTATTATAAATGTATGGAATTTATTTTCTAAAAAATTAAACTTCAGTACGGAGAAGTTGTGCCGAGAGCTTGACGCCGTCCACGTTTGTCCCGACTCGGCCTTTCTGACTGAATTGACACGTTCGGTATTCGACAGATACTTGATGAACTATCCGAAGGTAGGTTGGGTTGGGGCCATGCCCAAGGTTAAAGCGAAATGCTAGCCTCCTTTGGAAAATTTGCATATGATAAGCAAATCCTATGTATCATAGGCAAATTTTGTACGCTCGTCCACGGCAATCGTACCAAATTAGCATAGGATACATAGGATTTGCTTATCATATGCAAATTTTCCAAAGGAGCTAGCATTTCGCTTTAAAAACTATGGCTTAGCAATAGCAATATAAGCGCAACATGTATCACTCATGTGTAACGACGTGACAATCTAACAGATCAGCAAGTCTGATTTGTTTGTTATTCAAAGTAGTGAGTATCTATGTAAACCTTCCCGCGTATTCTCACCGACTAGATCATTTCTAGAGATCAGTATTTAGGACGAGCTCGACTATCTCACGCATCAGTGCACTCATATACTGCAAAGGTTTTATGATTCCAAGAAACATGTGAAGAAGCAGATTCAGTCCGGAGGGTATGTGATTTGAAGAAGCAATACTTTGCAACTTTGCACCGCCCAATCTAGATGATATAATGTTAGACTGTGATGTTTACGTATGTGTTATCCATTTGCTTTGCCCGTTGCATTGTTTATTATAATTCTGTCTTATTAAAGCGAAATACCAGCAGATTTTTGAAATGCATCTCAAATATCAGTTATGCTAAGTGGGGTCGAATTGGGGTCTATTTTTTATTCTCATTTATTCTCATTTGCATATGATGCATAAGAAAGCAGGGGTACGCGATGCGTTTCAAAAACCGGCCGGCATTTCGCTTTAAGAGTTTTCAATTTCAAAAGTATCTCATCATTTATTACAGGTTGCACGAGCTGAAGCGTGACATGCAGGCCAGACTTCTTACTGTGGAAACTTATGGTGGAGAGACTTTCCTCTCCGAAGATGTAGCCATTTCAATTCTACAAGAAACAAAGAACGCGTTCAACCGGACTCCGTTGGTGAGTTTTTTTTGAAAATGTATTTTAGTTCCAGTAGTCGTCCGAGACCTTGAGCAACAGGGCGCCATACAGAAGAAAAGAAACCCTTAAATAGTTCAGTTGGCTAAGGAAATACACGAAAAGGGTGCTGCTACCCTAGTTGTACGAAATAACTACTCTGCCACTAGTTTGCCAGAACTGAGCTGAATTTTTAGAGAACTTATATATCCATGATTCTTCTTTAACGTTGACAGTTTTATCTTATATTTGCAGTTGTGTGGTAAAGGTGATGTGGCAAAACAGGCTGAAAAGATACTCGATGTGTTGATCAAACATTTGCATACGGAACATTTGGACTATGCGGTCGAATTGGCGTTGGCAGGTCGGCCTTGATGTAGATTTGAATATCGTAACCGTTGAGAACCAGAACCGGCAATGGATGAGAGCACATAACAAATGTGCATAAGCAAGCTTAAAATAAGTAACTATTAGTTAGATTGTTAGATACTGATCCGGTATTTTGTCACCTTTGGAACATTGTTGTGTTGATGTATTCGTGTACTCCGTGGGTTGCACTTGCACGAAATAATGCGAAAAATAACGACGAAAGCGCCATGTTTCAAGTTGAAGATGAATAGTTGAGATTTGACACGCGCCCAATGTTACCACGCAACAGAGGCACTATGTATATTCAATATTCAACGGATATGGTCGTTATGATAACTTAAATGGTTGTAAGTCTAATTATCATTCTCTAGGTATTCCTCTGTCTGAACCTCGCACAGAACCTCCCCCTTATTTCTTCTACCTCGTCGCACAAAACACTGCCATTGTACTTTTATCGGTCAAGCAGTTTGAGGACAGTGTGTGGCCGCTTGTAAAGTGAGTGAATGTTTAAATTTTTATGGATTCCTTTATAACTTGTAGATGTAACTTCAGTGTGGTAGAGTGTTTTTGTTTGGTCACCTCATACATCATGTACAACGCTACAAGTGCAGTATATTGCGAGTGAATTTAGCTTACTGATGTAAATGGAAGTATCGGGTTCAGTTCAGTAAGATGTAACCATATTAGACCACGGTCTTCTGTCGTAGTATATTGCGAGTGAAATTAGCTTAGGCTTAGGTCTCCGAGAACAACCTGTCGAAGGTTCACTTCACGTTCACACGCCCACACATCCTAGTTAGATATCCTGAATTTTGTGTTTGGATTTCTGTTCACCATTCAACTTTCTAGGAATTCGATGGTAGAACAGCCGTGTTCAAAGAAATGGACGTCGACGTTGCGTTCCCTTGAGAGCAAAATCAATACCGGAATGGAAAGGCAATTAAATGCGATAATTGGTGAGCATGAAGAGATAATTTTTTTTGTTTTATTTAACCATCTGCCTGCGGAACGTTATCAGCTATATCTGTCTAGTAAATGTGAGAGAGATTAAAAGCGAAATACCGGCCGGTTTTGAAACGCATCGTGGACAACTGGACAACTTTCTTCCGTATTTATGCCAATTTACTCGATTTTTTATTCTAATTTATGTTCATTTGCATAAGCTGCATAAGAATGCTGCTGTGCACGCTGTGTTTTCAAAACCGGCCGGTATTTCGCTTTAAGGAAAGTGAATATTCATCGAGTGTTTAAACAATGCGGTAGGTGGTTTCCCCCATGGGTCACATAGTGTCTTTTCCACCTACTGATTGCCGCGAATCCTTCAGGTTACATCCGTTATGTGTTGAATAGTGAACAAAAGAAGGCGGATTTTCTGTCCGAAAGTGGACAGATACAGATCGAAGCCAGTACGGTAGGATTTTGGTTTTTGGATTTCACTGTATGTACACAGTTGTATTGTTGTATAGCGTCTTTTGTGCATCTTCTGCTCCCCTACCATGAAGACCGTTTTTCAAACACGTGATAGTATTTTGTTAAATTGACCTTCATCGTGGGACTTACAATTCGCTTATACAAGGTAAAGTATATGCAGTAACTGCAGTATTTTCCAGACATAGCTGACGTTCATGGTGATGATCTATGCGTGTGGTACAATAAAAAAGGTTAAAAAGGTTAAAGCTAGAATGTTCTTCAGGGCCCCGAATGGGTCCCTGCAGTCCGCTCTGGTCTACCGAAGTAGTGTGCTCCAGAGAATAGGCCACAATATATACTACACAGAAACTACAGTAGTTTCCAGATCAGACATAGCTGACGTTTGTACAGTACTTTACGATCGATACATGTGTTGTTTTACTGTACTGTACTGTTCTTTATGCAGTTTGTTTCAAACCTTCACTTGCAGGCTTGTCAACAAGTAATTCGATTCCTTAACACTCAAGCGTCTGCACTGGAGAAAGGATGCGATGGAGCGAATCTACAGGTTCGTTATTACCTAATTATCCATTTTAATTGCTCAATTAGCAGTGCTGCATCCGAAGAGTATTCTGATATAGTATGAAAGGAAGTCTGAACGGAATTGCAAGGTCCGCTGGATCGTGAAGCTGATACTGTGTTGCGTTTGTTTCCTTTTTATTTACTGCATGTTTTGTCTATTCAATGTGAACCTTTATCCGTGACGACTGGCAAAGGTTCATCACTGAATAGAGACAAGAAAGATTGAACTAATTAGTTCATATGGGCAGATTATAGTTTATATGAGATAGTATAACAATTTCAGGCCGTGGAGACTGAGTTGGCTGTCCGTTTGCACAAGATCCTGCTCACTCACATCCAGAACTTTACATTCAACTCAGCCGGAGCCATGCTTCTCTTGTGTGATTTGAATGAATATAGGTGAGGTATACACACTTCGGATTCATAAACATCTATGCGGTTAAAGGAAGGGCTTTTGGTATTCTTTTCCAATAAGCGATATCCTGTGATGTAGGTACATTGACTTACACGGTTCCTGCCAAAAAGTGCTTTTAACCGAGTTTGGAATAAGCCATGGTCGATGGTCCATCTGGAAATGTCACTCACTCGTTGTAGTACTACAAAGACGTATACGGAATTCGGTTTTCGCCTCTTGGGGAATTTGTCAATGTAGATAATTGTGTGACATAGATAGAACCTTTATTCAGACGTTGTGTCGGCAGTTGGAGGACTCGTGATGCCGGGAAATGCTTTGAACAACTCCACGCACTAGCCAATCTTTTGGTCGTTTTGCCGGACAACCTGGCAGATGCCGCTAACAGTCCTCTATTGGTGAGTGGTTGCTTTTTTGTGTGTTTTAGGTTTATAGAATGAATGATGCATGTCTCCTAGTTTTGGTATTCACAATAATTAGTGTTTGGAGACAATTAAGAACGGAATGAAGAGCGCACGTGTGTCCTTTAATGTAGACAAAGTGAAACATTTGCATTTGTCGTTAGTGCAGATTTGGTATGTACCAAGTGTCGTGTTTTTTTTCCAATAATAGTTATTAAGTTATTACCACTTTTATTAACATTTTCTTTCAGTCTGACGTGGACAGGTCTCTCGTACAGTCTTTCCTCCAACTCAGATCGGATTACAGAAATGTGCGCTCGATTAATCTCAATCCTTATTAAACATTTGGGAAATTGAAGTTATGTGTACTGTACATTATTAATTGCTTCATTTCTTTAAAGGGAATGTCAAGTCGGTTTTGCGTGTTGGGCTCAAAAAAAAAAGCTTGCGTTTTGAAGGTAAGGAAAGTGAAATAAAATAAACAAAAAAAAAAACTTTCATGTAAGAAGAAAAACAATTTCAAACCCCTCCAAAAAACTCCTTCAGTATGGGATTCTAGTCGTGCGGACAGAGCTAAGCCAAATCTCTGTCCACGGGACGGCTTGAATTACCGGCTCGCCGCAACGCGCCCGTTTGCTTGCGTTGCGGTGTGTTTTGTTCACGTTTATGACAAAATCTCAAATATTTTATTCTGGCGCCATTTTTATGGGTTACTGTATTGGGCGCCTTTTGAGATTTACTTAGTCTGCGCCTGGAGATGCCTTTCTGCGCAGAATCCCCCTTGACATGCCCTTTAAGTATAATTTTTTATACAGTAAGATACTGTGGGCATCCTTTATCTGCTTAATTCATTTGCAATTTGCACCGCTTCAACATTTTAAATTGTATGTAAAGCGAGCTTCTCATGTGGTTTCTGTCTGTGATCGCTTTTCTGTGTATACTTAATGCTTATACATATTACGCATAATCTATGGTTGTAATTCCTGCGGATTATGAATGAGAATTTTAAGAACCTCTGACTACTGTAGCATCAACAAGTTGCAATTTTAATGCTACGACTATTTTGCTGATTTCCTAATTTGGCTGAATTAAAAGAAAACGACCTTTTCCAATTGGAGGCTTTTGCAATTCAAGGTATGCTATTGCAGTACCCTTGCTTTATACACGACGTTTTGTATGATTTTGCCTATTATATAATGTGCAAAGAAATCTTTAATAATGTTTGAATAGTTTCTTTACCATATGTACATCATTGTATTTGCTGCGATATTCTTGTTTTCTTCATTGAATCCATGAGTAAAAATGTTTATTACTGTTTATTTATCCAACTGCTTGTTCTAATCACACCAGTCCACAGAAAAGATTGCGCATTAGAGACAAAGATATGGTTGTTATTTTCTTGGAAGTTTCAAAGGGTTTCGGGTGCTGGAAGGTAAATTCTATAATTACTCGCTTTACAGTAGGCGCTATATTCGGTAGTGTGAAGCCTAAGCCTTAGTTGGAGGTTAACGCTATTTCGCAGTTCATAATGATTTTCTTGGGTTTTTTAAACTTTTCAATACAATCAGTGCACTCCGGGTGGTATTTCCAGCCGTGCAAATTGGACACTTTGTCTCCTTGCTTTAGTTCCTTTTATTTGGTCAAAAATTGGTGCCACACCACGGAGACGAGCCTCGCGGGAGAAATTTGGCTTATGGAGAATCTGGAATTAGAAATTGACACAAATTTATTTTTTATTGAATAAACTTCAAGGGAAAGATGTCGCTTATTATTTATTTATTAAATAGACCAAAAGGTGTGCATCCGAGGATGAAAGTTAAAACGTACATACAAACGAAAAACGAACAACAAACGTTTTTACAAACAAACAACAGTACAAACACATTCAGCAAACAAACGTTCTATGCAGCGATGTTCTGTTTTATTCACCTCTAGTTAGGGGAATGTTTTCAGCCACGTTGTTTAACTGTCCTATAAGAGAACAATGCGATGTTAACGTTTTTTTCCCAAGTTTGACTGTCATTGGTACGATCCCATTATCCACTTTTTTTTGTCAGTATCTTTTTTCTGAAGCTATCAGTAGTGATGAACTTACCAAAATTGCCTGTTTATAGTTCTTCACCCCAATTTGTCTCCGAATTTCCTTCTGAAGCATCTTACGCATCTAAAACTTTATTTAAGTTAATTATTCCTGGGCAGTTTATATGTTAGTTATGTGTATTACTGGAATAAAATGAGGCATATTTTTCAATTATGAGCGTAAGAGTTAATCTTATAAAAAATGAAACTTTACCTTTGTTTGTTGTGGTGTCTCTTTTCTTGTCAATTCATTGTACTTTTCTAATGCTTCTGGTGGAAGAGTGGCTGTGTACTTTATCAACTTTTCGTGTTGCTGAGCCTGAAGCAGGTGACTTACAGTATATGCAGATGAAAACTGGAACCTGCCACGTATGTTAAAAATTTTTACAAATGTAAGCAATTCTACCTCACAACTGTCTTGTAAATATCTAGTAATTTGTTTGAAATCTCAATTTTTGCTCGACTCAGTCAGCTTCGAACTTGACCTACCACAGTAAGGTTTGCAATTTCTTTCTTTAGTTTCGCCAACCTCCACCCGTCCTCCACTCCAAGAGCATTTCTATAGATTATTTCCTAAAAAGATATATTTGATCTCTTTTTTTATCTCTAGTCTGGGTTTCCAGCACCTCAACAGTTGTTAGGTTTTACATAGAAAGGCTCACTTTATATTATCGAACATTAAAGCGAAATACTGGCCGGTTTGTGAAACACATCGAGTACATCAGCATTCTTATGCAGCTTATGCAAATGAGCATAAATTAGAATAAAAAATCGAGCTAAATTCGAGCAACTTTGCATAAGTACGTAAGAATTCAGCTTTCCATGATGCGTTTCAAAAAACCGACCGGTATTTCTATTCATGGAAAAACAATAAACACTTACATATTTATCAAAGCAGTTTGTGTGATAAATTAGGAATGTAAGTAATGTAAGTTGTATTAGTTGCAGCTGTGACATAGTAGTAGTGGTCAGGAATTCAAATTGTGAAGCTCTAGGCGCTTCCCAAAAGACATCTTTTTAAATAGTCTTTTTTTTATTCCGAGGCTTTTTGTGGGTTAGAAAAACTAGTTCCATTATGTGTTCGTCCTCTTTGTAGCCGTATATTTTAAAGGATTTTCTTGGAAAAGAGCGAATTAGTGAGCAAATCGTGCGCGTAGAGAATATAGTTAAAAGGTGTATCTTTTGTTGGGTTTTTGCGTACACATGAGCTAAACATCGCATGGAAAAATGGAGATATTTTGGAAAACTGAAGTTATGTACAACTCATAGAAAGTGAAATATCTACATTCGTTTGCATACATGACAATAAGTTCTTATTTATGTTTTATTTATATTTGGCATGGACATTTCCTACAACTAATGGTACTCAAGACTGAGACGACAAATTGTTTGGAACATACAACCTTGGCTCATTAATAATATCTCCGTCTTTTCTAGAACAACTTATATTTATTATGAGGTAATTGGCTCATTAAAGTTTTGCTTTATTTGTTTAATTTGTTTTCTTCTTTGGGGCCGTCTTCTTCGACTGGAGAACGGGCAAAAGCGCGAGAATTCCGTTGGCAAAAATCACTCCCAAAAGCATATTGTGCCAGAAACTTGGACTGGAAAGGAGGCTGAAAATATTATTTGTAAGATAGTCTATGTAGCCCTTAGTTATTAAATTATATTGATGTTTTTATTAAATGTATGATCTAAACCTGCACCAGTAACAATAAGCACGTTGAGGCTCATCACATACATACTTTACATAACATAGATCAATGGTTGGATTCCGTAAGAAACTCAAATAAAAATGAAGTGTTATTTTTCCGATTTACCTACAAGCAATATATACAACATGTTCTTCTACTGCAAAAGAGAAATGAAACTTATAGTAAAACATGTGAACCCGTCGATTTTAGGTTTATTCCAACATACCCTTCAGCTTTATTCGGGTGTTCCTGGCCGATGATGAAGTTCAAGTACAGAACCTGGGGGAAGAAGACGTTTTTTTTTTCAAAACTATGTAATATTTATTCATATTGAAGTCATGCAACATGATGTTTTCTCTAGTTTCGCCCTTTCTTGCTAAAGTGATGCGCACTCTTCAAATATTTTTTTTAAACCAAAATACCGGCCTGTTTTTGGAAGGTATCGTGAACAACTGAATTATTACGTATCTATGCAAAGTTGCTCGAATTCAGCTCGATTTTTTTTGTTTTGTCTATCAATAAACCTTATGTTCATTTGCATAAGCTGCATAAGAATACTGGTGTGCTCGATGTGTTTCAAAAACCGGCCGGTATTTCGCTTTAAAGGGTCAGGCCCATTTCAAATGACCCCTATTTTTGATGATTCCACCTGATTCTCCATGTCAAATATAGTAGGATGCAATATTTTTCTAATTTTCAAGCGCAAAAATCACACACTATACAGCAATATACCGTGGGCAGTCATACCCAACTATCTATCGCAGTTGGCACGCCCATTCGCGCTGATTGGCCAATATCGCAATTGCCACGCCCAATGGAGCATATTGCCCAATTAGCGCGAAGGGGCGTGACAACTGCGATAAATAGTTGGGTATGGCTGGCAATGGTAAATTGCCGAATACTGCGCGAATTTTGCGCTTGAAAATTAGAAAAATATCGTATCCTACTATATTTGACATGAAGAATCAGATGGAATCATCAAAAATAGGGGTCATTTGAAATGGGCCTGACCCTTTAAAGCGAAAATTGCATATGATAAGCAAATCCTATGTATCCTATGCTAATTTTGTACGATCGTCAACAGCAATCGTACAAAATTAGCATAGGATACATAGGATTTGCTTATCATATGCAAATTTCCAAAGGAGCTGGCATTTCGCTTTAAGGATAGCTCTTTCCAGTCTTATTTTCTCCATCTTTCCAAAGCGCTCTTGCAATAAGTAAAAATTAAACTTGTCATCTTAAAAGGTACCTGAAGTGTGGTGAATGCATACACTGCGATAGCTCCAAGTCTATGAGCCGGTAAGAAAACCTTGACAAAGAGCGGGGACCGAAGTTGACAATGACAAAGAGACGACCAGCTACAATTAGATTTTAATACAATATGTCAACAGGGTACTGTAGTTTGGTCTAACTGCTTTTTTCGAACTGAACCTGGGCGAGTAAAACAAAGTGCCAAGATCTTATAACAAAACATAGAAACACACAGAACGCTAATTGTCTTACTGGCCAGCCCAGTGTCGATGTAAACTTCATCTAACGAGAAAATATTTAATGGAATTCATACAAATAAGGAAAATTATTGTGTGCGGCGGTGATGCACTCTGTATCTTCGTAATATGCATGCTATCAGCGAAGACACGTCTTTCCTCCTCAGTAACAGGCAATATGAAAATATACCTGTGCAATGTAGGTGCCCTGCATAATGGACATAAACTGCATCAATGAACTATCCGCGTACGAGGAACTCTTCTAAAATCAGAAATTTGAGAATAACTTTTTTTCTTAGCTAACGCGACCCCAAAAAGTCGCAAAAAACCCGAACAGATGTACATGTGAGGTGAGGCATGAACTTTTGTAGTTCTTCAGTGGGAAGTCTAAATAAAACACTATTTTCTATGATCATGCCAATGTGGTACAGAGCTAGCAAGACATGGAAGATTTGAATTTCTAAATAAAACGTCAATAAATCAATAATAACAAACCAAGGCTAAGTAGGCGAGTCCGTAGATTGATGCGGCTGCCAAGTGAAGTATTCCGTGAACATTCTGCGATCGTCCGTTTCGGAATGCGACCACCGCTAAAATTTAACTGGATGATGCTAGTACTGTAGGCGGATTTACAAGTAATTTCTTTTTGGGGGCACAGGGGATGTAAAAACGCCTGAACATTACGATTACGGTATCACACCACTCGATAGAACAAAATTTGAAGCAGGGCCACCAATGAAAGCTTTCTGTGCCGTATCCCGTATGCACGAACGCCGGAAATATGCTCCCAGCCTCCCAGTGGGAGGTGAGAGAAACAGAGGGATCGCACGAATCAGAGACACGCAGAGACAAATTCTCCCAACCGGAGAGGCTCAATGCATACAGCCACTGTTTGCTATATGAAAGTTCGTTATCTTTGAGCAATATAGATCATAGTAATAATGTTGATCTACCCTTTGACGTGAAATAGTGGGCAGTCGTCATCAGTAGTGCGTAGTAGTGAGCGGGTTCAATATCGTATGAATGAGGTAACCCTGTGTAGGCGAGCCCTGGAGAGAAAATATATTAAATAAACCCAAATTGATTCAACAACTGTATGTAATTATGTAAACAATGATTTATTTAATTTGTTTAATATTTTAGTAAGTTTCTAATCTTTTTTTTCATGTTTAGCTCACCTGCAATACCGATCTGCAGGATACCACGCACCATTTCGGCCATTTTTCTGAATGAGAATTTTCAAAAGATACTTGCTAATTTTTCAATTTATGATTCTCACTCGCATAAAATACATAAGGATTCAGATAATAAGAAATAAACGCTTTAAAGCAATAGGAATCTCAGACAGAAAATCAATAATTTGATTTTGCCGACATATTAACTAAATAGTTAAACTAAAATTAACATGTATGTGTTGTGAAAATTCCTAAACCGGTTTTATAAGTGGGGAATATTACAAGAAGAAATTTCAGTGCACAAAGAAATTATAAGTAAGGAAAGGAAACAACATATCTGATTGCAATCATTGCAACGGCAAAACGTTGTAACCATAGCCAACTGATAAGAAAAAGAAATTATCTGCGGAAGGCGCAAACTATAAACTAGTTGCCAAACAAGTTGTTAACCTTGGCATTATTGAACTGAATCTTTGCAAAAACTTTTTTTGCAATAACTATTGGATATCATCACACAGTCGAAGTAATAATACCTTTTTTACCATTATATATAAAAAGGAATAAATGCTATATTGTTCTATTCATGCAAATAAAAAGTCTACACAACTTTTACCAGAAATTGTAGATGTTATTCGTCTTTATTTTATAGTGCCTCTGCTTTTATATTGTAGAAATTTGTTCAATTATCAGTGTTTTTGCGCGTCTGTAATCTCCGTTCTATGTTGCGATAAGATGATAGAAGTAATTAACAAGATATTAATTACATATGTCCAGACATACAATTTGTCAAGCTTCATTTCAGTTTTATGTGTGGAACTCTTGAAGAAAAGATTGCACGGCTATCAAAACACAGTATGACAGTATGGTATGTTTCATTTGACTCGGTTTCAGCCATTGGACTGAACGCCTAAATAAACTTGTAAGCCGTGTCTGACAAAATGAAGAAAATTATAGTAAAGTAAATTAAATTGTGTCCTTCATAATTGCAAAGTACGCTGTGGTGCCAAGTCGAAAAAAACATGGGAGTTGGATAATTATTCACTGATTTTCGGTAGGGAATTTGCAGCTTTACTTATTAATGTTTATATAAATATTAGTCGTATCGCAGGCATGAGCAAATGGTCGCAGAAAGAACATTCGTGGTATTTTTGTTTTTTTTTTTTCTGTGTTTCGAATGTTTCGAATAGCTCAACTACACAAGTTACTTACGCCGGCGTAACAAATAGACATGTGTATTAACCGGACATCCCACTTATATACAGAGAAAAAAAATTGGAGATCGAGAAGTCGAAGTACCTTTTACTTTGTCGTGCAGACGCGAATAATGATATTAATAATAATTTATTATGTTGAGAAAGACTTAAATTGATCGGGGTCGTATTTCCTTCTATGCTTCTGCGGCGCATCTCACGGGGTCGTAGCTGAATGAGAAAGAAAATTTAAAACGAACATTCATGATCACTACTTTATATTACGCGTTGATCGTTTTTGTTTTCGGACCCCCCCCCACTCCCCCATTTACTTTACTCGCCTTGGATTTTAAAGGGTCAGGCCCATTACAAATTACCCTCTATTTTTTTATGACTCCATCGGATTCTCCGTTTCAAATATAGTAGGCTGAATTTTTTTCCAATTTTCAGTCGCAAAATTCACGCCGTATTCAGCAATTTACCATGGCCAGCCATACCCAACTATTTATCGCAGTTGTCACGCCCCTTAGCGCTAATTGGGCAACATCGCAATTGCCACGCCCAATAGAGCATATTGCCCAATTAGCCCGGAGGGGCGTGACAACTGCGATAAATAGTTGGGTATGGTTGGCTATGGTAAATTGCTGAATACTGCGTGAATTTTGCGACTGAAACTTGGAAAAAAAATTCAGCCTACTATATTTGAAACGGAGGAGAATCCGATGGAGTCATCAAAAATAGGGGTTAATTTGAAATGGGCCTGACCCTTTAAAGAAAACTATACTGTAACACTATAAGAACAGTCTTCTTTTTTATTTTCCGAATAACAGGCAACATTGAGAGGAGAAATTGTGAGACATTGTTTCATTTGTAATGGACACCATTTACTTTCACCAATATTTTACTTATTTTCTTATTAGTTTTCGGAAGGATATTGGGAAATATTGGTTTTGGGAAACAATGTAGCATTATATTTTGATAACACTGCATCTTTTTCTTGTTCAAATTACAAAATGAATTCAATTCTAACAGTCCAAAGGTTTCAGAGCCCCGGTATCTAAATGGGACAGCGCACCCGGGAGAATTCTCCCGCAGTCCCCACATAAATATTCGCTGTTCAATTCTAGTCGGGGGATAATACCGGCCTTGGTTGTTAGGGAAGGATGGAAAGGTATTGTTAGCTCTATCGGTTACCTACTTCCTGCTCACTCAGTCCTTATAGTCCTTATTACTCTCTCTCCTTCTCCTTCTCCTTCTCCTTCCCTCTCTCTCTCTCTCTCTCTCTCTCTCTCTCGCCCCTCTCTCTCTCCACCTTCTAAGAGAGCAGCCGGTCAGTAATTACCGTATATCGTTGAATGGACTACCACCACGGTGCCGGTACCAACCCGAAAAGACAGTGTCTTTCATTGTTAGAACGCCCTCCCTCAGGAAAGAGATATGGAACCTCATTTGCAGACTAATATACAGTATCAATGGTAGAGGTTCATGAGACTCTGCACACATAATTTGCATATAATAAATGGAAACGCAGTTCTTCTGCAGTGCTTCTCACAAACCACGTGTCACATCGTTTTAATAAAAAGTTTTGCGAGATTTACCACCGTGTATATTCATGTGTCTATCAATATACGACACTTCAATTAATGTTCGATATGCCGCAACTTGAGCTCTTTTTCCAGCAGCGTATGTATGGACCTAACTAAGTGATCTTAGCTACCGTACACATTTTTATTTTACATTTTGCAAATTGTGCATATAGTCGACTTCAGTCAGTATCGAGGTCCGCAAGAAGCAGTATTTCATGGGCAACTGAAACATATGATGTTACACAGCACAGTGTTAGACAGCGATAGACTGGAATTTAAGGTAAACTGCTTGTGTAAGGTTTTCAATCGCTAGCCCTGCCGATGAAGCCAACTACCTGAAACCAAAACCTATAGCTAGCAGGAGTGTGTATTTCAGTCACGGAAGTCACAATGTTCAGTAGTCTTGCAAAGATATGGCGCCTAATCTTACCTTTTACTGTTTGTTCTTACAGCATCTGCGGATTTCGGCTACCGTAATTTCAGGGTCCATTTTTTAGAAACCACTCCATCACCTCCCCGAACTCATTTATTACTGTAATCTAACTTACAAGATATTGGGTTTGAACCTAGCCCAAAAGTTAATATACCCAATGATTTCTCGTTCGCGAATGTGTTCCCCGGGTAGACCACAATTCTAAGACGACGGTATTATCGTGGATTGAGGGAACCCCGTCATGGAAAAAAGTTGAAGTGAAAAAGAGTTCCCCCTATGATTGGTGAGGAGTTCAAGTCAATTACCGCGCACCTTACCGCCCCGACAACGCGAGAAATGTGACATATGAAATGGGGTGGCGACTGGATATACACCTGGGCATGGTGGTCCACTTGCACACATATCCGGAAGGAGCTATGCACTTACAGTAGTTTTGGAAGCTTTATCTTAGGTGAGTGTGCTTAGAACTTAGAACAACTACCTACTTCTCCAATATCGCCATACCGCGGAACGGTACAGAATCAGTGGTAGAGTAAAACATCCCCTAATTGACTCAAACGATTGTTGTCTCTGCAACTGCAATATTTCAAAAAAAAATGAAGCTAGAACAGTAAGCGGCAAGCTTAATTTATTCAGTCAAAAAAGATTATAGGTTGGTTTCATTAGTTGATTCCAGTACTGACGTCTGAGACCATATTCATATATTTCAACTCCGAAATATTATAACAGCCACCCCTTCCATTGGTTTTCCCCTCGAATGTTCCTCCATGAAGACCCCTGATCCTGAACAGTCAGTTTTTTAATGATGACAATATTTCGCAAGCATTCAACAAGCCGGCCGCTATGTTCGGAGTCTTTGTGGGTCATAGAGATGGCTATCAGGAACCTCTGCTAACACGGCTGGTAGCAGATATTAGACAAAGGGAAATTGACGACCGTTAAAGGGAACACACACACACATGAGATGTGATGACAGAGATTGTATCAATCTTTTAGACGCGGAAAACACATCAACAGAGAGAGGAAAGGGCTGTTTGAAGTTTTACAAAGAGATAAGGCATATCCGGTAGTGAAGAAAACCCAGTATCCAGTGTGCTAAAGCACTAAAGGAAATGAAACCGCAGAAGTAGAATAAAGAGTTTTTATTGAAGTCTTTTTTATGTATATACCAGTCGGCTCACGCCGCCTGAGGCGACTTACATGGTAATATGATTGGTTTAGCATGGGCATGCTTATATACATAGCTTCAAACGTATCGTAAGAATTTCACATAATAGGAAACAATTGCATATGCATACTTCGATATTGAGCTGCGACACTCTTTTTATACCCGAACACGAAAATTTGCATTTCCGTAACACACATCGGTATGCAAATTACGTATTCGTCCGAACTGAACAGTTACTCTTTTATATAATAAGAAGATATATTGTCGTAATGTACACACACTGCAACATGTTACGATACGACGCTCAAGTAAAGTAATTTTACACAAATGCGAGATATAGGTGCTGTTGTGCAGCATTTCTCTTACAATCCTTTGATTATGTATGTTTCGATTCGACGGCGCATATATCAATAAACTATATGCCGACAAATATAACTTCCAGGCATAATAAACATAAATTCTCCACCTAGATTGCGGTGGATCGTGTAGGCATTCAAGTCAACTGCTTTTCCATGCATGATATATTAATGTTCCAATCTGTTCCGGAATTAGCATATAACGACAGTTTTGCAGACCACGTGCCATTCCCCTTTAACATATTTCGCCAACCACGTGCCATTCCACTTTAACATCTTCGTCCCCTTGTTTGTGACAATCCCCTGATGTATTTGTCACTTAGTGTGTGGGTGGTTGCCATTGTTTTCTTCATTTTCTACGTTGCTGATAGATAACTCGAGCAGTACATATTAATTGTCGGAGATAGATAATTGTCCCCAAAATTGTCTCCCACTGTGAGGAGAACCGGCCCATCCACCCACTACTTGGGTACATCACAACAAGTACAAACGAACACAATCAAAGAAATAGTCGGACATGATAATTCACACTTTTTTTGGAGACATGTATTAGATGCAAATTATGTTCCGCATTGCTCATAGGGATACAGAAATTTGCATAAGTACATCAGAAGAAGAAATTTGCATAAGTACATCAGAAGAATAAAAACCACGTATAGTTTTTTTCGCTCATCTTCGGATTTTAAACAATTGGCAGAATGAAAAAAATTTCCTGGACCACCCAGAAACTCATTTAGCTTGTCGATGTTTCACGTTTTTGCCATGTTGTAAATGAGAAAACATGCTGTTTGTGACCTACTGCATCTACTATTACATCTACTATGCTGATATGATGCAAAAATGAAAGTGTCAACTACAAGAATTATGCGTAGGTAAAGGTATCAACAATAGTAAAATTTTAAAGAGAAAACATAACAGCACTAGTGAGAAAGATAGAAAGAAATGACCTTAATATTCTAAATTCTAAATTTGCGCTTCAAGAGCGTGCACGATGGGAGTTCTTTCAAGGGTTTCTGTTCCGCAGAGCTCCTGAGCAGTAGGCGCAGTCCTTATTAATCAAGGTACCCCGTTTCGACCTCCTCTTTTCTTCAAGTGACATACATGATTCAAGCAGGTTATTAGTTCAAAATGTATCAAATTCGAATTGGACACAATACAATACAGATGAAAAAGTTCCGTAGTGTTGGCACTAACTTTCCCTCTGAAGATGAAATCAACTTGCCTGTCCTCTCACTTTGCATCTACTGGTTCTATTCCTGATGATCATCAGTCTATCAGCAACTCCTTAACTCTTGTCCTAACACTTGAAAGCCACTTGAGTCTCTCTCGGCGCCTCTTTTAGTAAAATTCGACAAAAGAACGAATTTTGTCGGCGTGGGGTGCGCGCTCGGGTGCCTGCGCCCACCTATTCACCCTCGCTGATTGCCATTCAATTGATAGCGAGATTGAGGGTGTTCTCCCTCTTTATGTACCTCTATCTCATCTCTCTCTCTACTTCTCTCTTCTTCCTTCTCTCCCTCTCTCCCTCTCTTTGTCCCTCCTTTTGAAAGAGAAAATCACCAGTGTTAAACCTTAACACTTGTGGCTTTATCGATCCTTGTTGCTGAGATTTGCATGTCAAATACTTACTTTGAGTGTGATATTTGTAGTTCGTATCCTTAACTTTTATCACGTAATTCATATATTGCAGTGATATTTGATTATCTTACTGTTCATTTAGATGTTTTGATATCAATACGAAATTTCCAACGATTCGCCACGCAGCTGTCTATGCAGAAACTAAAATCATCGGAAAATTTCAAGTTTGAAAAAGTGCGCATAAAATATTGCACATTATGTGTCTATCCCTGCTATCTATCAGTTAACAACAGCTGGGAAATATCGCCGCAAAACATCTGTTCCTATGAAATTCGCAATATAGATTCCAGCGCAAACACTTGAATTTGAACAGTACTACTGAAAAGTTTTAAAAAAGTAAAAAATATCAAAGCTTTCATACTGTTATGTTTTTGTTTCCTTTTTCATAAACCTTTTTACACCTGTAGTTTTGGATTGAAAAACTCATATACACTATGATATGTTTGTTTATTTTTATCTGTTTCAATCATTTGCATGTTGGGCATATTTGGTACTGTACCTGTACCTGTACCTTCTATAGCTACCACATCTCAATTAATTGTTACTGCTATTTTGTACGGCGCTATTCAGTACCATTTCTATTTCGGATTACATATCTCAATTTTTGAGATCTTCATCTTTGGAGATATCCCTCTCTATCTCTCCTTCTCTCTCCCTCTCTCTCCCTCTCTCTCCCTCTCTCTCCCTCTCTCTCCCTCTCTACCTCCCTCTTAGCGTCACTGTTAATCGTTGTTCGTGCCTCCTTTACTGATCCCCTCCCAACCATGTCAGTAGATAGTCAGACCATCCCCTAATCTGATAATTGCCCTTCATTCAGAACAATCTTTTCTCCCTTTAAACAACTAAACTAAATCTCCATTTTATCTCTCCTTATGATCTATTCTCAGGGAAATGACAAACTGACAACCATTGTCATGTCTTACCATTGACAGTTCATAACTTTAGATTACAAAATTACAAGCATGCAATATGATAAGGCAAAAAAAAGAGAGTGAGATGGAGAGAGAGAGAGAGATGAAGAGAAAAGGGTAGGAAAGAAAAAGAAGTAGAAAGGAATCTATATATCGTATATGTACAGCATAATACTGGTATACTTTATACCATAAGACGCGGCTCAAACGCTCATATCATTCCGAAGAAAATATTCTTTTTAACTGCCTGTAGGAAGATGTAGCGGGTTCAGAATAAGTTGTGCAATTAGTGGTGGGTTTACTGTTAAAAGGTCCAACAGGACAGTAGTTATGCTAACCAATCTTTTCCCTTGAAAAGCACACCTCCCTCCATTATGTCTATGTATTTTCCCCACTATTATCTCACGCCTTGCCTGCGAAATAAGCATAAGATTTGTGTGATTTCAAACTTGCCTCGGTTTCCTGTTTTTGGTGTTCATGCAATGGCTAAGATGTCAGTTCGACTCATTTTCATTCCCCTTTATTCACAATAATTTCGCACCCTCTGGACATGCTAACCGGATAATAATCACACCTTTTTCACTCTTGCGATTTTGTATACATAAACACTTTTCCGCTTGAGAAAATAGAGTTTATTAGGAAAACTTAGAGAGAGAGAGAGAGAGAGAGAGAGAGAGAGAGATTAGGATAGCCATATAAATCCATCGAGTCACTCAGAGACGAATTCCGATGATCGAAGTAAAGAATTACTTTCTACTTGGTGATAGTGTGATGATTCAGTAGGTACATATGCAAATATGGTCATTTATTTAGACCGTACAAAAGGCGAAGGTTGAAAATAGACGTACCAAGCGCAAGCCATCCGCGATTCACATTCTTATTGTTAGTCTCCATGAATTACAAAGTCTATAGTCAGACGCCTTGCTAATCCTTGTCCACACATATTAACAACAAAAACACCCAAATAATTGCCCTGCCCCATTCCTCCAGCTAATTAGTGATATAAATCCGACTTTATCCTGTTTACTTCGTAGCTGTCTACCGAAGGACCCATCCTAAAAATTAGAATTTACGTTTGTTGGTCTAGCTGTCTACCTATCAAACAGCAGGAACGGTAACCTTATATAAAGATCTTACTTCAGCTAAATTCTGTCATATATTACATGTTTGGAATTACTGCTATATCAGGCAAATTAAGACTTCGCGATGAGCTCTCCCTCTCTCCCTCCCTCTCTCTCTCCCTTCTCTCTCTCTCTCTCTCTCTCTCTCTCTCTCTCTCGTCAGCTTGTCTTATTACTAATGCCCGGCGCTTCTTCCTCCCTTGTATATATTCGCTTCTCATATAAACTGATGGTCCCATCTGGTCCATCTTTTACTAACACTGACCAATCCAACACTAACACATCTCATATTACAAGAGACAACAGCTAACATCATATTATACCACCAAATGTCGATTTAGTAATCCTGCAAGTAATCCCCAATAAACAATACATTTCTTGTAGCCAGACCTTATTTGGCTTAGAGACAGTTCTGAATAACAATGTAACGTCCCGTTTTAACTTATGTTCTGGAGCTAAGCCCTAAGTTTCATCGCAGCAACATGTATTACTTAATGCAGCCCAAGGGGAAACGTGGTTTCAGCTTTGCAAATTGCACGCAGGTGTGCCGCAGTCCCGGAAATCACCTTGCGCGCGCGTAGGTTCAATTACCTACCAGTATCTGTACCAATTTACCGTATGGTCGTCTAGGTGGTCGTGTAGTACATCATCCTGGTGCATATTGACGACATTGACAACGTGCTGGATAACGAGGTCAGCCGAGGTCGTCGCCCAGCCCAGCATCTGACAGTACCCCCGTCTTAACCGCCCAACCTATCTACAGTATATTTCCATTAGATTGGGTGAGGTGCGTAGGGGCAATTATCTCCCCGCCTTACTTTCCGCACCCTCCTTTTTGTTGGGGAGGCGGTCCCAGAACTCTCAATTCAACTATTCATCTCCCACATCCCCCCACAGATCATCAGCAGTCACTGAGTGAGACTCCCGGGTAGACTTGCCCAGATAACGCCCCCGATGTCACCCGGGTTCCCGAACACGTTGGAAATCCAAATCCTGCGGCGATTGAAGTTATCAACACATCAGCCCAGTTTAGTGTTCAACTTGTTGTCAGCCTTATCAGCCGATTCTTTTAGCTTTCTTAGCAGTTTCTTAGTACCGTATCCAGTCGTGCTATTACCGTACGATCATAGATCCACTAATAAGCCACATATGGTCGTCAACCGGAACAAGGTAATGAAAACTGACAGGTTAATTTTTGAAACGACCGCTCCTTATCTTTACATCTAACGAATTATGGCCACAATTTTCATTTCTACTGTGCCAAACATGTGCTTGACGTTGTAACCTGACTATTGTCTTACTTTACTTTATCCTATCCTAAACTATCATCCTATCCCTTTCCCTCCACTCCATATCTTATTATATACACTTCTGCTCCTCTCCCTAATTAAAGATCTTATCACCGAGCTCGGGGCTTAATTCCGCGGCTCATTACTTTGAGATCATTTGCACTCCCAGCTTCAGCCGGGCTCTTCTTAGATATGAAGGTTTGGCCCCCGGGCCGGCCCGCTTCTCATTTCATAGAGGGTCGGTTGTGTTAATTGGAGGGATGCGGGCATGCCTGCTGCCACGGACAGATTGTACCAATCTTCGCCCTATCAGAAAACCGCCCCCTTGCGGATCTGTGTATGAACCTCTCGATTCATGCACTCTCTAGCTGTGCTCTCGCATTGGCCCATCTGCTCTGCGATACACGTTTCGAATGTTGACAATGCGCAATCTCAGTCCAGCCATTCCTAGTATCTCTAATATCTCACAGATTGTAATTATCTATACCCTCGCTCGTAATTATCTTTGTGCAATTCGCATCTTTCAATGTATGATATGTCCACTCCATAATTATCTCAATTTGTTCAAAAACTTATCACCCTACAATATGATGGTTTTTAATGATGAGGAAGTTAAAGGGATCGGTCTGTTTTTTTTTTTATACAACAATTTCAATACTCACGAAGATATTGGGTGATAAAGTGGTGGATTGATCGGCCCCGAATGGGGTAATTGTCTCTATACAAACAAGGCAGGACAATTGCCCTTTTTGCATTTCGGACCGATCAATCCAACACTTTATCACCCAATATCTTCGTGAGTATTGAAATTGAACACTACCTTTTGTATTCCAAATTTTTATTATCCCTTAGAGAAAATAAAGAAACAAAAAAAACAGACACAATTTAAGGTGAACCGATCCCTTTAAGGTATCGGGCCTTCTTTGTGGACCACCCAAAATATTTTGAATTTGCACTCAAATATAAAGTACACCGAAGAATCATGAGAATTAATAGCGCGTTTTTAATTAAACTATGCAATAGTGTCCCACAATAGAACACGTGTAAGCCGCGTGAGAGCGGCATGGTTTCGGAGTACAAATTCAAATCTGCGCATCCTTTTCCGTGCCGCAGTTTTCACGATGTGCAGAATTTCCAGCTAATAATTATTCTGATCGAATTGTAAGTTGTAAGAAAACAAATCTATCTCTTAGTAATCTGTTATAGATCTGTTCCCGTTAACAGATGGGTCATCTATATAGTGATTATTGCGTGCCAGAGGCAGACGTTTAGTATCGTGTTAGCATCAAATCTGCAAGGGCCGAAGATCTGTTAGTATGCATTCTTATGCCGCCTAATGAGCATTGATTGGGTATTGGATATGTTATCAACCCTTTAATATGCTAAAGTCAATCGTAGTCATTGGCACCATTACGCAGGCATTCGTAGATTTTGTAGTAACGTTACTCATTACAGTACTAAAGTTGTTATTTAAAAATCCAAATTCGCTACTGAATATTTACGTAAATAAGTGAATTTGTAGGACGTATATAAGCATATTATAAAAACAGTGGATGGTGCTAGCCTACAATAACTCTACACGTACTTCTACGGCTTGTATGTTATTGTTCGTTTGATTTTTGGTTTTCCAACATTTTACGATGAAGTTACGTATCTAATCGTCAATTTCCAACATCTAATCGTCAAAATATAAACAACACAGATTTTTTTTAACATTATGGCGGAGCTACCGCGCCAGTAGCTTCGCGCATTTTTTTCAATCTATAACTTTTTTATCGGTAAATCGTCTGGGTTCTGAGAATTCTGTTTCTACCGTAACCCGCCGTGATTAGACCGTGCTTTTGCGACAATGGGCGGTGCTTCTCCTAGGCTCGTGCGCGAAGCAAGAGAGTAGAGAGAGAGAGAGAGGGAGAGAGAGGGGAAAGAGAGATAGGGGAGAGAGAGAGAGAGAAATAGAGAGAGAAGTGAGGCGTACTTGATAATTTGTTTGTTCATATATTCGCAGTTGAGAATATGAAAGTGGGCGGATCCAGTCTACTTCCATTTCACACGTTCTTTCCTCCTCATTCTACAAACATTTTCGAAACTCTATCAAGTTTCTGCGCGCCTTGCACGGTTTGCGAACCTTAGCGTAGCCTCGTCCATGGTAAATATTGTCTTAAAGGAAGGCAGTCACTTCAAAATCAACTGGTAGCTAAGACAATAATTGGGGAATGGGGGGGCGATATTATGATGATGCACATCACTAACGACATTGCCGGGTGAAAGACTGCTAGTTGATTGATACACTGATGCTATTTGGAAAATTTGCATATGAGATCCTATGAACGATCGTCCGCGGCAGGTTAGCCATGGTAACTCAAGAACAATTATATTATGATGATGCACATCACTAACGACATTGCCGGGTGAAAGACTGCTAGTTGATTGATACACTGATGCTATGTTTTTGAGATCGAACCCAGGTTCCGGATTACTTCAGATTTCTATTTTTTTCGGATGACTCTTTTGTCTTCACAGAAAGTAAGAACGACCACTTTTGGCGCTACATCCTCTACGTGATAATGATGAACTAACGCGGTGTGTTTTCTTGAAGGAATATCTTTTTCAAATAACCACATGTTCCTAATCAACTCATCTTCTCAGCATGCTATCGCCAAGTTGTGCGTCGGTTTCCCCTTTTACCTAACTGGCCCCAAAAATAGCCGATGGGTGTTAGCATCCCAGGGATCAGTGGTTCCCCAGGGTCCTATGCCCCTGGGGAGTCTCACACCCCGCAGGTGTTTCTCCCCCTTATCTCTCACCTGCATAACCACACCTCCCCCGATCATTCCCCAATCAGTGGGTGATCATTCCTAATCCACCCTAAGTACCCCCATTCACTAATGTCCATCCCCACATTGAATGACATCGGATTATCAGCCCATCTAGGCCCAGTTAATCCCTAAGATTTGACAATTTCACGGTGACAAGACTTCGACTCCTTGTCAGTTTGTCACTTAGAGTTGTCAGTTTCCAATTGACCAATAAGTTTGTTTTTCATTCCTCTACTTGATTGTAGGATCTATATGTATATATCCATTGATTTCGTTTAGTGATACACCCATGCGAACCCGTATTGTTAATTCTCTTTTAATGTGCGGCCCCGCGTTTCCCTTTTCATATAGCAAAGCTGTACAAACACTGATTAGTATTGATGAGCCATTGTCATTTTATATATCACCCTTTTGGTCAGCTCGGTATGCAGCAATGGAAACTGTCAATGCTTTTCATGGTTTTTGTACTGAATGTCAAACTGTTAGCGTTAAAGCGAAATGCTAGCCCCTTTGGAAAATTTGCATATGATAAGCAAGTCCTATGTATCCAATGCTAATTTTGTACGATTGCCGTGGACGATCGTACAAAATTAGCATATGATACATAGGATTTGCTTATCATATGTAAATTTTCCAAAGGGGCTAGCATTTCGCTTTAACTTAATAAGAGGGTTTACCAAACCTTTCCCGCAACATGAAAGTTATCGTGCAAGCCTCAAGCGGCGTAAGGTCGGCGGGCGCATTTATAAGTCAACTTTCTGCCGCGTGCAATCTGCAAGCCACCACTTTGTGCGCCATTTTCACGCCGTTTGTTCGCCTGCAGTTTTTCCTCCTTCCTTGTTTATTCATTTTTTTTATAATTCTCCCAAATTTGCAAAATAACCTTGAATTGGCGGTCCATTTACACGGCTTTCATAAATCGATTGGCAATCCGGTGCAGTAACAGTACCCCAAATCGTGTCATCACTGATTACTACCACATCTGTTGTCCTCTCTCTGTCTGTCTCTCCCTCTCTCGCCCTCTCTCTCTCTCTCTTTCTCTTTGTCTGATCGGAGGCTCACTCTCCCTCTCCTTCTCCCAACTGATCCTCAGCTGATTACTTACCCGAACTCACTCTCTATCCCTCATCTGCTCCCCTCCAACTGCTCGTCTGCTCACTCTCCAATTCACACCCTCTCTAACTCCCATGACCCTCACCCTCTCTAACTCCCCTTTGTCTTTCATCACCTCTCTCTCTCTCTCTCTCTCTCTCTCTCTATGACCGTGTAGTACCATCTCAATCACTATTGTTACCACTTCACCAAGGTTTCTTTCCCCTTTTCTCTCCCTATCATCAGAGATTCGCAAATTTGCATATTACGTAGTTTTTCTTAAAGCGAAATACCGGCCGGTTTTTGAAACACATCGAATACATCACCATTTTTATGCTTAACATATGCAAATGAACATGAATTAGAATAAAGATCGAGGTAAATTCGAGCAACTTTCATGAATACGTAAGTATTGAGCAGTCCGCGATGCGTTTCAACAACCGGCCGGTATTTCGCTTTAATCGTTTTATGAAATGTGGGGTCTAGTGGTATATTTTGCTTCCCGTACGAAACAATAATTTGTAAGTTTATCTTTGTTTTTCATAACGTTCTAGGTTGTTGGAAGGCTGTCACTTAAATCTTATACTAGGAGGCTAGGAGCTCGCGTAGCGGAATTTGTCACAATGAGACGTGTTTGGGTCTTACCATTATTAGGTCTCGTATGTGTACTCCTTTTCCTTCATTAATTTATATTTTTTTAATTTACCGGGCAATTAAACAACTTAATATTAATTAACGTGTCCCCTCATTAGCATTAAATTTCATACTGATGTGTAGCATTAATAGAAACAATACTTTTAACATACTTATACAATAACTCTGTTATATCTCTTTTCGCATTCTTACGTGGTTTTGGGGGTCATAAAAGTCTGCTTATACGAGTGTCCAGTGTATGTCCTTTCTTATGTGTGACTATTGATATTGTATTTGATAGTATTATTGATATTCTATTGATATATTCCCGCCCAGAACGGGCACCCTCGCCCGCCAGCGTGCCTTTCCCAATAATGGGCCACCCAACGGGCTATCATATCACAAGAAAAATTGCCTTGCTTTCTTATATTTTTCTAAAATAAGCTAGCTCCACTTTTATTTCCAATTCTTCTTCATAGCTTATCAGAATCAGAGCTTCAGAATTCAAGCTAACTTGTCCAATAAGGTTTTTTTCTTTAATTTTACTATTATTTAAATGGAGGTGGAAAAAAATAATAGTTGATGTTTCACGCATGAGTTATATAGCGGGCGTTCTATAGCACATACCGCTAACACAAATTTTTTGGTATGCGTGTCAATACGCACAGTTACTGATGAGGGCGTCACTATTGATTATTTAAAAAAAAACTAAATTAGCATTTTGTATTTTCTTTTCATATAAACTAAATGAACGCTCAAAAAGAAAGCGTACTATCAGGATATCAATACTAAAAGATAGCGTTCCAATGTTTGTTTTCGCTCACTGATTCATATTCAGACTTTTGCTTTTGTAAACGATTATTTCCGTTTTCTATCAGCGTTATCACTGCAATATTATATTATATGACTTTGGTTTCCTTTCCTCACATTTTATAGGGTTTCCCGGTGTCTTAGGTTATACCCGTTATTCGTCTATAGGTATTTAGTCACTTTAGTGTATACTGATTGTATAAATACTTTCTTCTTAATATTTAATCTCATCGTCCAACTTATAAGGAGCTAACAGCTCAATGGTAACTCTTATGTGTACAACAAGTGAGATAAATTTGGTGATGATGCTAAATATAATAAAACATCGTCCAAGCTACTGTATTGTTTTACAAACATAAAATTTACCATTCAGCTGTTAGCTACACATATAAGGTCGACGTTAAACCATAAGCTACAACTATTTATTAGCCATATTAGCCCGGTCTGCCCCTGCGCGCTTGCCCTTAGGCCCTTACAGTAGTTGCACTGGTTGTACTGTTTTCCGGGCGCATAACAAGAATTATTGTATCAGATAAGTTATTTGCCGTAAACAGTCGCAAATCAGTCTCTATGACAACTGTCACCAGTTTGGCGATAACATTTTATATTTTCCACATTACTCCCCGCTTTACTGTTAATTTCTCCTTTCTTAGCCAAGGGCTGTATTGTGTTTAGGGGCCCAAGCTTTACAGTACACATACCTCCTAATTGTAAGATGTATTATATAGTCTTCTCCTTTATTTTAGTGTCCAATCCTACAAAATTAAATGCTTCAATTGAGTCTTTTAACTTTCAATTGAAGTCATTTAGAACCGCCCTTTATTTCACTTTTTTGAAAACTTCTTAGATGTGAAAGCCAGCACTTTGCATGATTGCATGCAGTGCTTTTAAAGCGATATAAGGGCCAGGTTTTGAAACGTATGTCGCACAACTACTTGTATTTTCGGCCAGCATAAGCTCGTAATCCGGTTTTTATACCGCTTTAAGGAAATTCTCTGAATTTGCTCTCGAAGTAACTTGCTGCCTAATTATCAGTCGTGAATTCCATCCATAACGCTAATAACGACAAAGCCGCTAGCCCCTAACGTCACATACCACAACCTTAAGACCTTACGTGTAAGGTGTACTAATCACAAGGACCCTCCGGGCTGGCCAGGGGTCCGATGTGCTCTGTTGTTCTGGGCACAGGGCCCCACCGCGTGCCGGGGATCAGCTTATCAGGCACCCTTGCGGCCCCGTCCGGCCGTATGCGGCCACTTCCGTCCGCGTTCCTTTGTTCTGTTAGGCCGCCCAGTCGCCATCTGTGGAGCCCGCTCCGAGTGGGCGTGGCCTACGGACCACCGGCCACTACTAGTTAATTGCTCCGCCCCTATAGCCTATGTGCACCATTATCACCACCACGCTAGTTTATCGATTGCCCCTTTTACTGATTCGCTCCAAGACCTAAAATTTTCAAATATTAAATACTGTATTATGACGTAACAACACGAATTATTCGAATGTGCAGCACACATATTGTGTTTGCTTGTTTTGTGTATTTTTTAAAGTTCAATTTGTTTAGCAAGTTTGATTATATATTAGAGTTTTAAGTTTATTTCTTTGGGATTTTTGAAATAAGGAAATCTAGTTTAAAAAATTCATCCGAAACCCAGTTCGCTGGATTTTGCGGTTGGATTTCGTAATCCTGAACATCCCGTATTCATCGTTTTTTTTGTAAACCTGTCTATTATCACAGGCTGCGCTTTTTAGTTTAAAACTTTGTGAAAGTGTTTTTGTTTTTAATAGTTTAGATTTCATAAAGTATAATTAAATTAACAGTTGACAACTCTTAATCTTTTATCGCATCATATTTTTTGTTATTCAAAGAACTTGATATTTTGTTCTACATATATCACATGACTACTCCCACCCCCCCCCCTTCTTACCTTTTTACCTATCGGTGTAGGACTCTCGACTTTTACAATGAATAGTTCTAAATCTATAATTACTCGCTATCTCTTTCCATCTTCTCCTTATGTCACTGGTAATTAGCCAATTGTGGATGATACTCTCCCTTTTTGTTATGATTTCCTCCTTATTTCATTCTCTATCCTCTATCTCCACTATCTTCTCATCTTCTCCTTCTGTTACTGTCATTCCAAATCATCTCAAATACGCCGTGCCAAAAAGGAATTGGCATCTGTGTCCCGTCAACTTCTACTCAAATTATCGTGTCAGTTTATCGAAGAAATATTCTGTGCGTTTTAAGCAATTTCGATACAACTCTAGCCACATGGAGGCCACGCCCACAACCTAAGGCATTGCAAGATGCATCAGTTGATGTGCTGCTTCATCGGTAGGAGGAGTTCTGCTGCGGAACTTCGAGTATTAAGAACATATGCCCAATGCTTTGACTCAATTATGAGACAAGGAACTTAATATTAGTTTCATAGTGTCAAGTGTCAAGCAAGAATATATCCACATTATGTCCCATATATATATAGATATAGCTGCCCCTTTGAAGTAACTACTAAAAGACAAGTATCTGTGCCTTTTGTCCGCTCTAACTCTAACTCCTCTATGTATGTGCCTCACAAATCTGGTTCGCATCTTGTCACCACCTGCAAGATAACCATCTTCTATCACGCATGTTTGTCCCTTTGCATTATGTGATAGCCATCTGTCTATCACCTGTCCCCATCTCTCTCTCTGATTCTTTGATTATCATCAGCGAAGGGCGACAAGGATCATGTTTGTAGCGATAATCGCCCAAGCGCTCAATAAATCCCGCTTCTTGCTCGCGCTCTTATCGCTCTTGTTGTCAGTGGAGTCCTGGCGGCGATATGGTCGCGCCGAGCGATGTAATCAGCGAATCGCGATCGCCTATCGACACGCTATCAGACGTGTTATCGCGGAATGCGCGCGGCTTTCGGATTCTCAAATAAACTCCGCCCCCCACTTTTTCTTCTTGATTTGCCTTTGATAAAAACCTCACTAGTCCTCCGCCTCATTTTTTCTTGACATTCCGTAACCACGGAGTTACTCATGCCCACACATACTTCGCTCTCTCTCTCTTTTATCCTCCTTCTCTCTCTCTCTCTCTCTCTCTCTCTCTCTCTCTCTCTTTTGTATATTCCTTCTCCTCTCTATATCTAACCTATCAACGTTTCTTTTACGTAACTTAAAGGCCTATTTTGCTTCTTGATTTATTAAAATAATTGTTTCTATATACTAATCATTGCTGGTTGACATCCATTGCGTCGCCTCTAGAGATGTGAGTGTATAATCGTATTAATCTTTGTCTATGGGTTTTCCTTAAATTGTGGTACTTCGTTTCACAACATAAGTTTTCCCTCTTTCTTTCCTTTAAAACTTTAAAGACACGTAGTAAAGGGAGGAATTTGTAGATAGAGGGTCCCTTTATCATAATTTCCCATCAAAGGGAAAAGTCTTCTCTTAGTGTGTGTACCTCCTGAGGGGAAAGATTACAGGTGAGATAGCAGGCTAATGAGGGAGACCGCGGAGAATAGATACCGCAGCGATAACCGTGGAGGAATTAGGGGCGTGGACAGAGATAACGGTAACTAGTGACAGTCGGTGCTGATTGGCTGATGATACGGCCAAGCTCCGCCCCCTTTCATCAGTCTAATTTGTGATTACGGTGGACTTTTCCGTGTAAGAGGATGATTCTTTTAGTTTGCTTCTTACTTAAACTTCGAGCATCGCAAGTGTGTAACATGCATGGAAGTGTATCTGTAGTATTAGTTGTACATTACTCCATCGTAATACAAAATTGATATTTTTAAGTGTTTCTGTAGAAAAATATGCAAAGGCTGGTTTCCAACAAGTTCAAATTTCCTTATCAAATAGTGCAGTGTCTGTCCACTTGCATATTCATCTTCTTTTCTACCTGATCATCGCACTTTTTGTCGCTTGGGAAAATCAGCGGGAAGTCCCCAGATCACTCCCAACCCCTCTCTCTCCCCTCCCAAAGCTCCCTCTCTCCCTCCCTCCCCAACCTCTCTCCCTCTCTAACCCATGCCACCTAGCCTTTGGCAGTCTTCAGTTAAGGACTTGATTTTCGGATAACTCGCACTAATTTGATCTCCGTTATGTTTTTTTTCTGAATTCTGAAAATCTTGTAATTATGTTGATTCGTGAAGTAATACATGGAACTGTTTATGAAAACTCTTTCATCTCAGATCCAACTGTCTTGAGAATCTTGAGATCTTGATTGCTGTTTGTTATCAAACTTCTCTCCGTGCAATGCCTTTTCCATCACTTTTTTTGCCGTCGAATGTAGCAAAATGTCGGTTTGTCTTGTCATTTCTTTCTTCTCTCTCTCGCTCTCTCTCGCTCTCTCTCTCTCTCTCGCACTCTCTCCCTCTCCCTCTCTCTCCATCCCTTATATAACGTAAAAAGTTGGATCGTGCCGGGATCTTGTCATCACACAAAACTTTGAAAATGTCCAATTTCGAGATTTCATCTTTTTGATTCATTGTCACTCAAACGAGCCACGCGAGTGTGTGCCGGGAATTACTTGCAATTTCTTAATATAACTTTTGGCTTCTGCTGCGTCCTTTACCAATTGCCTTGAACTTTTGATAATTATAATTACCTTAATTATTTCAGATTGTAATGACCCTGGTGTCGAGTCCGCTGTCCAATTCCGATGCGATGTCTGACCCGCCAGCACCCTCACCGACTGGAGCTCTAGAAATTGGTATGCTCTTTTTTTCCGATTTATACCATTTTGACATTTGGATCAGCACAGATGCTTGCACCGTGCTCTTACGGACTTGATCAAGTTTTCATGTTCTACTCTTATACTTCCACATTTAGACTCGGCCGAGAACTGTGCTCCAGCACCGTGTCCGCAACGCGATGAACCGTGCTCCGGCTGCAAAGCTCTTCATGATGACCTCCGGCAATCATTCAGACATATGTCTAGTAAAATTGATCAGGTATGTTGATGTTTTTGGAGTCATATCTAACGTGATGCTAAGATTTTTCCCTAATGAGTACCATGCACCATTACGAGCCAATTACAAATCAGTATGTGTATGTAATAGCTGGATTTTGAAAATACACTACTCCTAATCAAGCCTATACAAAGAATTTGAATACAAATTACTTTATGACAATTTAGTACTTTAAAATCATATCCTTTCGATGTAACTTTCGAACCTTTACTCTACTGAAAATTCACTCAATTACTAAAGTTACTTATGCGTATTCCAGTTGTTCGCCCGCGTTGAGACCCTTCTCGCCGAACGTCAAAGCACTCCGTCACCAGTTTCTGAAAGTCGAAATACTCCTTTGTTGAATGCTGGAAGTCGGAAGCGAAAACCACAAAAGGAGAACCTTCATAAGCTCGACGCTCTCCAAAACATGTTTATTAAAGTAAGCATGTTCAGAGAGTTGATTCGTTAGTATAGTTGTTTGTTTGTTTATTTGTATGTGGTATGTTACACTCGACCTAATAATTACCCTTTAGATGGAGCCGAACTCCGTGGAAAGTATCGTCGCATCACATCAGTTGAAAACTGAAGTGCCGCAACAACCGCAACAAACACAACAGCAGACTCCACCATCAGGTATGCTAAGCGCCGTATACTACAGACTACAGACATAAAATGCTTTATAAAATGATACTTAGACAATTAAATTATCTTCTTTCCAAACGTAATCAAATCAAAATGTCGTAGGTAGCTGGCCCTTTTGTAAGGGGCGGGCCAGCCTGTGTGTCCTTTCTCTATTTTTATTCACTATTTAATTATGTAATGTTTGCAGCGAACGCAGCCCCAGATGCTGCCACTCACTCGGCTGAAGCAGCCGCATTCAACTTTGCACAGATGATGTACGGAAGTGCGAATAACACACCGAAATCCGATGGTTCGTTGAACTATTTTATTTTAATCTGCTGGCGTAGTTAGAAGCGTAGTTTGAAAGTTTGAACACCCCGAACAGGTCGTCTCGATAGTGATATCTGTAAATCTAGAAATAAAGACCAACGCTATGGAAGTGCACCATTTTGTACCAATTTAATATTTGTTTTAGCCAATGTCAATGAAACTCTGACCCAGCAGCAACAGCTTCTCAACCTGATCATGCAACAGTCACAGGCACAGCCAAATGGATCTACCGAAGACGAGAAGCCAGAACTGATGCGACCGGTGAGTACAGAGAAACATCTTGGCGCAATTGGTAGTGTTCTTGTCTGACCACAGTCAGTCAGAAGTTCGATCCCGCTCGCTGCTTCTATTTTGCGCTAATGTTCGTTATCCACAGTTCATCTAATGACCCCGCCCTGTCTACCGTAACTACTGATTGTCAGCAGCCAATCACTGATAAGCCCCGCCCCGATATACTGTAACTATCTTATCGCTAATCACTTGATTGGTCGACACTATCATCTAGTGTCCTGTCTCCTCTTTACACTATCGCTACCGTATTGCTAAATCCCTCGGATCTGCCTCTCTCTTTCCTCCTATCTTATCACGATCTCTGATTTGCTAGAGGGGGGAGAAAGAGAGAGAGAGAGAGGGAAATGAAGAGAGAGAGAGAGAGAGAATCGCTCTGGAAAACGGTTATCACCTAATGAATCTATGAATGTCAACGCAGGCAAACAGCCCTCGCAGCCTCCATTTCTGTTTTCCACCTCTGATAACGGAAACGAGTCCTCGATGTCGGTCGTCTCCTTATTGGCACACTCCCTCATCCACTTATCGTCCCCCTCCTCCTCATTTCATATGCTCTCTCGTTGTCGTCTGCACGCATCAGTGCCTCTGTTCGAATGTTGTGCACTAAGTCATCAAAAAGAGTGAGAGAGTCAAAGCTTTCTATATAAAACCAAATTATAAATGGGGAGCGGTTAGAGGGGTTTAAGTCGGGCTTCTGTTGAGGAACGCTTGGTTAAGGCCTATAAGTCGAGAGAGAAAGAGAGAGAGCGGGAAAAAGTGAGTTTCCAAAATTTCCGTGTTACTCATCTCCTCATCTGCAGTACTTTGACATGATTACGAAACACTTTCTGCTAGCCATAAGCAATGTGCGATTGCGCATAGAGGTTATGAAATTTAGCCACTTAAATTTGGAAAGATACGCTTGTTGTTAGCTTATATTCCAGCGATTATCACATATCTACTTCTATTTATGCATATTTCGTTTCTTTGTTCCCCGTCAGCTCCGATGTTGACTTGTCAGCCACAGTGTGGTAAGTGGTAGATATACTATTCCAATAGTGGGGGTAATGAAAACAATGAAATATTCATATTCTTTGAAAGGATGAACGGACGGAGGGATTTAGAAGGCAGAGTTCTCTCTGTGTCGCTCTCTCGCTATCTTTCTCTCTCTCTCTTCTCTCTCTCTCTCTCTCTCTCAATAATGGAACTGCTTCCAAATTCAACTGTTTTCAAGTCAATCTAACCAAGATTATAATTTCTGGTTTGTCGCGCGTATATTCCTTCGTGTTGTAGGTGATTGTTTGAGAAAGCCAAACTTGACTCTTGATGTTTTAAAATACATCAATCAACTCTCCCCAACATGACTTCTAATAACCAATATACACCAGATGTGTGAGGCATATATTTGCGCATGTGATAACGTGGACACAAGGACAGTGTTTGCGAATCGGCTCAAATGGTAGCAGCTGTCGCGTTGTTCTCTCTATATATTCTCTCTCTATATGTCCAACTCTCTCCCTGTCTCTGTTTCTTTCTCTCTCGTCTCTCCTACTTCGAAATCCCAGTTTTTACCTCCGCTTTTTTGGGTGGCGATTCGGTGGATCGGTTGCCCGGGTGAAAGTCCCATTGGGACACAACCCACCCATTACACCAAATCCCCGAAATGAATTGGTTGGCTTAGAAGCGATTTATAAGGGAATGTCATGATCGTTTGCGTTGCTGTTCCACCGTGGCAATCCCTTTAAAATAAGCGAGAGCTAGAGAATCTATGATTACAAGGCATCATCTGCGACGTGCCATTAGAATACCGTGCGGCGGTTTTAATATCTCTGATTTGATCAGTCTGCCATCTGTCCACGCGGTAATTCAGCAGATGTTCTCCAAACCAAAATTGGTAAAACGCAACGCGCGACCATCGCCGGCCGCTCATACTGGTGATTACGGTGCCATATCCACGTCTGTGTTGTTACGGACGGAGATGATAATGGGCATCCGTCTGTCCACACAAAGGGAACAGTCGTATCTATCAGTACTCTGTAGGTCAGGGCTCTCTCCCGTTTCAGTACTCTCTAGGGCGTGTCGCTCTGTCTACGTCTATGGACACTGAATCTCTATGTCGCAGTCTCTTTGTGTCATGTTGCAGATGAGTAACCAGTTATGCGCAGTTATACTAACTCTACTGCCCTCTCCTTTCTCTCTCTTTCTCTCTCTCTCTCTCTCTCTCTCCCACCCTCCCCCTCTCCCTCCATATGCTGGATTGACTCTTAATAAACATTGCTAGATAAAGAAAGATATAGAATCCCCCTTTCTTTGTCAGATGTCCGCACAAAGACCCGTGAAGAGTGTCCACTAATTGAAGGGATAAAGAAAGATTTTTCCTGATTTTCAAGAGGAATTGGAGGAAAATTAAATTGACCAGAATCCCTGTCTTCACTATAAGTTGAAGTGAATGAACTTATGGATATTATATTGGAAATCATAAGAAAGTCGAGTATACAGTTGATACGGTGAAATACACTAATCGTGTAAGCACGCCTGGCGACTGGTTATTCAATAATTAAATAATCAATAATAGATTATAAACATAGAAATTTTTATCAATAAATTTCAGGAGAATGATGATCCATCCGTATCTCGATGCAGTAATTGTATGACAACAAAGACGACGGCCTGGAGAAGGGACCTTACGGGAAGACTAGTTTGCAACGCATGCGGACTCTACTACAGACTTCACCGGGTAAGTAGCTTATTGTATCAGTATGTCGCTTACTGTATCTCCTAAGGGTCATGTTCTGGTTACTGTACTTTATCGGGTACGTTGCTTGGCTTACAGTGTCACCTAATGTTTATGGTCGGTCATTATGAAGTAATTGCAAAAATCTTGTCCTATAATTCTACTCTAAGGGGCCAAATGGAAAGTTCGGGAATGTATCTAACGCGCGTCCTATCAACATTGTTATCTAATGTTTGGCATTATTGACCGTGTATTCGTACATTACTCAATAGTACAACAGACCATCATATTTGTGTACTAACAACCCTACTGTATTATTGTGCAGTGCCATGTGCCTAATTGCACGTGTGAGAAAGTGGGTTGTCTATTATGCATTGCGAGTACCGTATCCGTAATGTTTGCTATCATTGTGCGGCCTGATCACCGTGTGAGTCTCCTTGTACCTGTGTGTCTCCCGCTCTCTTTCTCTCCCTCTCTCTCTATGTCTCCCTCTGATACCACCCTCTCTACCTCTACCTCTTACAGTGCGGAGGTGCATATTGTATTGTGAAAGAGAGAGAGAGAGAGAGGGAGGGAGGAAGAGAGGTAAAGATAGAGAGTGTCTAATTCCCTCATCCAAGGACAACCTCCCGATAATCGAGTGTGGAGACTCCCCACTGGGAAGAGATCCCCCTTGAAGACACCATCGATAGGGATTTGTCAACGATTTGAGCGAAAACTGATATGCAGATTATTTCTTGGCTCTTGGGCTATAGCTCCCACTCGCGGGAATCTGGGGATATATTTATTTGGGAGCCAACGCTTTGGCGTAACTGGTCACATAACTTTGTGTTCCTGATTTCGCTTTAAACTATGCTCGTGCTCGTGCATAGCCTTGTAATTGGTCAATAAACATATGTCTATCACAGCAGGCACCCCTGCTGGCCACCTATTATCAACCACCTGCACGGTGCAGGCACGGGGGCGCCATATACAACCGCCCGGGCTCCCTTTCCGGAGCGCGGGCGCAAGCGATTCGAGGTTGCGTGCCTTTTTTGGTTTTCCCTACGCGGCCGCCAACCCGATAATTACGGTTTGGTGGATAATTGTGTGGTTGAGGAACGCCATATCGATGACGGACAAATAAGGAGTAGGGAGGAGAGAGAACAGCTGAGACACAGGGAATCAGGGTCGTGAAATTAGGGATATGCAAATTTTATTTGGGGATGGCGTTTTGGGACATGGTGATTAATTTGGATCAAGTTTCAACTTCAACGTCATTCATGTATACCGAGAAAGTCCAATACTGGGTGTGAGAGTACTGTGATACTATGGTGATTTAAATAAATGAATAAATAAACACCTAAGTCTCGCCCGGTTCAAGAGCGTGAATACAGTGTGTTTCACAAAAGTCCCGAGCAGGGCACGGTGAAAAATTGCCATGTCTTCAGGCTCCATCCACGAGCGATCGTCATGTTCCCTTTATATTGATTTACTTTCTGGCAAATCAATAAAAATCTTTTCAGACACACCGCCCTGTGCATATGCGAAAGGACTTCATTCAACAACGTTTCCGAAGACGTGAAAAGAACGAAGAAAGCACATCTCCATCAGCAGTTCTATCAACACTCATGTCACTCTCGCAAGTGCCGGTTAGTTTGAGATCTTTGCAATTCTTATAGCTGTGCACATCTGATTTATGCTAATGAATGGGACGTACCATAACTATTCTTATAATCATCTTAGGTATTGACCCTTTCACAGAAATGGTGCAGTAATGGCTTTAGCCAATTATTATATTACTGGTACGTACCATGAACACTGCCTTTTTATAAAGTGACACATCCCGTGATCATTTTTTAGGATTGGTACGTACCTTTGACCATCGCCTTTATATAGCAATGGTGCAGACTATATCGACACGTGTAGTGGTTATAATAGTATAATACATGAATAATTGGTCGTTTACTTGACGATGTTCCTCGGACCCAAACTATCTCATATTCTAATTCTTGTGTCTTTCAGGTTTCGATGGCTCCCTTCAATTTCTTTGACCAACTTTCCCAGCAAATGGCCAACTGTCCCCAACCTGTGCAAGTGAATTTGAACACAACGGCACCTTAAACGACCCAAAGGAAATTTGCATATTACCCAACATTCCCAAGGAACTACTGTAAAAGACGACTAATAATTGTTAACATTCTTGATTCTTCCATTTCAGTATTTATTATGTCCGCACAATCTTGTCAATGCGTGTTATAGCTGGCCACTTATTTCAAACTTTGAATTCCCATCACTTATTATTATCATTCTTCATTGCTGTTTTCTGTGCATGCCTTCCAGCTAATATTCATAGTTTTATTTCACTTTTTGTCTTTTCGTGTTTATTATTTTTCATTTTTGTATTTGTCTGCGCAGCTGCATATATAATATTTTGGTTTCAGTTATTCTTTCAGTTTTGCTCTTTGAGTTGCCAATCGCTTATTTCTCTTAGGTTTTTTTCAAGTGGCCAAATGTATTTTTGAGTCCCCGAAGTATCGAGTATCGATTTTCTATCTACTGCGTAGATTCCCTTTATTCACAGCGCAGCTGACTGTAATACTTGCCTGGAAGCCACGTAAGTCAGAATTCTAAATGGTACCCCTACCAATGGTAGGTACCCTTGGAATCCTGGCCCTTCCAGTACCCCATCCGGTTCATATTCGAGCTTTATTCGCATTTTATTTATTTATTCCTTCCTCCTCCTCACCACAGTAATAACGCATTGATCTTCCAAGCTGTGGGTTACGGTATCATGATTTGTGTACAGTACCCCTCAGCCAATCATTACGCCTTGTATCTCATTTAAAGTCACTCACTCTTTATAATTGTGATCATTTTGCATAATCCGTAATTATTAATAGTGAATTCTTCTTTTCTGTACTATATCTGTCACCAATCATTTCACTTCTGCAACGATGTTTAATTTAACATATCAATTGATATACTGCAGTTTGGCCCCTTCCTAATCTAACCTTAGGGCCCTTAGACTTCCTAGGCCCTAATAAGGACCCTAACTCTCATTCCTTATTTACACGATTTACACCTTGTTACTTTAACGCTTGATAACCTCTTAAAATCAGCAATTGAATTCTTGCATTTAATCATGTTCACGCAATGCATTTTTTTTTCTTTTTAATGAATGTTTTAAAATTATTCTCTCTCAAGCAAAACACCACAAAGACAAATATAAAAACATATTTATTAAATATTATTGGATCAAACAAAAACGGAAAAAAATGTTCGCCAATAAATTACAAACCCCCACAAAAGACGAGATAAACTCAAAAACAAGTCAGTAAACGACTGGACTAAAAAAGTACAATAATAATAATAAATAAAGGATAAATAAAATACATATCACATCTTCAAACTCGAGTAGAGGCAAATGTTAGAAATAGAAGATCTAAAAGTAGGGGAAGCGATAGGATTTCTACATAACAAAGGGTGGTTCATCAGCGGTGACGAATAACCGATACACGTTGGGATGCACATTAGAATACCATTAGACAAGCTTCCGTAAGGTTTGCAGTCAATTCAAGAAACAAACTATTATGTTCCATATAGATCACATGTCTAATGGATAACATATTGCAAAGGCTTCTATGACCCTTAGTGACTCTAAAACATTGTTACTTTATCGAAAACCGGTAATAATGACCGAAAGAAAGGAACCTAAACGAACAGGGTGAACAAAAAAAGCAACATTTTGATAGAACGCTTTAGAAGGACAACCAAACACAATTACCATCTTACCAAAATAATACTTTCATACTCATTACATTAGGCGGGACAAAAACTAAAAAAAAAATACACACAGTTAGATAGGGGAATACTGCGTCACCTTACAAGAATTAGTGTTACTAAACTAGAGGGAGTGATAAGTTCCAATTCCAAATACAATTCATACTCACTCTTTTAGGCTCAGGCTTAGGCTTAGGGCTTCTCTCATCTTTATTCCAATTTAGTCAATCTTATCTCCAATGTCCTGGTAGATCTTACGGACAAACTTGGCAGTTCCTACGTATCCAATAGTTCCACACATCAGACCGAGTGCCGCGGAGAAGAGACCCATGTAGCCAAAGTAGAACACAGTTTGGAAGAGACCGAACATCCTGAAACCGGGGGAACAAATTAAAATTCGCTTGATTACCTTATCATACTCAAAGCCTAATTATATAACTAAATCTGTTTCATACTTTTTGAAATGTTTCGTTCTTCTTTTTCTTTCTCACTCGTGCGACCAAAACCTATGTTGTATCAATATTCGACCAAACCAAGTAATATAAAACTAGTCAATATTTGGATAACATGAACTAGGAATGAGGTCGGACATGTACAATTTTTACTTTCGCTCACGATTTAGACAATATAGTCCATAGAGGGACAGAGAAGGAAAATATACTAGACTGCACAGAGGGGAAACTAGAACAAGATCAGTAATCATGAATATGAGATCCACTTGGTAGATATCGGATACAAACACAACAACTAGGTCACTTATATTTATTCACGTTCAAAATGAGAGTGCGCACGTCACGAAGGAAGCTTGATTACTTGCAGACAAGCTGGATTTTATTTTGACAATTTTGGGAAGACTCCGGGGATGTGCACTACTAATAGGAGTACTGAAACAAAGAATAACATAGTTCTCAATCATGTTTAATCAACGCCTTGTGCCCCCTCTCCCACCTCATTCCGCTGATTATTTGTTCTAGCGATACGGTATTAACGGTATCTCTGTGTGTACGTAAAGTGATCCTTCGCATGTCTGTGTGTGCATTCACTGATGTAGTGGGAGATGTTTCCCCTCTTCACCTTCTATCTCCTATCCGTTGTCTCTTTTGTGGCGACCGGCAAGTGATACCTGACACTGTCACCAGCACCCGGGTATCGTATCAATAAACCAGCACCCTCTTGTCCCAACTCACTGTACAAACAGAGAGTGATGTGGGAGGACATGACCACTCTGCACCTCACTGCCTGCCGCCATCACTCAGGGGACAACCAATTAGCGGAAGAGGGGCTGGCTTCAAAAGATTACGATAACTGTAAACACCCTGATCTTTTGCTGCAGAGCACCACGATAACACTACGATTTCAGACGTTAGGATCAGAGAGTGCGAAGGAATAAGCACGGCTTCACAACAAGAAACATCATCAGTCAGTTGTGCTGATAACCCCGTTTCGAACAATCCTTTTTCGTGCTACGTTTTTTCTGCTTCTCTCTTTTTACTTAGGAACATGCAGTTAATGTCGAGCATCGGAACAAATCAATATCCCATATGAAGCCTAATACACTGGTTTATCTTCACTGAAAAGATTCAACAGTCCAGTCCCATCTTACAGTAACCCACAAACTCCTCAAAACCGATACGATACGTGATACCGATTCTATTCATACCGCGTGAAGTGATTGGTCAACATCGGCTGGCCAAGGCCAATCAAAAGAACAGTGCACACTCACTCAAACCCTCCACACTACTTCTGATATTGAGTGATTCGATCGTGTATGAGGCTGGAATCTCTCAATTTCATGTGGTCACTTGCAAGTCGTCGAACCTCTTCAACTTCGTGTACATTTCGTGTAATGGCGAGAGGAGGAGGAGGCGACAACGCGCCAATCAACAAGAGATCAAACAGACAACGGACAGTGCGCTCCTTGGACACACAGCCGATACCACCATCGATATACATATACATGTATACACACTACAGATACTGTACACACAAAACAGCACAGAGATTGGTGACAGTCATCACTGTAACTCATACAGAAGGTCTAAACGATTCAAGTTATAGAAGGGACTGTCGAGTGAGGATACTAATACACATAGTGTGAATGTTTCATGTATTGAAGCAAAGTTAAACTAACAAGTAACACTTCGTTCCCAAGTCTTTGGTAACAGGGCAACAGGGATCACTTAGTTTCAGTGTTCCGATACTCATTAGGAAACCGTATCGCTCTCATTGCGAGATTCAAATCCTTGTAGTGCCAATTTCCCAACGCGAACAGTGATTGTCAGTTCGTGTGGTACATCTGGTGTGCGACTGTGATCAATATAAAACACATGTCAGTGTGCTGCGGATCTGAGTGCCCAGACTGTTTCTCTCAGCCACAGACAATCTCCTTTCTCTCTTTGGAGGAATGGAAGCCGCGCTGCGCCCTCAGATCTGATAACCACATGTGGTTCCACAATTCCATTCCTACACAAGACACCCCGTTTTGCACAGACAAAAAGTTCCATATGAACACACAATCAAGTGCCATAATCCAAGGGGGAACAACTGATATTTCATCTTCAAGGGTTTAATGCTGGGTCTTAAACAACATATTAACCGCGTAACGAGAAAACCCAATTAGATGTGCATGTGGTGTGTGTATGTATATGTATTATGGGTGGGCGTATCTCTTCTTTTTTTGGTAGTGTATGACAGATGATTGTTGAAAGAATGCAACCGAAGTGTTGTACAAGAGTGCATCACTGCACTTCCGTACCTAGATCAACCGGCAATGAGTATATTGTCCATTGGATCATGAAAAGTGGATGCCCTGGTTACGGACGGAAAGGAAATAATATGCATACGATGTGAAGACGAATATACCGAGCACAAGCAATTGTAGCACAGTGAGTGGACATATACACAGGATTCTGTTAATTCTGTACTATTCGCTTTGGTTAATATTCTGTTATTCTGTTCTGTTCATAAAAGTACTGTTAATCTGTTAATAAAAGTACTTAGTACAATGACATGAGAGCCACCAAAACAACTAAAATCCCCCGACTACAAATGACCATACTTAGACCTCACCTCATTTCACTAACTTCACACAGACAGAAGTTTCCAACTTCCAACTCAGGGTATAAATTCCGTGCGTAAATGGAGATGGTTTCTTTAGCTTAGCGAGAGACCCTTTTAACAAAACACAATGTTTCGATCAAATGTAGTAATATCGAATTGCTTCCGGTGGTGGTCAAAACCAATCCGGAGGCGGAGGTGGTTCGTGCGTGTTTCAACGCACCAACCTGTACCCCTGTTTCCAACTTGAGCTTTGCAACTACGAAAGATCAAAGCCCAGTGTCACTTCACCGAGAAACCCAGATACGAAGTCACTCGTATGGGTAATTATCTCCCTACACCGAGTCTCCTTGACTTTGCAATCATCGTTTCATATCCAACATCCAGCCGGCACTACTGTAGATAGGTGAACAATAGGCAAGGGGTAATCATCTATCGGAGTCCGTCTTTCTTCCTTTCCTCATTCTCAATTCTCCTTCTCTTCTTTAAAGGGGAAGGAAAGGCGGCTAGATTGCTGATGATGATCGCCAAATCCGGATCCTCGGCTGGGTGACCAAGAGACGCCCAATTATGACTCAATTAGGAACCGAGGTGGGCGAGGTACGCCACGCAGCCACAGTCACACTAAGAGAGCAGTCACTCAATACAATACCCCAGCACATAATACGATCAGGAGAAGTAAGAAGACAGGGGGGACATAGAGAAGATCTACATCCTTGGTGCATTTATATGAAGTTCGACAGGGATCCATATTAAAGAAAACGCAAAGTATTCAAGTCCCAGTAAACGAAATTTTAGCAGCAAATCACAGACAGCAGGCCATGCATACAATACATATGCACCATGACTTCCACAAAACCAATTTAAAGTTGGCTTGACGCAGATTGAGATTCCTAGGAAGTATAAGTATTGGACCACCCACCCTTACTAATTCCCCCGATGATCACACACAGTGTCCCCAAAATTAAAGCATAAATTTCGTAATAAAGGTCAGTGGGGACAGCGTGTAGATGTTTATCTTTGAAAGATGGCACGACCATTCGCGTGGCGATTCTTTGCAATTATTTGCGGCAGACACAAAAAGGGGTTTTCCGAGAATGTTCAATATAGAAAAAACTACTAGCGACAGCATTATCCAAGACCTAGGACCACACCACACATGCTTCTGCTTCCAATAAACCACAACTTCAAAACTGACTTTGTCTTAAAGAAGAAGTAGTAGAAAGAGTAGAGATACACGTAGAGGGAAGTCGAAGCTCCGGCAGCAAAGCTCGTCCAGCGCCTGGAAAGGAAATAAACATTCATAAATAAAATTAAAAAAAAACATGCGCACATTGACAGTTCGTCACATAGTCACATTTCAATTCATGAGACGAAAAAGTCGATCAAATAGGATTTCACTTGATGAGACAGAACTCCCAACAAAATATCGTTTTTTTTTATACATTTTCCAGAATTGCGAAGCCCGATTAGAGACTGATTAATTGAAATTCACTGCACTTGACAAATGTGAGACCTGAGACCTGAGAATTGATCATATTTACTAACGTTTACCATGTTCATTTTCTTTCGCTTTCTCAAAAAAAGAGCATTATCTTGCAATTGGACACCGTACGCCGACCGTATGCACACAGAGACCGTAAGACAAGACAATTCAGGTAATTCAGGTTGAAAGTACACAACTGGGTGGTACCAGTTATTTATCTATTGTTTTTGGTTAGCTTAGCCCACTTACAGCACACACTCCCGCTTTTTTCGTTAATAATTTTGCTGGCGATAACCGACAAACATAACATCTTCTATTATCACTCTTGGTCTCCACTCTCAATTACCATTTCATGAAATACTGGCTCGACATTGAGACTGAAAGTACATAAGTGGGTGATTAGAGATGGGTAGACGATCAGCGGGTAGAGGTAGTCTAGTCAGTAACTAAAGTTCACCGACGAGAGGAGAGAGGACAGACGATGAGAATGAGAGGGATACACAGAGGGAGAGAGAAAGAGAGTGGGACATGCAAAATATGATTGAGAAAGAGACATATAAACGAGGTATCAAGGCCGATCCTCAATTTGCAAATTGTAATTTGGAGGTCGAAAGAAGGAAGCGTGGCACCAAAAAAAGGGGCAAAGTGCAGGATAAGAATTAAAAAGATAGAGACATAGAGAGAGAGAGAAAGGGAGAGAAAATGGAATGAAACTGATCAAGACCCGCGCACTCACAAGGGACATATTATCATTGTTGTAAAACACTAATCGACGAATTCAGGAAATATTCAACCAAAGCCGAAGTGTAAATGGGGAGGAGAAGCACGCCTTTCCTGTGCGTTGAGCGCTGATCACTAGATCACTGCGCTAATTTTGGTCTCTGTTAATTTGTTATTGTTGTGTTCCGCATCCGCATACTCATCATCTTCGGCCAAATGACTATGATCTTTTTTCGCAAAACAAGAAAAGGTAACAAATTAAAAATTAAACTTATTAAACCATTAACTCCCGGGACTCCCGCTGAACAAGAAGAAGACGTAAAATAGAAATAGAACGGCAATTGAAAACGAGCCATATATATAGATAAGGAATACCGAGTACCTACATACAAGGTTCACAATCACAACACAATAAATAAACAGAAAAGAAATACAATAATTGTATACGAACTCACCATCTGTAGTCCTCCGCATTCAACAAGAAATAGCAGCAGACGATAGTGACACAAGTGGTGACGATGGCCAGGATCACGGTCACCTAAAGATAATCATTTAAAACATACCTACATTTTTTTCTATAACGATTATGAAATTCCAATTTCACAAAATCATAAAAACAGCATTTTCTTTCTATACTGACATGGAGATTTTGGTGATGTTTCACTGAGTTTTTAAAAATAAATCTGAAGTGAAAGTTAAACAATCGCCAATGAGAAGCCGTGATGAACAGTTACAATATTGCAATTCTAAAACTAACCAGCAGCATGAAGCCGTATACATAATAGATTTTGTACGCCCAGAAGGAAGTGAAGATGAAATACCTGTAAAAATTCAAAGCATTTATAAACTTTTGCTAACTAACTAGCTGACCTGAAGGAGAAAAGGTGATCAACCATCAACCCGGATCAAAAACATTGGTGCAGCGACCGCGTGGCACCGATAACGAACTAGTAATTACAAGGAACGAAACAAATGAATAAAAAAACTTACATTTCAATGAAAATTGATCCAAACGGCAGAACTCCACCCGCCAAACAAATGAGCCACGGTTGCACGAACCACTTCTTGTCGGGAATAGGGCGGGGAACGGCATTCACTCTGCAATAAACAATAGTACAGCATTCGTTTTTGGATAAACGATGTGGAAAATCATATATCGAACGAAACCAGGGCATGCACCTCGCCGGTGAGTCCGGAGGTGGTGCACCAACTTCTCTGTTTGTGATACGTTTCTTATAAATTTCTCATACCACCGCCGAGCTTCGCATGTCTAATATTCTAATACGTAGGTCTCCAAATTCATGCAATATTCTAATTCCGGCGGTAGTGCGCCGGCGCGCTCACGGGCTGGCCTAGGTACTTAGGCTGTGGACGAAACAGCAACGCATCAGTGATTGATACATATTGCGCTTCGGTCACTCAGTACTAACAATAAGTAATAAGCATATCACGCATTTGAAGTCCAGTTACACACTATTCTATTCACGTTTCAAGTTCACACGCACAACAGTAACACCATGTCCAACAAGCGAACTGCATTTCAACAACCGCAGAATAAGAAAAGAAGGATAACATTTCCATTTCAAGATAAAGCTACCTGCACGGGTAATCTCCCTGTCCACTCATGTTTCTTCCAAGAACAGTTCCGACCAAAGTGAGCGGAAGGATCACAAAGAGGCAAATTGCGGTTACGGCCAACTGAAATTTTGAAAAACTATTAGAAGGACAGGAAGCTACACTTAACGAAAATGCACAGAACTTCAAATACGAACAGGCTACACGGGAAACACCAAACACTGCATGTTTTGGTAATATCACCAAGTAGATAGCATTCAAAGTCAAAGACAATGAGTAAATGTAAATGTTCCATAGTAAATTCCATAAAGAGCCCAAATGATAATAAAAAAGCTAACCATAACAGTGAAGGGAATGGCTCGAGCGGCATGATAATAAATAGCAATGAAATTGATGAGGAATGCCACTCCGCAAACGAGAGACGGCAGGAAGAAGGCACCTGAAAAAAACATGAATAAATTACTTAGAACTGAGACACATAAAAAAGTCCAAAACTGCCAAAGTACAGAGCAAATTTCATGCCTATTTGTTTTTTTTTGTCACGTGAGCAGCATCTGACATTTGGAATTAAGAGCATACGAAAAAATAGCTCTCGAAGAGTTTAAAAAACAAGATGTGCGTGAGGAAAGTACTAAGTACAAAGCACGAAAGCACTAACCAAATAACATTTGCTTAATCCAGTGCTTTCCACCGAAACGTGAATACATCGATCCACCAGCATATCCATTAACCGGCGCGCAGGCAGCATAGACAAAGATGGCAGCAGACAAGAGGGAACCACGCCTGAAAGAACAGAAATTCTATATAAAAATCGATACCACACATAGTATTAAAAGAGCAAATGTCAATCGTCTGCATAACTCAAATGCAAAAACAGAGGAGGATAAAACATTAGTACACAGCGCAAATCGGTTCTCCTACTGCAAATGCACTAAGTCGCACGATTAGGCAATCCATCATAATTCAAGTGCATAAACCTAGTCACAATATACTCGTCTCGTTGACCTCGGGCATTAGCAATAAATATAAAATATTCTAAATAACAAATCAACTTACTCCGTGTACAACTCTCCGACGATTGCCAGAATGATTGTGATGAGCGAAACGGCGAACACATGATATCCTGAAGGGGAATTAATTATTATCCATCATAGCCTAAGCCCGCCGGTGAACCACCGCCGGAATTAGAATACTGCATAAATTTGGATTACTCACAGCTGAACGTGAACCACCTCCCGATTAGAATTTAGAATACTAGGCATGCGAAGGCCGGAGGTGGTACGTTAAATTCATCAGAAACGTATCACAAACAGCGAGATTTTCGAGAACCACCTCCGGACCCACCGACGAGGTTTACGCCCTGTTATCCATTGGGAAGCACTAGCACGAATCCCTCTAATTCGCTAAACATACTTTTCAACCACAGCAAAATTGAAACAAGAAATTCGAACAGGTGATCTGCTACGAGATCGACCGAGACGTCAGGTCAGACGGGAAAAGAGTTTAAAAATATAGCGCAGAGTTTTTCCTACCTGTTCCGATGAGTGAAGCAAATAGCATTGGCACTGCCGGGGGACGGAACACGTCTCCGTGAACTTGCTTCCAACCGTACTCATCACCCAGATCCGCATCCTGCAAATAAAAAAAGTTTATGGGCGTATTGTGAAAATCCTCAAACCCGACGAGTTGTCGTACATAATGATCGCCGAAAATTTAACAACTATAGCAATAGTAAATAATAGTAATACGGAGCGGTAAGCCCAAAACTTATAAATTGTACGAGCGGCGCGTCAGGCAACTCTGGTACAACTCCGCATCGTTTTGGGATTTTGGATTGCAGATTTCATAATTCATATTCACAGTATAGTTTCTGGAATCCTCCGCTGTCCTCTTTCTGCGCAAGAAAATTCGCCGATGCGGTACAAGGTACAACTATTTTGACAGAAATATTAGCATAACTATAATTGAATAGCATGTCGAAGTAAATCATAACATCATCTGCTTACCAATTCATCGCTATCGTCCTTCTGGTATCTGGCATAATCCCTCTTGAGGGTTCTCACGAGGATCATCCAGACGAGTCCGACCAGGAAAACGACCATCATGAACGAATTGAAGATGGAGAACCAGTGAATCTGAACATAGGAAAAACTTATATAAGATCATGGATAAACAGATCTGTATATATAACACAGATCCAATCCATGGAAATGAAAATGATCCAAAATATTAACGTTTATATATCATTCATAGCTTTGTGAGCTGACCCAGCCCACTACCTCATATTCACGTTATGTTTCCAGTTACAGTATGACAGAACCATCCAAGTTGAATTGCACCCAAGTGCAAATTTGCATGGTCCGAGTCGGACCGCCCTACATACATAAAAACAAGGCAACGCAAAGAACCATAAATAACTCACTCTATGCTGGAAGAACGACGGATCCAAGTACTTGTCAAATCTGTCGGCAAACTTGACTTCACTCTTCTTCCAGGCAACTTCGTAGCTGAAGGACACCTCCGTATTCGGACGGATTTCAACGCGACCATCGGTCGTCAGATTCACATCGACTACCTGCAAAGTTTGAATACAGTTATACAGTAGGGGGTAATTCGAATACACGCAGGGCATAAATTAGGTCAGCATCTCAAAATTGTTGGGAGGTGCTAAATCTCCTCCCTCGACGGGAGATGATTTATGCTAATTTGCATACAAAGCATTACGAATTGTGTCGTGGCCGTTTTTTTTTGGGAGGTGTACACCAGGTACACCTATCTAGAAGGCTAATCACCAGAAGACAAGGAGGTGATCCGGTGATCGTCCGCATTAGGCGGGGTGATTTATGCTATGTTACAGTTAGTGAAAAAGTGGTAGGTTACAGTACAGAATACAACCGACAACAAATCATACATCATAATCAATAAATAAACGGCAAAGGATTCCGAAGACGAAGAACCTATGAATCCGACAAATGACAAAAAAAAGTATCCCACCTGTTTCGAGCTGTATCCGATTTCAAGTTTCTTATGTGTGAAAAGGCGATAAACTGGAGGATTAGAAGAGGAATCCACTTCTCCCACCATACCTAAATACAAATCCGATGAACACGAAAAAAATCATAGCATAAATCCAGTGAGTAAATTGGCCGAAGGCATGATTCGCATTCGCTTAGCTTACCTTAGTGGTCGGCATGTTTTATACGTAAGCATTTTCGATATGTTTCACACAAACATTACAAGCCTTATAAGCTCCGTGATATTGTTCATTGTTGACATCCCGATTGAATCAGAGGCAACGAATGCAAAACATTTTCCACCCTTCCTTCGGCTTATACCATATCATACAATCATAGTATTCTATATTCTATTCATGAGTAAAGCAAAACAAATATATTCAAAACATTGACTAACCCCAGATAGGCATATCATCAAGGTACATCTGATAGGCATAACTATTCTGAATAGCATAGACGAGCGTCTTATAGTCGTCCATGGACAACGTTCGCGTGCAGAAAACAGTCGTCGGTTGATCAGCTAAAAATACGCAAATGAAGAACAAAATTCAAATCGTTTAAAACAATCTTTTTACCTTTTATTTTTTTATATAAAGCCAAAGCCAATCTACGAATCTACAAAATGTGAATACAGAATACACAGGCACACAAAATATGTCTATTACATACGGTCAGAAACATTACGCAAAAAAAATCCAACAGAATTTGTATGATCCCAAAGGCTACGCGATAAACCCAAAAATATAGAGTGAGAAACTAATGACGGTGCACGAAGATTTAAAAAATAATAAACTAAAAGAGAAAACCGACTTCGGAACTTGATATCCAATCCGGAGAAGTCAAGTTCAACACCAAGGAGCGATTCTCCCATGGTTTCGTGGTAATGACCAATGGTTTCCTTTGGACCACGGCAGAAAGGCAGTGAGAAGTACGTGTACCGCTCTTGCCGATTGCTGTATGGACCCACCTGAAGAAAATACTGCCATAAATCTTGTTCATATGATTGTTTAACTTATTCCTTCTAGCTCCACCATTATGGTGAAATGTTATACGCATAAGCAGCCATAAAGTAACAAATGAAGCTTTCGCTTTACTCTATTCATTGAACAATAAAAAAAAATAACGAAATGACAGGAAATCTACGGTTTCGGTTCGAAATTTTTTTTTAAAAGACCTAAACGTCGAGAGATGCACACATGCAATCACTCATTTATTAGCAACCGGACACACGTGGTAGTAATACCGGGGATGATGTTGGTTTTGGTTCAGCTGATTTTGTCAGGTTTAGGTTAGCAGGTTTGCAGGCAATACTTCTAGAGCGCAAAAAAGCAAACCCTAACCGTGTTCATCCACAATACGACTTCTTCATTAACCTCGTACACATGGTCGTGTTCGTCGGCGGTCAAAAGACCTACACAAACAGCCAGGAATACGACGCTCAGCGTCCGCATCTGTAAGAAAACAGAAAAAAATTAAATAATATCATATATTATTATAATGTAATAATACAAAGTAAATAAACATAAAATTGACTTACAGAAAGTCAAGATAATTTGTAGTATTACAGAAACGAATGTCCCTGTATTTTGAAATTTTGACAGTGCCCATTAAAGGAAATATGTAGGCACTCAACTCAATATGCGCAAAACAAAAGGGAACAGTTTTTGTTGTTGTTTCCTTAATGGGGAACACACATTCTATTAATACAGCTTAACTTCAAAAAGGGCATACATATTCCCTTTAAATTAGTAGTTCAACTTTCCTATGAGATAATCGTTCAAAAAGTCCAAGTTCAAGAACTACAACAAAACTGCACAACAATAAACTTACGATTTGGTAATACCGATTGCAAGAAAGACCTCGTCCACGTACCCAATCGCTACGATGCTGCAAAACATCGACATAAGAATCCGAGTATTTTAACAACAACCACGCAAAATACAACAGTCGAAACTACGAAGCTGGAGGGGGAAGACAATTAAAATTTGTCCACAAATGAATAAGGAGCACAATGCCAGAATAAGGGCTCACGTACGCGGTGATCATCGTTATTGCAATATACGATATAACTCGATAACCAACACAAGATTCCTTGATTTTGGAAATCGCCTAATATCAAGGCAAACCCGCAGGCGCCGACTTTCGGCGAAATTTTACAACACCACTCAGACTGGCTAAACGGCGACGATGTATTTGTGAATGAATTGAACAACTCATGAAGAGACAAAAATTCAGAAACATGCGTGTAGAAAAGAAATACGGAGTCTGAACTATGGAAAGGATGACACATTCGAAGCATGTGATGAGGCAGCCGTTCTGAACAAAGAAACTAACCAAAAATTAAACAAATTTACAACATAACTTCCCATCTAAAACAATAACCACTTCGACCGACCACCACACACTTGGTAGGCTCGTGTTGAGCACGGCACTAGAAATTAGTACGCGACAATGCAAATGACGATTTTGTAAGAATTCGGTTTCGAAAATTCTGGCTTCACATAAATCTTCATAACTCATTTCATACTTAACGGTTCGGGCTGAGATTTCTAAGCGCCCTGCAGCAAACAATTTCGAACAAGTTCGCCAAAGAAACCATATATAAATTTTCAGTAGTTTTTCAGAAAAATGGTACGCCGTTTAGTCAAACTTGACTTTTGCTAATATTAACACTTACATAAAAATTCATAACTCACTTCAAACTTAACTGTTCGGGCTGAGATTTCTAAGCGCCCTGCAGCAAACAATTTCGAACAAGTTCACCAAAGAAACCATATAGAAATTTTCAGTATTTTTTCAGAAAAATGGTACGCCGTGGTTTCCGAGAATGGTTGAAATTTCGATTTTGCAAAATCTTCAATATTTGACCTCAAATTTCCCAAAGCAGATTGATTTGTGATTTATAAGAGCAAAACAGTTTGTGATAAGCAAATTCAAGCACTTGTTCCGCTTGAATTGTATGTCACTTGCAAGAAAAGCTATCATGTACATTGAACTTTTCAAAAGAGGAGGCTCATGAAAACTATCAGCTCAATTTATTTCCTTTTACCTAAGGATGACGGCTTGTTTTACCAACAACAAAAAACTGTTGATTTTGTCATTTATTCCTTCCAATTAAAAGGGTGTGGCTAATATTGAGGAATTGAGGCAACAATACAATGTTGGCCATATAATAAGAGATTTATGGAACTATTTGAAAAACTATTTAAAACAGGCCAACAAGTATACATTTCAGACCTTTCCATTTTCCTTATACCTGGTTGCTACTCGACTACAGTTACAGTACCAAAACCAATGGTTTCTTACTTGGTTACAAGCACATTGCTTTCTCTTCATCATATTATTTGATGCACATCTCGGTGTTATTTAATAAATAATAAATAAAGCACGTTTACATAAATATTTACCGTGGATGGATGTTCTGAAAAACGTGCTCCCTCAACCTAAGTAATATCTCCTGCTCAATTTGTAATATTTTATCTAGGTGCCCCACCGATTGTTAGAAGATAACATTCAATGTTATTCACATATGTATGTAGTCTAGTCAATATAGTACATTGTAACGAGGTTGTCTACAAATATGACGCTATTCGTTAGGGGTGACGCTATTCGTTAGGGGTGAGCTTTTCGGGGGTTCAGGGGTGAGGAGCAATAGGTGTGCGCCATTCGCACAGTGGCCAGCCTGTGGTCGCAGTGGTGCCAATGTGAGTCCACCATACCCCTTGAATGGTTCGAGGTGGCTGCACAAGCATAGTTTATGTTTGTTCCATTCGGTGCACCAGTGACACACTTGTGCACCGGCTTGCCCTTCCAAAAGCGACATTACGTTTCATCAGCACAGGTTCGAGATTGCTCTTCCCTTTCCACGTACTTTTTTGCAAAGGTACTTCACTCTGCACTCCGTACAATACTGTACTGCCTCTTCTTACAAATAATGCCTAGACCACTACAAATACTACCTCCTATAGAAACGAGGTAGTACGTTTCAAATTTGGTGGGCAGAAGAACTTATTTTTAAAGCGAAATACCGGCCGGTTTTTGAAACGCATGGACTACTCCCTGCTTTCCTATGCTTCATATGCAAATGATCATAAATTTGAATAAAAAACAGACCCCAATAGACCCCTTTTAGCATAACTGCATAAGAATGCTAATATTTGAGGTGCGTTTCAAAAACCGGCTGGTATTTCGCTTTAAAGAAAAAATGAAAGCACTCCGAATATATTTTGCGCGCCTTGTAAAGACGAATTTGCATGTGCATCAAATTTACGTGCACAAAGTTGACTGGCGCGTAATTTACGTGACAACTCTTAGAGATAAGGAATATATGGGATTAACACTAAAAACGCGCTTACTATGAGAAAAAGCAGGTGTTGAAATTAATTTTTGTCTCGTCCTAGTGGAAAATCGTTGAAAAAAATTATTGTTGTTTTCTGCATGAGACACATACATCCTATTAGTACAGCTTAACTTCAAAAAGTGGGTACATATTCCCTTTAAACAATTTCTGAAAAAAAAAACTATACTATAGTTTCTTCAATTGTTGCCGATGTCTGGTAGACTGCTGCAAAGATGATGAGGCATCTACCCATGAACACCGATTTCAGCTTTGTCGCCTAACGGAGTGTTGTCGCCCCCCTCCCCTTCGTTTAGAAAGTATCCGCATTTTTTTTGTGAAAAAAATTATACAATCACACAATCAATCATGACAGCGAAACCGCAAAAATAATATTCAATGTGTGGAAGTTATTCACAAAACAATATCAGTAGAAAATGTGAGGCTGCAGTCTTTACTTCATATTCTGCCAATGAGTCTCTGGCGTCCATGGACGAATATATCAGACTGCGATACCTTCTTTCAGCCGCTGCAAGCTCAGTGGAAATGTCATGCTACAATTCCGCGATGAGACTGGGAAACACATGGATTTCGATTGTGGTTGGAGGCTCAGTACTTGTTGAAAGAAAGAAACACTGACTCGTCATAATTAAAGAAACACTGGCTCGTCATAATGGGAAATGGTGGAAGATGACGATAAAGGTGGCTGCACCTATATCATAGGCTGTACTCTGTATATAACCAAAGTGAAAAAAAAACTTTAAAAAAATGAATTTTCCGCATGCATCGGACTACAAGATGCACGGTGAGTGGCTCTAAAAAAAGATCAAATCTACTGTACAAATAAATATACTTGTCACTTGTTGTGATACACACATCATCGATGGTATTGTCTACTAATAAAAGGGAATGCAACTAATATCCATAATCCGCAGTATAATGAATAAAATAACTGTCCTCAAAACCTCAAAAAAGGATTAAATTATAAGTGAAACAACATAACACCATGTATTGAGAAATAGTGTCCCCTCACTTTCGACATTTCAGTCATATTTTTCACTTTATTTAACGAATAAAGAACTTAATAGGGTTTAATATATGCATTTATTTACGTGCGATGAATAAAGAGTTCAATAGAATTTAATATGTGCCCATTTTAATACAGTATAATTTATGTCATTCATATATTGTGGGAGGAGCCTACATACAAAGCCATGCGTAAACAAATTAGGAACGAACGCGCGGTTTGTGAGAGCTCCGCCTCCCTAATGCCGTGCCCTACCAACTGTGACCACCTCAAAAAAAGCTAGAGAGATAGAGGAGGGCAAAGAGAAACCAAGTGAAATTGAGACATCATGAGATTATGAGAGACGCAGACGAAAAACACGAATTGTCGTGTCAAAAATTTTAATCTACTGTATTTAAGGACCGTTGGAGCTTTGCCAAGTGAATATTTTTGTAGTTTATAGTTTTCAACTTTTTTAAATCAGGACGGAGTTGCGACCCATAAAACCTCTTTTGTCGTTTGGCTATATTCTCAAATCTTTTGTGCATTATATTGTGTTTACTGACCAAACTTTAGATCTATAAATTCGTTTACTGTGTGTATACCTCTTTGCTTTGTGTCTGTGCTTAGTGGTTCTTGAATTGTTTCATATAATACGGATCCTCCGCCCTAAAATGATTTCGATGCAGTTTGTTCTATTTTTGCCAGGGAGTTTTATGGTTATTTAAATACTTTATTGCATAAAACGGATAATATCAATAAGGCGAGATGTCGTCTATGATATAAATGGACTTTATATAATACAATATAGTTTCAGACTTGTATGTTAGCATGCAAAAAGTGGAGCAGGCGATTGCCAATGCTGTGAAGTGCCGTTCGTATGGTATTTTAATCACGGAGACTTTCGATTTGGCCCGAAAGCAAGCAGCCGAAGCACTTTCCAGAGGGCTCACGCCATTTCCACTCGTAGTGAAGGATTCATTTACGTATGTTTTTATTTATTTAGTGGATTGCGTAATTTGCCGTTGAGTTGTCATTTCGAATTGAGAAGTCCTTTAACCGCACATCCTTATCCATGGAGTTCAGGATATCAATGAATGATTTTTTTTTACATATTTTTCATAAGGTTCATAATAGTGCTCTTCTAGCACGAAAGATGTCGTCACCACGTGCGGCTCAATGATGCTTGGCGACTTTGTTCCACCTTACACGGCCACTATTGTGCAACGTTTAATTGACAAAGGTGTTGTTCATCCCCACAATTGTAATGTATACAAAACCATTCATTTATTAATTGCCATCCACTCAAAAAACGAGAGAAAACGGCAATGTAAGTGAAAGGCTAGTCCCCATGCTCATAGGCTCATACATTCTAATATAACTGTTTCCCTTTCTAGATTCAGGCTGAAATAGCTCTTGTAGCTGAAAAGTCCCGAATCTACTATTTATCTCCATTTCAGGCGGATGCGTAATAGGAAAAGGAAATTTGGATGAGTTTTGTATGGGCACCTCTTCGGCTTTGGGGCACTTCGGTCCAGTTAAAGTAAGCTTATTTTGTTAGAATATCAAACATCAGTCATTCCCTACCATTAGTTTATTATACTTATAGTAATCGCCCAAATGTGTTCATTTGAAATAATAACAAAGGTAAATTCATAGAACAAAAGGGGTAAGGGGTCCACCGATGTACTGTACGTTGCACGGGAAGAAATCATATTTTTTGATCGACGGGAATATGAATGTGTTCTCCCAAAATTACCATATCCAATAACATTCCCTAATTAGAATGGACTATCAGATGAGTCTAATTTGGACGAGGACTGGATTGTACCAGGAGGATCTTCTGGAGGTCCGGCCGTCGCTGTACAAATGGGTTTAGCTGAATGGTTAGTTAATATACAAACACTTTATATAATGAATTGGTTTGCTTGCATTTCACTCTATGACCTTTGAATCAGAGTTGGTTTCTTAGTGTTATCCAAGCATAACACTTTCAATTTGTAGGCAGTAGGCACGCCGAGCCTTTACGACTCCCGAATTTATATTGAGATAAAAGAAGGCTTTTCATCCCTTTATTGTCAAGTTAGCTGCCTATAGTCGCTGAAGAATTGATGTTTTTTTTTACCTTTAATGTATATCGGAGGATTTGTCATCATTCAGTTTACTCATGTTCAGTGGCCTCGGCTCAGACAGTGGTGGTTCCGTCAGAAACCCAGCCGCATTCACGGGTATCTTTGGAATGAAACCGACGTACGGTGTGCTATCCAGACATGGTCTCATCCCATTGGTCAACTCCCTCGATGCACCGTCCATATTTGCAAATACTGCAACGAAATGTCTTGAATATCTTGGTTAGTTTTTTTCTGCATTGTATACATCCGTCTAATAACAATAATTCATTGTGTATCAGCTGTGTTTTTGCGCTTTTGTGAAACATTTCGGTATAACAAATTCACCAAGAAATACGTTTATTCTATTATAGAATAAACGTATTTCTTGGTGAATCATTCTATTCTTCGTGAAAATGTATCTGTCTGACATATTGATCTATCTCGTTGTTAGCTTCAACTATATGAAGCAATCTAAAATACTAACTAGGATATTATTTAGCTACCTATTTGGAATCTTTCAATTTTGCTGGTTTACCATCGGTTCTTTCCGAATACTTTATTCATCTATCCTTACTCTTCCTTACACTTTCCCATATACTACGTTTACATTATTTGCTGGCTTTTAAATTCCACTCATTGCTTCAGATATGGCAAGTGGAGTGGACCCCCATGATTCAACTTCTGTGCAAATCGATCGAAATTCGTCGGATGAAGTAAAGGATCTCACTGGTGTTCGAGTGGGAATTCCAAAGGTTCGAATACTTTTTTAGTGAAATCTACACAAAAAGTAAGACTTGTTCAATTAGTAATGTTTCATTGCTCTGTTAATTGCATACGAAATGTGCCTACCATTCAGTGTTCGCTTCGGTATTGATGGTTAATCTATGTATATATGACCAGTCGGCTCACGCCGCCTGAGGCGACTTACATGGAAATATTATTGGTTTAGCAGGGGCATACTTATGTACAAAGTTTCAAACGTATCATAAGAAATTCACGTAATTGGAAACAGTTGCATATACATACTTCGATATGGAGCTGCGACACTCTTTTTATACCCGAACACGCGGAACAATTGTGAAAATTTGCATTTCCGTAACGCACATCGGTATGCAAATTACGCTACAGTTACTCTTTTATATGATTTAGGAATACCATAATGAGAGTCTTTGCGAGGAGTCGTGGAAGATATGGAATAAGGCAGCCAATGACCTCAAGAGACGAGGAGCCATTATACTACCAGGTGACGGGTTTCAGCGAATGAGTACGTAGCGTAAGGGGTAGAGCCGACGATATTAACATCTATTTTGAATGGTGCAAAGTACTAAATAAAAGTAACTACGGTAGTTCATTTGCAATTTGCCCACGAAGCACGAAGCACTTTCTCTTAGGGTATCCTTTGATTATGTATGTTTCGACGCGTATGTATCAGTAAACTATCATTATACTTACTACTTACTGCAGCAAACAGTAGTATTCGTTGCTTCCTTCAGGTCCGCATAGCTACTTATACTTAAACCGTACGACCGTGTTCTTTGGGTGGCTGTATCTTCAATATTTTAGATACCTTACATAATAAGCTGAAAATGGACCTATTAGAAGGTAAGTACCGATATCGTATCAGATTTGCTTAGTTCCTTTATATCACAATTCTCAATTTAGTGTCTCTACCGCACACGAAATATTCATTAATCTGCTATCACGTTATGTCCGGCGGGGATATTGCTTCGAATATGGCCAGGTTCGTTTTGCGTTTTGTATGTCTCTCATTGGTTTTTTCCGTAATGATTGCAACTTTACTGAGGTGAGAGGTACTACATATCACCTGGTTTGCCCATTGGTACAGGTTGATGCGCGAAAACACGCACGAACCACCTCCGGATTGGTTTGGCCACCTCCGGAAGCAATTCCAAATCGCTTGCCTTTGTGTGGCGTGGCGTTATGTTGTGTGTGATTTTATTGATCGATTGGTAGATGCTTCATTATAGATTGTAGTTTTTTCTATAGGTTGTAGTTCTAATACTTTCAGGTACGATTGTGTTTCGTATGGTCACCGCAGTGAATGTTCCTCGTCCACTTTTGAATTGTACACACAATCGAGAACAGAAGCACTAAACAAAGTTGTGAAGAAGCGAATTCATCACGGGAACTACTTTCTCATGAAACAGTGAGTTTACGTTCTGAGTTTAAAAGGGTATCGCACGTGGTTTGAGCAATTCCCACACAGTATATGCAAATTGCGGTGCACTCTGTGCAGCACTATGGCACATAATTTGTGTATTGTCGGTGAGAACTTCCAAAAACACTTACCCAGATCGTTTTAAAACAATATACCGTAATTTAGCGTGTAATACTTATTTTCTTCGGTTGTTATAATGACTTTGACGCTTTTTATTCTAAGCGAAGGTAGTACTTTGCTGGTGTGTGCACGTTTCAAGTGAGCAAAGTTTATATTGTTTATTTTTTAATTAATTATTCAATTTTCAGACATCGAGAGGAATACTTTGAACGAGCTCTGAAGGTCAGAAGGCTGATTTCAGATGAAATGCTCTCATTGTTAAAAGAGGTTAGCATGTTTATTTATTTCTTCTTACTTATTACTGTAAGGGTGATTAGATTTAATGAAGCTTATGTAAGTACTATAAAATAAAGCATGGTTATTGCAATGTATAAGAGCTATGCGTAATTACAAGGTATATTTTTGCTCGACATGTGTTTAGTTACGTTATCAGTTAGAAGAGAGCTGAGTGCATTGTGTAAGCTGTCCCAATTTCTGGGAGTAAAAGGCCAACCAGTCTCTTTTATATTTTACATATTCGACCTTATGCTATCCTTTATATCACTTCGTTGTGCAAAGGATTAAATAAACCTTTGGATACATTCAGGTTGATCTCCTTCTAACCCCAGTTGCTTCGGGTCCGCCTCCGTTATTCTCACAATTACACGAAGGAAACTACGCCAGAGAAGCGAATGATGACTTCTACACGCAGTCGGTTAATATGGCTGGTGCGTTTTTATATGTTTATCTTTTTTCCCGTAAGTCGTATCATTTGTTTGTCACATTTGTATTGTGTTCGCTTGTTGTACCAAAGTGACTGAACAGTTCTAAAATTTGTGAACTAGGTCTGGGTTACTGTGATATTACTCGCCATGAAGTTGACTGGCACCTTTTTTCCCAATTTGAAAAGAATTTTAATAGTACATCTTGTTTGATGCTATATTGGGTTTGGACTTTGGTCTCAATTTGGGCCCCTAGGTACTTTTATTGATTAGCCTTATTCAGGTGTGCCGGCCATTTCAATTCCGTATGGAAAAAGCAGTTCGGGACTTCCAATTGCTGTTCAGCTGATTTCAGGAAGATTAAAGGACCGATTTCTTATCAACTGTAGCAGGTTACTGTGTAATGAAAGGTAGTGTAGGTGTAGGCGGTGTTGATCCACTCTTATTTCGGTATTAGGAAATGTAGCACAACTTTACTCATGTGGCTACCTTGCAGGTATTTTCATTGAAAAAAGACGGCAAAAAGTGTGAAAGTTTGGTTAGGGATTTAGTAGCTACGGTAGTGAATTATTGATAGAAAGTAGGTTAGATTTTAGGTACTTTTAAGAATTTGGTTCCTAAATGTTTTTATATAACTTTCAAAGTTGTTAATTTTATGAAACAGTTTGTACGAGTATCTTGTTTTGTTTTCATGCGCGGTTAATAAACAAATGTACAGTATTCTGTGTATTTTTTCTTTGTCAGCTTCAGTGCTATATGAATAATGATATAGTATAATGTATAAATTGCGACATGAATTTTGGTTTTCAATCAATTTATTGTGCGCTGATCCAGAAAACATTGCGCCTGTGGAAAATTCTCATAAAAATTTTGGGTGGATAAGGTAACGTTTTCACGAATTTCGTTTTTCATAGAAGGAAACTGAATGTTTCAGACTGTTTTAATTTAGTTGCAGTGTTCTACGTAATCGATGATCAGCAACGCTTTTCAACAAAATGGAATACTTTAGAATCGCAATTCTTCGTTTCGATATGTCTGATAGCGTTATAACACTCACGCTTTGATTTCGCGTCGCACCGCACTCAGGTGTTGCCCAGCGAGAAACTGGCGCAAATTTGTTGCGCGGCGAGAATCTGACGATAGCTGTCCCAAAAATGTTTGCGCTGTGAATTTGCATTTTTTGTCTGTGAAGATAATCTTGATGGCTCTGAAAGCAGCCTCCTTCTCTGCTATAGAAACAGTTTCTCATTGACAACATAACCACTAAAATACTCATTTTCTAGCGTTAAACCATAATTTTTCTTTATTAATAAAGTGGAGTTACTAATAAGTATTAGTATGCAAGTACCAGCTCATTCTTTCTCGCGTAGCCCATTCTTTTCGCGTGTCTGTGATTCATTTGTAATGCACTTTCTTGTTAATTTTCCCACCAACCATGGTGCTTTGTCTACTGTCTATGGTAGATAAGCATGAGAAAAGTTGTGTAATTGTTCAGTTACGATGATTCTACCTGTTAATGATTACGCTTACGAATGTGAATCTATTTTCTGGTCATACTGTAATACCTATAATACAGTAGTAAGTTTAATTCATTATCTATGTTTTGCATAAAGATGTAATGTTTACTTTCGGCTTATCACAGCTCTATCTGGTGTTCAATAATTGGCAAGCAAAGTGGGCTTGAAAACGAAATGACTAGGGTTTAGGCACTTATTTCCCTCTCATTTATATTGACTGATAAGCAGAGTGAAAACGTTCCAGACCCCCTCCCCCCTCCCCTTGTAAGACAACAACTAACTAATCAATAATGAAAGTGAGTATTATTGATGAATTAGCATATTAAACCTCTCCCGCTGACCTACGGCGTTGTTGACCCTTTGGATACACGTACCCTTTAAGATAGTGTAATTAGCCTAGATGTGATCTTTATTTTTTATCCTTCTTGTGTATCGAAGATATTCTGCTTTTGTTTTCTTACAATTATAATTTCTTTGAGTGTTCATGATGTAACGTTCAGATATGCAAAGGGTGGAGTTTACATTCGCTTTTGTGTCTACATCTTTTTTCTAACGTTTTTTGTTTGCCTTTTCATACATCTAAATTTACTAATACATTGAACTAAATCACACTGGCTACACTTGCATTTGTGTCTTTATAAGCAAACTTTGTACCTATCTGTTGAACCAAATTAAGTACTAGAGAAACTATAACTGTGTATTTTATTCTTTCAATTTATGTAGAAACAACAGTTTTTTTTTGTAAAAAAAAAGTACAAAGCTTTTTGCCCAAACCACAGCCCAACAAAAAGCTAAATGCAAAAAAAAAGAACTTTCAGCGCAGGTGTGTAGCTCGATAGGGACTTTACATTCATTCAGCAATACACATGTGCTATATGCAGATACATACATTTCTATTTCTCTACTTTTATAGAGTATTGATATTTTGGATATTGTCCCACACTTTCAAATACTCAATTTGTATACTATACTTTTGGTACATATGTTTCGCATTCTGAATTTATAGTTTACGATGCCAGTGTTGTGGTGCCGATTTCGTGCGCAGAATTTATTAATTATAATTATCTTTACAGTTAATTATTTAATTCATATTTTCAGGTGGTATAATTTAACCTCACCCCAATGAAGCTTCTTATAGCCACGTTAACGGTTTTATTTACAGGTAATTTATTACATTTTATTAGATTTTAAGATTCAAAATTGATTTCTGTAGAAAACGCGCATTATGTATCGTATTATAAGCGATTATTATATAACTATGTGGTTTTTTATTTGATTTTTACTGACTAATTAGCGCTGGATTACTACTAAAACTACGGTAACTTTAGTTAGAATTTTCAATACCGTAGGAGGATGTTGTAGTTAGTCTAATGTTGTGAGAAGAACGTAAAGCGAAATGCCGTCCGGTTTTTGAAACGGATCATGGACCACTAAATTCTTACGTATTTATGCTAATTTACTCGAATTTAGCTCGATTTGTTTTATTCAAATTTATGGTCATTTGCATAAGCTTCATAAGAATGATGGTGTACTCGACTTGCTTCAAAAAGCGGCCGGTATTTCGCTTTAATTGTTCATTTCCTTTTTCCTTTTTGAGTATTTTTTTAACCGTTTTTTTGATTTCCGTATTCTTTTTACTCTTCTTTGCCTAGTCGCTCACACCATAAACGTGGGAAACATATAGCTCTTTTCTTTGTGGTACGAGCCTCAAAAGTACGTAGTTTGAGACACAAAGAACATTTTTTTGTAAACTCCTAACAAAAGATGAGTGAATAGCTTAGAATCAAGGTCTAAATTTTCTTCCCATAGATACGGTCTCTCATAGATAGTACTTGGTCTTTTGCATCAATTTACAGATCTTATCTTTCTTTTAGATAAATGTTAAACCGAATGAGCAATGTTTTGACTCGGTCTAATGCATCGCGAAACAATCTGTTTTTTTTTCTTTGCAATATTTTTTTCAATTCCAATTGTGATTTTTAAAGGGGTCGTGGCAGAACAAAAATATTTTATTAAAAAGGGAACTTGACATTAGAAAACTAACCGGGTATAGTTCCTGCGGTGATGTGGAAAGCGGAATTCATCTTATATTCCTCTTGAGTTGAATAATGATGGTTGAAACATGCACATTTTACGAGCTTTATAATTCCGCTAATTCTTCTTTTTTGGCCGTTTTATTCGGAATGTCGCCAAATTCTCGTCGCGCTATATTTTGGTGCCAGTCCTTAGCGGCGCACCACCCGAGGTTTATAAAAAATCCCCTACAGTTAGCAAATAATGATTAATATCGTGCCCCTGACCCTCCATTAAGTATTTATTTTGTTTAGGCGCCAAAGCCCTGGAATGTTTTCACTGTACTGATTGTGACCAAGAAGCAGCCATTATTGTGGATTGCGGGAGAAATGAACAGTGTTTCTCAGTGCTTGGGCCAGGTATGCAGTCTTTCAAGGGAACGTTTTGATAAAAAGTGCAAGTGATATAATCCGTGAAAAGTAAAAAAGGAGCACAGACACAGTGCAGATGGTGAGAAGGAGATATATAGAGAGGGAGGGAGACAGACATAGAGTTAGAGAGGGGATGTGTGAGAGAAGGAGATATACAGAGGAAGGGTATATAGAGAGATTATGATGAGTGTAGATAGGTGTGATTTGAAAGCGTGAGAACGTTGGAAGTAGAGAGAACATAGAGAGAGAGAGAAGCAAGAGGGAAGAGGGAGGCTGAGTCTGAGTTGTCAGAGAGATAGAGTGAGCGAGAGACAGCGAGACAGGAGGTTGGATAGAGATAGATGGGTTGTATAGAAAAAGAGAGGGAGAGAATTCTGGGTGCGAACTCTATATTCCCTGTTTCAGTAACTCGTCGAGGATGTGCCCATGACTGTCCGTTTGATCCAGAGTTCATGCACGAAGAGTGTCACGTCTGTTCCGATGATTTGTGCAACATTCATCAAATAGGTAATCTCATATGGGAATGTGACTGGTTACCAAACCTTACATGAAAAACGTTGATGGAGACCGTTTTCTATTATTTTTGAAATTTGCTTCACTCATTAACACGTAGCGAAATCAAAGCATACATATATGACAGGCGTTCAGTGGCCGTATGCGCGAACTCCGGGGTTTCCCAGTGGGAGGTGAGAGAAATAGAGGGATCACGCGAACCAGTGACACGTAGAGGCAAATTCTCCCACCTAGTGATGGTACCGGTGTTCGTGCATACGGCCACAGGGCTCATTCTCCCACGAAGCCACTGGGAATATAAGCCTCCTTAGAAATGATTTTCATTTACAGAACATGTGCATGTCCATCGTCCTGCTCGTCACCTTCGTGTTCACAGGAAAAGACGAGGTAATAATTAATTATGAAGTTACAGTGGTTTACGGTGGTCTGTGTGGGATTTACTCCGTCATGTGCTTTGGTGACGGATTATCCAAGGTGGTAATGTTATGCTAGGTTGAACCGTTAGACTACGGTACGCTAGCCCAGGCACGGGATGTTATGCCTGGTAGACCATGGTATGCTAGCGGTAGACTATGGCGTGCTAGCAGTAGACTATGGCGTGCTAGCAGTAGACTATGGCGTGCTAGCAGTAGACTATGGCGTGCTAGCTTGGACTACAGTATGCTAATGTACCTCGATTAGATGATTTGCCCGGTGGCAGATCGGCCGCTATCACCCGCCACTACCCGGATGGCTCGAAGCAACACGAGTTTGTCGACGCCGCGGAGGAACTGCCACCGCTGCCCCAAGTCAGAATTTTGATACATTTAATTTATCTTAGTTCCGATTAACGCATTAGGTATTTTTTCGTCTATTATGCTTTTTTACTCTCCCATTTTGTGTAAAATCCGGTTTTCGAAACGGATCGAGTACACCATCATTCTTGTGCAGCTTATGCTAGTGACATAAAGTATAATAAAAACTCGAGCAAATTAGCATAAATACGTGAGAATTTAGTGGCCCACGATGTGTTTCAAAAACCGGCCAGTATTTCGCTTTAAAATAATGTTGCGCGCATAACTCTACTTCACTTACGAGTACAACTAGCGAATCAATATCCAGGAAATTTACTAAAGGATATCATAATCAAACCTGCCATGTCTGGATTCCACCTTGTGTTTTAGGCCGAAGATGACGATTACCAAGAGGGAGAGGTAATCTATCTCCCCCGTGACGATCCCCGACTGGGAAAAGTCGTCAATGGGAAACTTTTCCAACCTCTTGAAGGTGGGACAATGTACGGTAAAACTGGATGTTATAGACTAACGCCCAGTTTAATTATAGATATAGCTCTACAACGACGTCAAAGAGGAATACTCACACAACTGCACTTTGCACAGACCACTAGCATTTTCATTATCTACGTGTTATTTTCTTAAAAAAAAATGAAATGCCTAATAAATATTGCCAATTGCAGATGTCGGATCAGTGGGCGAAGGCGAACAACAAAAGGTACAATTATTGTTTTAGTGATTTCTTTCCAATTGTTTTCGTTTTAATAAAAGTATTAGCGGAGGCGTGTATACAATATTCTCAATAAAGTTTGTTATATTCTATTCTATTCTACTTTTTGTGAATTAAAATGAGTATGTCTAACATTTATTATAGGAGTTGATCGAGACTCCAGTCGTGCAGGCACCCACTATTCTAACAAATGTAGATACGCACAGAATTCTTATTGGTGGAAATCCACTCGCTGAGGTTAGTTACCGGTGATGATATGGTCTCGTTTTTTTTAAATTTATATTTAAATTGCGCATTTATTTTGTGTAGACATATGAGAAGTCTATAAAGCGTAGAGCTGTTTCGCATGTAATTGTGTATGCGTGTAATTTAGAAACCCAAATCAAGCGCACTTTTCTGCGATAGCATAACATAATATAGCATTTATTGAGAACATTGTATCACGCAATTTTTGCCAAATTACAATGATATGTGCTATTCATTTTTCCTGTAATCTGCTGAATCTGCTGTTTTTATGAAAAAAAAAGCCCATTCAGATTAAAACAAATGTTCAACCGGTCATTCCAAAAGAGGACCTTATCGACGAAAACGACGTTCTGAAAGAGGGAGTAGGTTTTTGGTTTTATAATTATAATAATTATTTATTTTGACGGTTAAGTACGGTAGTAATCAAAAACTCTTGAAAACCCTTGAAAACCGTATACTGCTACTTGAAATTATTTTTTTTAGAAATTAAAATCAGTCTTTATGGTTTTTGTAGGCTTTGACCAACGCGTTTTATCGGTTTACGTTAGGTATCTAGATTGTTAGATGTTAGAGATATGTTCTCAAAACGTTAGCATCGCGCTTAAAGCGAAATACCGGCCGGTTTTTGAAACGCATTGCGTACATCTGCTTTCTTATGCAGCATATGCAAATGAGCAAAAATTAGAATAAAAACTAGACCCCAAGTAGACCACAATTTGCATAAATGCATAGTAATGCGAGTACTTGAGATGCGTTTCAAAAACCGGCCGGTATTTCGCTTTAAATTCTGTGACTTCTAGGGGATACTCACCATCAGGTTATAATATTTGCACACGCACATCCTGAGAAAGATTCGGCTTATTCTTTTTGAGCCTGACCTTTTAAGGATATCATCGAGTCTGTCAAGGTTCTCTCTTCTGACGATGTGAAGACTGAGGACGAGATCGACAAGGAGGTGAGAGAGAGACTGCCCCTTCCCAAGCCTGCACTCACCGATGCCGAGGTAACCCTCATTAGCTCTGAGAATAGTTAGCTCTGAGGCTCTAAACTTACTCTAACGTGGTAATACCCACATTATACATATAAGCAGCGTAACCGGCTAAATTGTGTTGTTTTATATAAAGTTTTAATGCTGCTTCGTATTTTAACCAACCGATAGTTCGGTAGTTCGGTTTATATCTAAAGCCTCAGGGAAGTATTTATAAGAATTGGTTCTACCCATGGCGTCCATGCCAATCGCATCTTCTAAAGTTTATATAAATAATTTTCAGTTATTGGAAAGCAAGACGAAGGATCACGGCACAGAGCCGTTGGTCATACCGACAGACATGACGGACGAGGAGCTTGAAGAGGTTCCATAAATCAGAAATAAAATGTCTAGAGAAACACCATTATACCATTTATTATAACTCTACCACCAACATTCCCGAGCAGATTGGACACCGGAGGGTCATACCTCATACGGGTATAATGCCTTGCTCATTGCGCTGCATTAGTCCCAACTTTGAGGATTGGGGTATTATTTACCTTTACCTAACAAAAGTATTCATTTGATATTTAGTTAATGAAACGTTTGGAAGATGATTCTGACGACGAACCGGCGCCGATTGGAAAAGGAGGTGGGCTTATAAACTTTTATTTAATAAACATAATTCAAACTTTAACTAAAGTTATGAGATTCGAACGGCTTCAAGTCTTTGTCAACATTTTGTCCTTCTTTTATAATATAATTAAAGGGCCATTCACGAGGGTCACTGAACTGGAAATAATTGGAATCGCAGTGCTCATTTGCATAATAAGTATGAGAGCTTTACTTCATAATAGATGTTGTATAGTAAGCCTGACCCTTTAAACAAGCGTCCGATTATGTGAGTAGTCGGGTACGGATCATCTATTTTCTACATCACATTGAGCTTGGACATTTTTTTCTAGGTTAGTTTCGGCGATTTTTATGTGTTTTCGATATTTTGTGAAATATTGTTCATTTCAGCCGAGCCAGTTAGTCCTACGGTAGCGGACAAAGAGAAATCCAAGAAAGGTAAGGTGTTTAGGCTTACTTATTTTGGCTACTGGTGCATCCAAAAAATGTAAAAGTCGCGCCGTATCGCTCAGGTATTTCCATACACTACGAGGGAATACTGTGCCCAACTTATGTTTCACAAACCGGCTGTTGAATAGCTTTAACCATTTTCAGATCCCGATGCGTCTTCTTCGCTAAACATCTTCCTCTGCATTGCACTAACACTGATTGCTCAACTAATGTTCTAACTCGGTTTCATTATTTTGTTGGTTAGGTTATACATATTGATTATATATTAACAGTCATTTAATATATTCAATTTGTTACGTTGTTCTCAATTTTATCTCTGATCACTCCGTTTTCCTGCTCAAATTCTAACATTCATGCTCATAATATTCCAAGTTATGATGACCACCTTATTATTTTGTTTGCCTGAATAAAATTGAAAAAAGAATAAATAATGGCTTGTATTATTATTTTCCAAGAAACATTCATTCAACAGCATTTGAACTACACTGCCCAATCCAGTTGCTATAGTTCTAAGAGTTTACGAACAATCACGGCGCAGGCGAACAAAAGCCGCACAAGTGTTGAAAGTCGCGTCTACCTCATGCACACTTTACGCTGGCGCGCAGCCTACAACAGGCCCAAAATGGGTGAGCCGCCACACCATGGCTCCACCCGTTCTTTTGCAGCGCGTCGGCCAAAGTTTCACGTTGGGACAATGTTGAAGTAAAGTATTCACATATAAAATATAAAACGCATATTTAACGCGCGACAGTGTCATTAATAAGATTTGCATATAAGTACAGAGGAGCACTATTGTTTACCGATATTCACACTCATTTTACATTTGGTTAGCTTCGTTGACGACACATGTTCACATATTTACAAGCAAGTTATATATTTCCAATTTACAACATTCACTTTGTATGGTGTACGGGACTGGTTAATAGAATATGCTGAAACAGTGCTACAGGGCTACTCGGGCAGCCGATTATTTCAGCCAGAGATATCGATTTTTAAACTGTGGTTGGTGTACCGCTTGGGAAAGGAAAGAATAGAATCCGTGGTCTTTGTATGGGTGGCTAACTACCATTTCCACACAAGGGCGCGCTTTTCTTCAAGCCGTCACAATGTTAAAGCAAAGTACCGGCCGGTTTTTGAAACGCGCACCTGCTTTCTTATGCAGCATATGTAAATAAGCAAAAAATAGAATAAAAACTAGGCCCCAGTTAGATCCTACTTTGCATAAATGTGTAGGAGTGTAGGAATGCAAGTACTTGAGATGCGTTTCAAAAACCTGCCGGTATTTCGCTTTAACGAAGTCAGTAATCTACTTCTTTCAGTTGTGATCGACACCTAATCGCATAACGAACTGAAAAGGAATGCCCGAACTTATATTGTTATATGAATTGCGCATCCCAATTGTCAACCTTTTACACTTTGTCCTTCCATTCGCCTTTTTATCTCTTACAACTCTTCTATGCGGAGGGGGAAAGGAGGAAAAGGTAGGAATACTATACAATATTTACTATTAGAGCGAATGGCACGTTGTTTTTGAAAAGTATACAATTGTTTGTGCTCTTCTGGACATTCCTGGCACAGAATTGAACATGTTCGGCAAGGGAATATAATCAATATCACAGCATAATATTTTGGGCTGTGCATGTGTGCATTGTGTAAATCATGTCTTATGTTAATTTAATTAAATATCATCCACTCATTAATTTAGGGCAAAGACAGGACCGAACCAAGCCGTGAAAAGAAGCACAGGAAGAAAGATGATACGGAAAAGAAAGAGAAGGGATCAAAAAGGCATGACAACTCATCACAGCAACCTTCAGCTAGTTCTCCGGTAAGCGAATCTTACCGCGGTCGATCCCTAAGGGCATCCAGTCTAATGGCGCACCAGTGGCACATCTGCCTCACGTGCTAGACAACACTAAAAATTATATTGCAGGTCCCATCTCCTACTCCGCTTGAAGCAATGATCAAGCCTGGAGGAGCACCAATACTACCACAAGTAGGACGAGTTTTACTTTATTCTATGCATTATAGTTCATTTCCGCTCGGGTGTTAAATCTCACAAATCTGAATTAATTGCCAACTTTACTAATTATCAGGCTCAAGAAAAACCGAACAGTGGAGGAGAACAGGGTGAAAATGAAGGCAAAGATGCGAAGAAGGATGAAACTGGTAATAATCAGAATATAGGAAACTTATTTGAGACTTGACTCCCTGCTTTCGAGGAATGACTTTATAAGTGGAATTTTCTTTTGGTTGGAATAACAAGCTCACCAAAACACTCTGAAATTATCTACACTAGACCATTCCAACTTCCATGGGGCGTGAATCTGTACATCCGCAAATGGAGTTCTGCTTAACTTCATTTGGAAAAGTAAAGTAGAAATAATAGCCATGATCGGAAGTATATCACTAGTATGAATTCGATATCATCAGGATCAGTGAGAATTCACGTGTTCAAAGTTGGCGAGTTTATTTTCTATATTCCAGAGGAAAACCCCGATAAAAAGAAAGACAGTGGAAATGAAAAGGACAGTCCAGGAGGAGAAAATAAGGATGAAAAGAAGAAAGAGAAAGAGACAACCACAAAGACTGGAGGGTGGGTTTCATGCCTACTTTGTGTGCAAACAAAACTTAGGCGCTCATCCTTCTTTCCTAAACTGCATAGTTTTTTTCTCAGACTCGATCCGTTAAAGCGAAATACCAGCCGGTTTTTGAAACTCATCTCAAATACTGCATTCTTATGCAGTTATGCTAAGAGGGGTCGAATTGGGGTCTATTTTTTCTTCTAATTTATGTTCATTTGCATATGATGCGTAAGAAAGCAGGTGTACGCGATGCGTTTCAAAAACCGGCCGGTATTTTGCCTTAAAATTCAGTGTATTTCTTCAGCGCTGATCTCAATGTTGAGCGTGATAAAGAACAGAAGAGTAAGAGTAAAAAGACCATTTCCAAACGAAAAGCTAATAATTCCGAAATGAATGCGGAAAATGTGAGACCTTTTTCTTATATGTATGTGAATTTCTCTCCCATAGTCATATCTATTCCCAGTGTAGCTTTGAGAATCGGGTAGACTTCTAATGGGGCAAACTATAACTAAGCGACAAAGCGGCATAAGACCGATCTTGGGAAACCAAAATCAAACAAACCACAACATTACAACGAAAACCCTTGCATATCAGCCACATTAACCACGCAGAGTTTACTTTACTGCTGATTTTAACCTCGTTGATTTTTTTTACCGTTTATTTCAGCCCGATGGAGGAAAGGGCAAGAAAAGACAACTCAATCAAAAAGAAGTACGTCTTTGATTTAGAATTCCACAGGAAAGTGGAAACCCCTATATGGCCCCGATTATTTTCCAGAAAACCCCGATATGGCCCCGATAAAGGCCGGATTTTTTGAGGGACTTGATCTTGTTTTTTGGTTTCCCATGTCCCTACCTGATAGATCAATATGATTAAGGTTGTGTATCACTTGTAAATTTACTACTTGATCTGGATTACTAACTGGATACACACGAACTTTCTCTGTGGATGTTTTTCTTTGCTTCCCGCTGATTAACTACTATTGATCCCCGCTGATCCTACAGGAGGATTGGGAAGCTACTCCCTGCTGCGTGCATTTTTCAGTAATACCCTGGAAATCGAATAACGAACCTTTCAGAAAATGATCCTGAAAGGCGCTAAAAGGGCGGAGTCAGACTATCCAACAATGGGTGATATATCAAGTGATTGGGGAGACGAGCCAAAGGACAAAGATAAAGACAAAGAAAACGAGGACGAGAACAAGGAGGGCGGAGAGAGGAAGAGTAAAGTGGTGGGAATGTTTTCTGTTTTGACTTCCTCGATTCCACGTAGCTATTTCCAGTTCGCAGATCCACCCGCGTTGTCGCACAGGGTCCGGTGTGCGCCGGTGTTGCGCCGGTGCTGTGCAATTCAGTTGGCGCACATGCGGCACACTTTTGATTGGTACGCGGTTGGATTGCCTAGTGTTAGCTGTCGCCGTACTCGTCTCGAAGGGTCTATAAACTGACACAGATAGGTAAAAAACATCGCTAGTTACATGCTCCCACAGCGGCAACTTAGACCTGAAGAAACCTTTTTAACATACTCACTTCAGGACAAGCTTTCGAAAAAAGATGACAAAAAGAAGAGAGCAAAAACAAAGAAGGAGGTAACAATTTTTTACGTACGAGATAACTGCTTATCTAAATCTCTACCTTAGTCGTACACATCGAGGGTAGAACTGAATGCTCACAGGGTACTTCATGAGTTCAATAACCCCAGACCGGTGTCAAAACGAGACCACGTTAAAATTTGAGAGCCTACATATCTGTTCGCACCACTTCGCCTCAGTTATAGTGCGCTCCTACGGATGCCAATGCAAGGCCGGTCCAAGCTTTTAACCTTATATATATATTAATCCGTTTCAGATTGAAATCGCAAAAGGAAAGAAAAAGTCGGCGACCGATTATCCGACAATGGGAGATATCAAGAGTGACTGGGACAGTGTGGAAGACAAGGACAAGAATAAGGAGAAGGAAAAGAAAGAGGAGGAACCGAGAGTGGTGAAGACGGAGAGACAAGTCGGGGAGGTGAGATACCTAGAGAAGAGAGATGGAGGGAGGGATAGACGGAGAGAAGGAGAGAGGGAGAGACAAGTCGGAGAGGTGAGATACCTAGAGAAGAGAGATGGGGAGACAGAGGGAGAGATGGGGAGAGAGGTATGGAGAGAGAGAGGGATGGAGAGAGAGAGTGAGTATAAGAGAAGAAAATAAAATTTGAACTCAGGCTGAATCGGGAGAAAACAAAGGGAAAAAGAAGGACGCGGCCAGTGGAGGAGCGGTAGGATTCAAATAAATTATTGGAATAGTCCACCTCTAATAGACCTTCTAGTTCCTGCATCTTTCTGCTGGGATGAAAAACAGCAATGGGAAAGTGGTCTTCCCGTCTGTTCCGGAAGAACTAATGGAACGCTATTACCTTGTACTACATATTAAAGCGAAATACCGGCCGGTTTTTGAAATACATCGAGTACATGAGCATTCTTATGCAGCTTACGTAAATGACCATAAATTAGAATAAAGAAATCGAGCTAAATTTGAGCAACTTAGCATAAATACGTGAGAATTCAGTTGTACACGATGCGCTTCAAAACCCGGCCTGTATTTGGCTTTAATGTATATTTCAAAACCTTATCGTACAAATATTCCACCTATAATATATCCAATTCAGGGAACTAAGGACGAGGACTATGATAATATATTAGAAGAGAAGAAGGAATGATTAATTTATGTGGAAGACTTTATAATAAATGATTATTTTCAAGTTCACTTTCTATTTTCGCTAATGAACCCTGATCCCCGATTGTTTTCCGAAGACAATTGTAAAATAACTGTTAGAAAACGCACACTGATGATGTGAATTTCGAATTTTGAAACATAAACATATCGAGCGATCTAATTACATAGAACTCTTGTTTTTGTGCACTAGGCTTGAACCTTGAACTAAACTTTTGAATCACGCAAAAGTTGAATGTGGTAAAATATAATGTTTCACATATTGAATTAATGGGCATGTGTAAGTCCAAGCTTGTTTAGAACACTAGATTTCCTGAACCCGCAGACCCAGCTAATAAACATCGACGGATTCTGTCCATCAGCGACGCACCGGTATTGGTAAGACGGGCGCACCACCACTTACACTAGGTATTACCACTACTAGGTATTCATTATCGGTAACTACGGTAGATTCCGATTTGGAATCCACCGTAGTTACCGGTAAATAGATTTCCATGCTTGACACATTCAAATTAGTTTATATGCAAATTTGTATAATCAGCGTTGCAAATAGCAAATACGGACATTTCATTTCTACTACGTGTTGGCATATTAACGGGTCGCCTTTCAAGGGAAAGATGTCCGAAACTTCAATTGTGCTCGCTGACATCGAATCTATTAGTAAGAAGTTTTTGTTTCTGTGTCCGTATGCACGAACCGTGAGAGTATGCCCCTTGTGGCCGATTACGAGATAGGTCTATTAGCGTACTTCTTAGCATTGCTATCGGTGCTATTACACTTAGGGGGGGGGGCATTACCATAGACTTACCATAGTACCAATTACTCACATCACTCGATGTTCGTGTTGTTAGTGCATACACACAGTTGCGCGTTTTTGTACACTTTTCCTTTAGTAAATTGTGTAGATGACGAGATAGGTTGATTAGTGTACTTCTAACATTGAATTACACTGGCTTATTAAAATCACTTAAAATACTTTATTTACCTATTCAGTATCCGAATACAGTAGTCGCTCGCAGAGATCAAACAAGAATGGAGACGCAGACACGGTGAGCGAACGTCTCAATGAAGAAGCTCAGAAAGTTATCGAAGAGAAGATCATGCTCTATGCAGACAAGTTGGCAAATGACCAGAAACTGCCAGGTAACTGAGGGAGATAGAGAGAGAGAGAGAGAGAGAGAGAGAGTGGGTGAGAAAGAGAGAGGTATGGCAAGGGAATAAGGTATATATATATACGCCACAAAAATCAACGAATTAAAGCGAATATGTAGGCACTCATTGATTTTCTTTTAAGTGGGTAATTGTAGACAACTTTTGTTATTGTTTCCTTAATGGGCAACACGCATTCTATTAATACAGCTTAACTTCAAAAAGGGCCTACATATTCCCTTTAAGTTGTAATATCGATTTCTGCACATAATTGAAACATACACACGTCTCCCTTGTGTTAATTGCAGACTTGCGCAAGCTGCTCAAGGTCTGCCGTCCCTATTTTGCACTTCTCGCTAAGGCCAAGGCGAGCAAGCTGATTCGCGCTCTTGTCGAGTTTTGTCTCAAAGTTGACCAAGGAGCCAACGAGAAGGTAAATTATAGTCATACTCGTTCAAGGTTTCTCTTCATTCTCAGCATCAGGCTCCACCCAGTTTCCATTTCTAGTATAGCTCTCGGCCGTAACTCATGGTTCAGCAAAATTACGTGAACGTTTACCCTCATATACATACCTCTTTTACCCGGCCGTAGCTATAGTACATGCAGTAGGTTGTTGTGCAATAGTGATCCACAGTCTGCACACTATAAAGGATTGCACTTGGTCGTTGCCCCTATGGCACACCCTGTTGGCACACGGTGTGCCTCTCTGGCACATGTTGTACCCCTCTGGCGCATACGGCATACCATGACTGCTTTGTTGAGTAAAAAGTTCAAGTCAAAAGTTCTTTGATTTTCAGGTTGAACTAGTCGAAGAGAGCATCGCATGGGCGTTGGAGCACAAAAGGGTCTTTCTCAAGAGAACCCTCGAGACCCGTCTCATCAAGCTGTTCAACGAGATGGGCAAGCACACCGAGGCTATCAAATTGGGTTTGTGCTTAAATGTTTATTGTGTAAACAGAAATCTCAACTGATCCTTTACAAGGTCCTTTATTTGTGGAATACGGTTTTCTCGGGACGTAGATGGTGCTATTCGACATTGCAAACTCTGTTGCATGTCGGAATCCTTCCTCGGATAGATATATTTTCATTAATTTGTAAAAAAAATTCGTTGTACCTGGCCTGAATTCGACTGACACCTAAGACCAAGAGCCAAGAGCCGACGGCCAGTGTACGCCGCTGATTATTGATCTGACTTTACCTTTTTTATCGCACGACTTTTCCGCTTATTGTTAGGATACGAAAAGAGCCTTCGGAATTCCCGATATCCGAGTTTTACATCCTTTCATACTCGTCGACGTTCCAACTGAGGAATCTTGTATACCATTAACTTTCCAGGCAGTCAGCTAAACAAAGAACTGAAAAAGTTGGACGACCGTGAACTTTTGATAGAAGTTACATTGGAAGAGAGTCGGGCTGGATTCTTTCTTAATAATTTTTCGAAGGTACTGATTTATCGAGATGGCAATAGACTGTGATAACACCGAAGACAGAATTGTAGTTTCATGCAAATATGCAAATTGTGTTCTGCTTCCGGTACCGACGTGCCATACCACTTTTAATCTAATAAACCGGAACGAATACTGCATGACCGTTAATTTCCACTTTTTACCAAATTGAATCTTTCAGGCCAAAACAGCTCTTGTTTCTGCAAAGACTGCGGCCAACGGTGCCTACACTTCGGCAGTAATGCAGGTATATTTATATTTATGATAATCTTTCTGAACATGAATATTCCTGTACACAGTATACATTACACAATTAAAAGTATAGGCAAGAGTTTTGATGAACAATGAACGCTTGCGCTTCCTGTGGATATTTTAAATGCAATCTCTGTTCTTCTACTGCACGTTTCCCGCGAAAAAAATAAATCCCGCGTTTCCTGGCAGGCTAGCACCCAATCCCACGCAATAAGAAAAGTCGCATGTTTCCTGACAGATTAGCCAATCATGTCCCTCAATTAAACATTAGGCAAGGCCTTGTGTTAGCAGCAAGGCCCCTGATTAGCGCTCGCAATAAGGACGGAAACTCGCGTTTCCCGCTAGTTTGGGAGGAAACATGGGATTATGATTTCCGCTAAACTGCAAATAAAGAACATAGATGTTTCTATTTTGTCGATGTAACGTGCAAACTTCATGTCATGTGCAACACTTATTGATAGCAGAATTTTAGATTGTAAATTAAATGTAAGATCATATTCAGGCGTCAATTGATCTCCAATCTGGTATTCTTTACTCGGCAGATGAGAAGGACTTCAAGACTGCCTTCTCTTACTTCTACGAGTCCTTTGAAGGCTTTGTCCAATTGGGAGAGAGGACGAATGCCATCAAGGCACTCAAGTATATGTGTCTGTGCAAGGTAAAAGGACATGTTTCATTTCAGTTGTATGTCTTATACCGACCATGTTTGGTGCACTAGTATCATACGGAAAAAAAAGCTTTTTTTATTAAACATGTCTTACCGCCACTTTTTGAAGAGTCATAACACGTGGTTTTCAAACAAATACTAATCAACTGCACAGGAATCTTAGGAAAACGGTGCGCCATTCTGTGTTGAATGTCTCCAGAAAGGAATGTAAATTTGCCTAGGGGTATACAGTATAAGATTCACACACCCCGTGACGTACCTCTTTAAATGAAACCTGAAATTGCAGATTATGCTGAATGAAGCTGACCAAATCAATTCTCTTCTTGATTCAAAGCTCTGTCAGCCGTATGTGAACAATGTGGATATCGAAGCGGCCAAGGCATTGGCAGTGGCATTTAAGGAGCGAAAACTCGAGAAATTTGAGAAGGTTTGTTTGGTTTACTTTAAAGCGGTATGGTAAGGTAAGTGGTTGCCTTGTGCTAGAAGGCTACATCACACATATAATACTTAGTATGCATAGTTGTCCCATATACTCCCATGTCGGATCTAAATTCGCTCTCTTACTTCCCTTTTTGTTCATTTTGCTCATGTTTTGATTCCAGTGCCTGACCCAGTATTCAAAGCAGTTGAACGACGATCTTGTGGTTAAAGTACACTCGAATGCTCTTTACGAAAGCATGATTGAAAAGGTTAGTAATTCGATAGTTATTCTACCACTGACCACACACACGCACGCACGCACGAAAACACACACACACATGCACTCACACACACACACACGCACACACACACGCACACACACACGCACAGGCATGTATGCACGAAAATACACACACGCATACACACGCACGCACACACGCGCACACACACACTCGCACATACTTCTACAAGTTAATTCGTGTATATTCAGGAAATTTCCCGCGTCATCGAACCCTATTCAATGGTGGAGATTAGTTATGTTTGTAAGAAGATTGGCCTTCCCCAAGCAAGAATCGAGAAGAAACTCGCCACCATGTTATTGGATCAGAAGTTTTCTGGTGCGAATTTTCTATCCGATTCCTTCTAGAAAAATAATTTACGTCGCGCTGTCCGGTGGGATGTTCAGCAGAACTCTTCGCAAACTTTTACGCCCCTTACATTACGTCTCTACCGATAGGTACTCAACCTACGTACATTACACATAGGGTGCTCTTCTTATCTTAAATGCATTTAGGTATGATCAACCAGAGCATTGGTACCCTTACCGTCTACCCCAAGAAGAAGGCCGATCCCAGTTATGAGAAGGCCATGGAACTCCTCAAGGCACTGGGACTCACTGTCGACGGATGTTATCAGAAGTCGATGAAAGTCTATTAATCAAAACTGGAGATCAAAGCAAAACAATAAAGATTTTTTGTTTTCTCGTATTCTTGTGCCAGCACCATTCGGTTATAGTTGTTATTAATGGAATTCCAAGATGTTATTAATGCTATATGGTTGTTATATACATAGTCGCAATTAATGCGCAATGGAGACAGTAAATTACTTACAGAGACATTTTTTTTGCGACGGTGATCGTACTGTGTTGACAAAAAAGTGGAGTGATAAAGCATAAAGGAATACGAAAAGTCTCTAGGGAACCCCACCGATGCTCAACCGCCAGGTGCTTTAAACATATTCTCCCTTGTGCCGATTCGCAACTACGGCTACGTAATTGTAGCACGGAAATTCTATCAGAGGCGCGAGAATTTACCGAGCGAAAAAAAACTGAAGCTACATTCGCGTGCCTGCGGGAAAGTCTGTCCGGCGCGCACCGAGTAGGCTCAACGAAACACTATTTCACTTATGTGGATGATGTCATAAAGTTAAAGCGAGCCCGCGCACCCAGCCTGTGCGGGAGCATGTGCCCGTATGCACAACTTGAGCGTTTATGAGGCTCTGGTGCGAAAATATCAGAAGGCTCGCAGCGATTTTTTGAAGGCTCCAAAGTTCAAATTACAATGTTTGTAACGAGTGGATTACTTTGCAATAAAGTGAGATAGTACACCGAAACTGAAAAAAATGCATGTGAAAACTCTGTACATAAAAATACTCGGAGACACGTATGACACAATTCTGATACACGCAATACTCAATACCATCAACAAAAAAAAACACCGTGGTAATTGATAATTCTCGCACACGAACGTGATTCCCCCTCTCCCACCCTCTTTAAAATATTTATTGATTGATTGGGGTGGGAGGATCAATATTCGCAAAACAGGACACACAATTTGTGGCCAATCAAAATGAGAATCAAGGCCATCCTTGACAAAGTGGACAATAAAATTAGATTAGTTGTTCCTTGTTCATGCAGGCGTAACCATAAATTATGGCTTTTGAGATGCTGACGTTATGATGATGTTCGTCATAAAGACCAATCAATAATCGTCCAGTGTTAGCCTGAAATAAATGCTTAAATGAGTAATTATTACTCATAGTTGTAAATTCACAAGAGTCATGAAACAACTATCATTCAACTTCTATGTGAGCTATGCTATGATATGGGGACCATCATTTGAAAAACTGAAAAAGACTAAACATACCAGTAATAGGCGTTTGGCGGTTTGGCGCTGTCCACTTTGACTATTCTCTCATGATCGGGATGGACCATCTAGACCTCGCTTTATTGTCCTTTATTGAGGAAAACGACACCAATCAAGTTCGGGAGATGCAGCTTCACATACGAGTGACATCTCACCAGATATCGCGCGCGAACTCAATAAGTCAGCATTAGGCAACTGTAATAGACCTGACCGACTACGACGTGAGCGTTTCTTTTTAGTTAATGAGAATAATTAGCATTAACTAACATCATCATATGAAGTCTATTTGTATTTGAAGACATTTGAAGAAGAATAAGGGAGGGCTAATCACAACAGCTAAGTGGCCCGCATATGAACGCGAACTTACCACTAATGTAAAATTCCACAAGTTATCCACATAAACTACGTCATCGACGTCGCTGAGGAGTAGCACACACTCGATCACACCGGGATTTCACGTATGAGGCGACAACTGCAAGAATATCGATTTATTATGACAGTCATTATTTAGATCTGAAACAAAGATAATCAAAGTAAATTTACCAAGATGAATCTCCCCCAGTTTTCCAACCACTCAATCTGCCACTTCTAGCAAGCCCTATGTGTGTTTTTGTATAATTCTCAACTGTATCGGTGGACGCAAAATAAAATATCAACATTAATTTTGCGACTATAAAGCAAGTGAGGAGAGTCATATCCGTTTTCTAGTTGAGTTATCAACTTGCTGACATAAACGAGAATTGTGAATTGTTTCATGATCTATACACTGCGGAGACTGAGAAATTGAACTCGTAAGTTGCGTAATGTAATAATCGGACTTTTATTGAAATGCAAGAGTATTAGAACAAGGCAGATTACTTTCAGCAATACTGGTATAGGCATACGACACTAATCGACGTAGCACATACGTCAATGGTGAATACTTTGAGTTTATACGTCGATTGTACTTACGATGTCTCAGATTCTCACAAAGCTATTATCTCACGGAAAACTCTCTAACTTGAGTATTTCATCAAGTTGTCCTCTCTCTCAACCTGCGTCTGCATCTCTCATCCATTTTCTGTCTTTCTCTCACTAACCCTCTTCTTCTGGAAGCTCAGTTGTTGTAGTAATACCCTTTTTCTCTAACATTTATCAATCAATTCTAAGGATAACCACACAATTCGTTTACTCCTTTCTAGATACCACTGGTTCATACCCATATATCTGGGAGGTTTTCAATAGTTTAACGACTAGTGCTTACTTGAGAGAAGGCAAAGCATACACTAGGAATGAGTGACCCACTAACTCTTAGGGCATGAGGGTATGGTATTGACTAGCCTCTAATACATTAGCAAACCATTAATTGGTGCTGTAGCGAAGGAACATCATGTCACAATAAAAAGGCTGTAGATCTCAATTCACAATTGCAACTTGCTACCGTATCGGCTGGGATTGGTCCAGTGAATGCACTGATCGTGCAGACACCGGTGAGTATCATACAGCCGTCGCCCAGTACCTGGTCTAAAGTGAGGGGCACAGTGCGGCTCACCAACCAGGCGCCTCCCTTCGGCATTTACATACTGTGGCGATTAAGCGGACCGGACTTTGCCGGATTCTACGCTTTCAGTTTATTTGCAAATGAGTATGGGAACATATAGCTCCCGATAACAAGTTGCAATTGTGAGTCCTTTGCAGCATCACCAATTAATGGTTTGCTAATGTATTAGAGGCTAGGCAATAGCATGCCCGCATGCCCTAAGAGTTAGTGATTCACTCACTCCTAGTGTACGCTTCACCTTATCTCAAGTAAGTATTAGTTCGTTAAACTAGTGAAAACGCCCTAGATAATATGGGTATGAACCAATGGTATCTCGAAAGGAGTAAACTAATTATGTGTTTACCCCTAGAATTGGGCATTGATTAATAAATGTTAGAGAAAAAGGGAATTACTACGAAGAATTGAGCTTCCAGAAGTAGAGGGTTAGTGAGAGAAAGACTTAGAAGATGGATGAGAGATGCAGACGCAGGTTGAGAGAGAAGTACCCAAGTTAGAGAGTTTTCCGTGAGATAATAGCTTTGTGCGGATCTGAGACATCGTAAGTACCCTAGACGTATAAACTCAAAGTATCCCCATTGACATATGTGCTGCGGCAATTAGCGTCGTATGCATATAACAGTAACGTTGAAAGTAATATGCCGTGTCCTAATACTTTTGCATATCAACGAAGGTCCTATTATTACATTATTCAAGCTAAGAGTTCAATCTCACAGTCGCGGCAGTGCATGGATCATGAAACAATTTACAATCCTAGTTTATGTCAGCAATTTAGTAATTCAACTAGAAAACGTGTATGACACCCTTCACTCGTGTGGCTATGTTTTAAATTGACGATCATTAATTCAGCGTCCAACAAAGAAATAAGAATTCTCTATCTCTAGAAGCCTTTAGCTAGCATAGAAGGAGCGTCGTTTGCGTCGTTGGAAAACAGATTTTCTCCAACAAGGTAGCGTTTGGAAATAATGTAACTAATACTTATGCCATGAAATTAATGATCATGTATTACAGGCTAAGACCTATTTTTTTTAAGTATGAAAGAACTTATCTTGCAGTTGTTGTGGAGTCCGGTTCCGATGACGCCTGTACGGCCTGCCGTCCTCTATCGTTTATGAAGTGTGATCTTCCAATAACTTCTCAGTCCACATTCACATTTTCCGCTTCCTCTACCGAACTGAAATGAAAAAATACGTTTGAAACAATCAATGCAAACGGTGGAAAAGTCCAATTCATTGAAGAGAAGAACTAGAAATCAAAACAAAGATGAGGCGAATTTCATGTGCACGGTTTAGCTATAGGGCTGTTCTACGTAAATAAATGTTTCCGGGGAACAATCAAAGTATATGATTCCTAAAGTGCAGAAAATATTGTTATTAGAAGTGGTAAACTGGTGTACTGTATTAGTGTGGACAATGACAAAATAATAACAGAAGTAAAAGATAAAGAATCTATGAAACGAAGAGAGAACATGTTAGTCCAGCAAGATAAGATAGTAGGAGACGTTCTAAAAAATTACACAAGATTATTTGTTTCGCCAATTTTCGTATTCTAATTCCTATTAGCATGCGACACCTATGCTAATTTTCACTGATTTCAGCTAGAGCGCACGTCTCATGTGAAGTCAAAAGTACGTTTCAGCGCACATACATGAGCAACCGAGTTCGGGAAAAAGATGTAAATGGGGAAGAGACCAACATGAGTAGTTTCTTATTTTTAATGACGTAGTACCATGGTATTTTCCACATATGGTTGTAATAATAAGAAACCTTGCAAAACAGCACAATATTTTGCTAAGCATGTAATTATCGCATAATTGCACAGGTTTAAACGTATCTAAAGAAGTGATACCGCCACCGTAATTATATATTTGTAAATCCATGCATTATTAATAAAATCAAAATTCTATCACAATAGCTGTAAAATATGCAATTTGTACTGTACCGCATATTATTTGCTATTTTGTTACGTGCCGATAGTTATTAGAACTATAGGTTTAGAGGCGAACTATAAGCGGTTTACCGATGTGCAGAGAGTATGCGACGCACCACACCTTTGCACTTGTCCCGACCATTTATAATGAAACTTGGTTCGCGCAAGCACAATGTTTCTTCATCCGTGTTTAATTCCGCTGTTGGATAAACTTGAGTGCCTCTCAGCTATTCTCAACTCAACAAACACCTATATACAGTAATTTATTCTCTCGGTAAAATAATGGTTCCCCATACTGTTACGTTCAATCAATAAGATATTCTAAATTCGCATTTCTTCATGCTCCGTTCTTCTCAAATTCTAACAATTCTGCACAATGTCCACTACCACTCTTTTCGCTGCCCACCAACAAAACGTAAAACTCCACGAATTTTCACTATTGATTCTAACAAATTTATTCAATAGAAAATCGAGAAACCAAACCAAACTACCGTAAAGAAAGCTGTAAAGAAAATTATCAGAGTAACAGGTTAACGATGGAGATCGACTATTGGGAACAGCGGTATAATTGAAAGAGCACAAAACAAATGGGAATAAATATTAGGGGAAATTCACTCGTCGATTTTATCCTTCAAATTAATATCCAATCATCCAATTAACTGCGACTGCGAGAACGTGAAGGAGATCTGAAACAAATAGGAAATAAATAATTACATGAAATGGATCAGACAAGGAACACGACCGTTTCTCCCTAGGGACGGACTTCGGTTCGCATGTCAAAAGAAGAAAAAGAAGAATCACAAAAAAATCTAGTTCTACTCGTTACTCTACTCAGGGAACCGACTTACGAATAATTCGAGAAAGTCAATCCACTTTATTCGCTCTGCCCAGAAACAATTTTATTGAAAACTTTCTTTACAAATTAGTTCCAAATATGCGATGTGATTTCCTGATCAACAATCGTAAAAAATAAATGAAACAAAATGCTTACCGGCTCCTTGGTGCCGGAGAGGCCTTCCTTGCGGGTGGCGAGCGGCTGCGAGAACGCGAATGAGGAGAACGCGATCTTCTTGGCGAACGAGACCTAAACCACATAAATAAGCAACTAAACGTCACAGTTACGTCGGCTACAAACATCGAGCATCCTGCACATCCGAGAACCACGAAAATAAGAAACGGTTACCTAGGACAGCTAACGTAACTTAACTATGAGTTCAACTGGCTTACCGACCTTCATTCAGTTGGTTCGAAGTCGAAGTTAAACCCTCAGTAGTTAAGGGGGAAGGTGCGTGCGCGCGTAAGTTACTTGGAGACACGAAGCGGAAAGATGCTGGGGAGAGTAGTGTCTCTTTGAAGAGGTTGAGAGGAGAAGAAACACTTTGGGTTCTTTTGAGAGAGCGAGTGGGTGTGAGAAGCGCAGAGAAGAAAAGATGAGCTCATGGTCCCGCCTACGCCCCAGCCATACATGGTAAGGCCTGGGCCTGAAGGACTGGGGCAGGGGAACTCATGGCTAGGAGCGGTACGTGGGTGCAGGCCACGCTAAAATGAAGCACTCTCATTACCGTATTTATATTTACTAGTTAATACAAAACCTAAACCTTCCTTTGCTCTGCTCTGCTAGAAAGAACATCACCTGATATCCGTGTAATCGTTTTTGCGACACAAAACAACACAGACTTATTAGAAAACAAAAGTGTACCGTAACGCACTACAGAAGTGGTAGAAAATGGATTCGTATGCAAAACATGTCTGACAAAGTAAAATAATATCGGTACGATACCTGGATCTTCCGCGTCCTCCTCCGCGGTCGCTTCCGCCTCCTCTTCTGTCGTATCCGCCTCCGCGGTCACCGCCACGACCGCCTCCGCCGCCGCCACCACCTCCACTACCGCCGCCGCGGCCCTTTCCGTGCGACAGTTCAACGCGGGCCCGGACACCACAGATCCGACTGCAAATGTGAACATGATTTATGGCATGAATACATGGTGGAGCATAATATTTTGACTTTTTATTGAGACGTGCCAGAGCAGCAGAAACTTGGGGATCACACATGCAACTTATTTGTAGCCATGTTTTGAGTTAGTTAAAATTCACCCACTCACTAAGATTTGTATAAATTGCTCTAACTGTTGCATGTTTGAAACACTTTGATTCTCTACTGAAGAAATGAAGAACATAAATTATGCGGCTAATCGGGCTAATAAGCACTAAGCGAACTACAATAACTGCATTTATGCACGGTAGTCTTCATGGGAGGAAGAAGAACACCCTAACTTAAACACAGGTAATGACTTACGCTCCATCCATTGATCTAACTGCGTCTTCGGCATCTCTACCGTCCTCAAATTCGACGAATGCAAAACCAGGAGGCCGTCTAGCAACCCACACTTTGCGAATGCGACCATACCTGTGGAATGCGTCTTCTATCTGAAAATGTGTGGACTAGTGGATTTCAAGTTTCAAGTTTTCCAAACTTGTTCCTACGATACATATACATACTGTGACAACAGTCCACGTCTACAAACGCGCCAATGGCCAGCAGTAGGGCACATATTACGTTCGACAATAATATAACTCTATACCCGAACATCAAGTGGTTTCGAACTCAAAATAGGACCCTCACCTCTTGTGAAGTGGCATCATGAGGCAGACCGCCGATGTACACTTTACACTCGGCCATACTGTGTTCTGGTTCTGGCGAAATTACTGAAAGGGACATCGATAAATATTAATGTTTTCATGATGAGGAGAAGTTCAGCTTGTAGCACAAACAATGCACAAAGACAAATGTAACGGGGAGGCACATATAAGTATAAGGATTCAATCTGGTCTTGCCCATCCACAAGTAATGCAGAGTTCGGTTGGTGAATCAAAGGAAAGAGTCTCGTTCCAGAGGAAGCGATGAAAGCAGCTGAGTAAATCAAACAAGGCTACTTGAACACGGGATTACAAGATATAACTGAACTTATAAACTAAATGAGAATGAATGAATACAAGCGCAAACGGGCTAAGGGCGGAGTGAGAACAAGTGGACCGAAAAGAGCGCGAGAGAACGGGCATCGAAAAATCGATGGACGGGGCACACGGGTACGCCCCACGCCGCGTTGCGGTTTAGAGAGATTTTAGTGCGAAAAGTTGCCTTTTGGGTGTAAAATGATAGGTTTTTTGAATACGAGCTAAAGTAAATTATTCCAAATGTAATATGAAAGCAAAGCAACTTCACAAAAATCTGCCATCGGAATAGTTTCAGGCACAAAAGTTTCGAAGAAGAGCGTGAGCAGCCTGTTGGGCAGCGGACCTGTGCGAGGTGCGCGTACCAAAATGTCCGACGGGCGTGTTAAACGTACGGCCCGAGTGCAGGACCGTATGAGGAGCCAAATTGAAAATCGATTTTTTTTTAAGAATTGAGCGTGTTCATCCCGTAACTATAATTCGTTGTTCACGTCTGTAAATAAATATGAATAGTCAGAGAACTTCTAAGCGCTAAGTTTTAAGTGAAAGCTAATAAAGTTTCACTAAAGTTAAGCAATTTGGGACGCTCATTCGGTGTGTGGAACTTCATAGCTTCCATATCAAAAGGGACCTGCTAGCCTACTTATTTATTCTAATAAAAGGCATACTTTTCACAAATGTAAAGAAAATCATGAAATGGAATAAAGGAGGCAAAATGGTGGGAAAAATGGTATGAAAAATGAAAAAAAATAATAATGCGAAAAGTACCGTATAAATTTTCATGATTCCGGAAGTGTCTGTCCGCGGTCCGGTTCCCACGAACAAGTGCGGTGCGCTTCGCACGGATGGGACGCTCATTCGGTGTGTGGAACTTCATAGCTTCCATATCAAAAGGGACCTGCTAGCCTACTTATTTATCTAATAAAAGGCATACTTTTCACAAATGTAAAGAAAATCATGAAATGGAATAAAGGAGGCAAAATGGTGGGAAAATGGTATGAAAAATGGTATGCGTAATTTAGGAACGCATGGCAAAGGAAATTCTGGACTCTGACACTGACAATCAGATGCAGGCTTTCTACCTACGATTCATTATATGTTGTTTTATTTTTGATTTCGTACATTAAAAAAAGTAAAATGTTCACTATGTTTCAATCCACAGGTTAAACTCCTTCGGTTATTTGTCTTTGTATTTCATTCTGGTCCATTATGAATGAAAATGAGCATATAACGCGTCGCAAACCAGCTCCTCACTATCCTACTGTACAAGTAAAATGAGGCGTTTTAGTGATAAGCGGCTGACCGTAATCTGATGCGCTGATTGGGTGCAATTGGCAAATAAAAATAATTGAGCTTTCATGGGAAACTAAAAACCCCGATTTCGCCCCGATCAAGTCCCTCAAATAATCGGGGCGAAATCGGGACTTGATCGGGGCGAAAGCGTTTTTTTTTTGAAGAATCGGGGCAAAATCGGGATTTTTGCAAAAAAAATCGGGGTTTTCACTTTCCTGTGTTATGTGCAGTAGGCAATAATTACTCGACTAGTGATCTCTTACTACTGCTGTACAAGTCATCTAAAAGTAATTTAAAATATGTTTATTGACGCCATTTTTTGATCGCTTGTGATCGTTGCTTACAGCTTTGCGGTACAATTTTTCATTGTAATAAATTACTAAATAAAATTTGAAGTGTTACAATAGTGCCTTGCTTATGGCAAAAGCGAAAGGCCATACAGGTGTATGACCGGAATCCCCAGACTGTGAATTAGCTGTTGGCAAATCAAATAATGCCACTCTGGGTCTGGGAACAACTTCTATATATTTCATATCATGACAAATGACATAATTCAAAATTTAATAGTAAAAGAAAGTTTATAATGAGCACATTGTTCCGAGAAAATCATGAAAAAAACCCCAGAATAAATGAATAACGAGTTAACACAGCAATGCCCTGATAGCAACGATAAACTATACTGTAGTGTGAAAGCGAATATAATAACATTAACAATTGTAAATTGGCGATGAGTAGGACTGCTCAGTGAACGAAACGCCAACCTCTTATCGTTATCAGCAAACAGAATTTGATTGTGAAATAGAGAGAGGGAGAGAGACGAGATAGAGAAGTGATCGGAGGGAAAAGAGATAAAGAGAGAGGAAAAGAGATAAAGAGAGAGAAACATCGAAAGAGAGAGAGAGAGAATCGTTAAATAGATTCTCTCTCTATCTCTCAAGACTTTCTTCACCTGGTCTCGAGTATTGATTTGTAATTTCTAGTCTTCTGACCAGCTTTGAAGTACTATATTTTACTGATTAGGTCGGTCTAAAAGGAAAATATGAATCTACCTACTAACAACCACTCTTTTAGGTAAGTAATGATAGTTTTACGACTAACATTTCTATGGTACGACTAACATTTCTATGGTAAGATTCTTCTAAACAAATCGTTCCGTTTTTTTTTTCATTTCCGTGTTCATTCTTCTCATACTATACTCACAAGGAGGTGTTCACAGAAAACTCGTCCATATAAATGACCTCGGTGTTATTTAATAAATAATAAATAAATAAATATATTCGCACCCTAACTTGCCAAGGCCGCGGTCACCATAAATCCATAAATTCTTTCAATTTGGAAGAAATCAGGTAGTGAACGTGCTATTCTCGGCTAGAAACAATGGCCATTTGGTTGTTACAATATGTCTGACATAGTTAGTAATAATACATCAACTGATCATAATGCAGAATTTTCTTTTGCTTTGTACTGTTGTACGATCTTTCTCTCTCCCCATCTCTTTGACAACACAAATGTTCGTAGTTTGCACCTATGCGCGTGTTGCTGTCCGACTTCTTCGAATATCTTATTCATTATTGATATGATAGCAAAAAATAATCACGAAAAATAATTTTTGGGGCGCTAACTTTTATCTTTATTTGACAACGGCCGGGTTGGGCTGTAAAAAAACGAAATGTGAGCTTCTACACGTATACGACACAGCTTTTAATACTGCACATTCCATGTTCGTTCTCTCTACCAGTTCCTCAAGAGGTATGATGGTGGTTTTACAATTTATACGCCATCCTATGAAATTTATGTGCTGTTCCGTCTTACATAAAAATGTAAGTGACGTTGGCTGGCATACGTTTCACAAACAACATGCCATGCTGTTTGAGTACCGTAGGTAGCAACGCATAGTGGAGCACCTGGATCAGCGCCAGTTGTTTTGTTAGTGTCGACCAATAAGCGGAAGCGAGGCAGTATGTTCATGCACTCTACATATTACCTTTTCTCACTATCAGCTGTTTCATTGGCTGCCTGCCAAGCTTTTTGCACACAGTATTTCTCTCCCGATGTTTTGCTCCAGTGCTCACATATAATTTGGTATTTCGGAATCGGAGTGTGGCCGTGCTCTTATAGGTGTTTGTTAATACTCTAAAATAGGCTCGGCACACGATCCACTGAAATCACATAACTCCACACGATATACTGTTAGTGGAAATTATTACCAAGTATCTATATCATCTACTTTGATTTTTCTTTTTTTTCATCGTCTCTCACGGCGTTGCGCTCTTTTAATGAGTATAATAAATATTCAAAATATAAGTAATATAAGCTTTCCAATTTGAATAAATATTGGGCAACGTAAGGATAAATTCATTATATATACACAGGAAAGTGAAAACCCCGATTATTTAAAAAAAACCTGATTTCGCCCCGATTATTTTCCGAAAAACCCCGACATCGCCCCGATTATTTCCCAAAACACCGGTTCCGTCCCGATTTTTTTTCCAAAAAAAAAAAAAAAAAAACATATTTCGCCCTGACCAAGGCCCGATTTTTTTGAGGGACTTGACGAGGCGAAATCGGGGTTTTTTGTTTCCCATGATCTTAAAACCATAATTACTTCAATTACCTTATCTCGTTTCAGATCAATGCATATATTGCCTGCTTTGTCAGCATTTCCGCTCTGATAACGTACTAAGGACTAAGGTATTATGAAATTGTATTATGAAATTTTTATAACACGACAGTTGCATTCCTCATTGTTTCACTAGAATAGTACAAGATCATATTAATTTATAATCATTACTCCACTACTTCGCTTACACCAACGGAATTTTATTCATTTTTAGTTTATAATTTTCTACCCTTCTTTTAGTAAGGCCTCGTTTATTCTTAAAACTTACCTAGATTGCAACCGCTAGGGCAGTTAGGCGTACCTAAATTACCTTGAAACGGCATATGGTGGAAACCGGTTATAGGCGGATATTATTGTGCGCTCTGGTGCTAGACTACTGTACTCCAGACATAGTACGGCGCCAGCACGAGACCACCATAAAACGGACAAAAAAGTGGGGTCTGAGTTTTTGTCGGTTTTTTTTGAAAGAAGATGCCGACCTAGTCCGTGGAGTGTTGAGATCCATTCACAATAAATTTGCATAGAAAGGTGACACAAAACATCTGTCATTTGTCAGCACAATGCGTATTTTCCTTGGCACGCGCCCAGTGTTGGAGAGTTGAGTTTATATCGTGTGAGCAAAAATCCCAAATATGAATGACAACACATTTGAACTTATATATTTTTATTGTCAAGGTTTCGACGCTCATTTGTGTCTAGCCTGTCAACTTTAGAAAAATTGTCTTCAGAAGATATTTATACTTTTTGCTGCAATGCCTCACTACATTATTTCTTGTAAATTTAAATAAATTACTAGACTTCATTTATTATCAAGTGTTATACGTGAACTGGTGAGTGGTCACTTTAATTTATTGTTTTGCTCGGATTAATTTGAAAGCTAATTACTGGCAGGCTTTTGAAACACATCGAGTACACCCGCATTCTTATACCGATTATGCAAATGAGCAAAAATTAGAATAAAAAAAAACCGAGCTAAGTTCGAGCAACTTAGCATAAATACGTAAGAATTCAGTTGTCCACGATGCGCTCGTAAACCGGGCGGTATTTCGCTTTCACTCTATATCTAATTTTAGCTCTATATCTGTGTATATTGAATATCTTGTTTATCGCCATCATTTATATAAATACCGTATCTTGGTACCTCTACCGTACAAATATTGTTATATGTATTGCTGTCATTTTGTCCCTCTATTTTTGTTGTTTCTTTGTCCGAGAACGGTGCGAACTATCTTTCACTAATAACAAATCTTTTTATTTTATTTTATATTGCAGATGCGCCAGAAATGAACAACAATTTTTTGCTCGGTCTCTTTTCTCTCCTTACTTCGTATACTTATTCTGTACTGGGAGAGAATATCGTTGGACTTGAAATTCCGAAAGACGCTGTCGGAAGGCCGAAGACTCCGGAAAGGAACTTGAAGTTACTACAGGAAGGGGTGGGAAATTCTTTTGAGCACTCTTACGGTTGGGTTTGATGCTCCCAAAACGATACAGCATCCCCTTACCAATAGGTTTCATGGCGCATTTTTGAAGCATAAGATTTTTCGTATTGTTTTCCAGCTTCAACTGTCACAAGCCTCTGTTGGTAAGAGCTTGCGTTTAGGTCCCAGAAATTGCATTGTACCCATTTACAATTAATTATTATTTATATAAATATTCCAGAAAGTTTTCGGAGTTCGCGACATCCCAGAGAATCGTTGTTATTGTACGTACGGGCACGAGGGTGGCGTCTGCGATTCGAACTTTACTTGTATAAAACATGATCTAGCAGCTTGTTTTCACGCAGTTGAAGAGGTACATTCGTGTTGTTTCTTTGGAAATGTTTTGTGCTATATAACTTATTTCCCCACACTCTATAGGATATAGGAAGCAAGTATTGCATGAAACTCTACACAATTTGATTTCGATGTCTGTATCTTCATCGTGCATTCAAATTGAAGAATTGTGGTACAAGAATTTGTGGCACATCCAATATTAGTTAAAGCGAAGTATCGGCCGGTTTTTGAAACACATCGAGTATACCAGCATTCTTAGGCAGCTGATGCAAATTGGCATAAATTCTAATAAAAAATCGAGCTAAATTCGAGTAAATTAGCATAAATACCTAAGTAATCACTTGTCCACGATGAGTTTCAAACCGCACGGTATATCGCTCTAAAACAATCCAAACACTTTCAGATGTACAACAAAGAGGAGAAGCGTATGGAAACATGGCACAAGTTTGGCTGTGCGCCATTGGAAAAGGGCAGTGATGCCTCACATCTTACGGTAATTTAACATGTCTTGTCCTACAAACATGTTCTTTAGGTTTCAAAAAGTATGGGTTATAATGGGGTTTGCAAGTATGCCGAAAAATTTGTCATGGAAAAATGACTCTTGGAACGATTCTATAATTTCTCATGTTATATATTCATTCTTAGTTCCAAAGTACGGTACCTCGTGTACAAACTTCCAAGGAATTGTTGCATACTTGCAAACCCCATAATACAACGAGTCCATTGCTATAAAGGGCTAATTAGGATTTCAGAAAATTTTCGTGAAAACCGCACATAGCTAAAAACTCGCGATTTCTTCTCCAGAATCCCCCTATTTTTGATTTATCTTTTTTTTTAATTACCAAGCTGCTGGAATCTTAGCTGTTTGAACATGCGACATGCGAACAATTTTCCTATATCCTTTGTTAGCGCGATAGCGCTAACATAGTTTGGGTTTCATCCGACCCCTTTCGCTTTTCACCCCAAATTTTTCTGCTTGTATTTCCAGTGCAATGGCTGGCGTTCCACTCATTTTGTCCCGAAGAGTATTGCCTGTTGTTATGATGGAAATTACTGTAATAAGCACATTGAGCCACCACCGTATCAGGGTATCAATGAAACGGATTGGGGTAAGCTTTACCCTTCATATTATTTTGGGGTAAAGAACAATTTACTTTCGTTCATCTGGATTTTCTTTTACCAAAATGCAGACACAAATTTTATTGACAGATCTTAGAGATTAATTGAGTGAGGATTCGCAATTATCATTTTTTTTTATTAATCTTTCATTCAGCACAATTTTCATTACATTCTTGCCTACGTCTGTCTTTGTCATGTGGTATCATATGTACATGTCCTGCAGGTAATCAAATTGATTTTATATTTCTTTCCAGAAAGTCTCAATACCGAGCGAATCGTCGCTTCAAAGGCTCTTCTTGTATTCACGGGAACCGTAATTGCCTCTATAACAGTTGTCACCGCATCCGCTGTCACTCTTTATTTGTGGATACGATTGAACAGTTAGTTTCTTAAAAAAGGCTCCACATAACGTTTTATTGGCAGCGCTTGTCAAAAGCAGTATTTTCTTCGTATGGTAGTCGTGTTTCTGAAAAGAAATTAAACTTCGAAATGGTCCCTGCAGCACGATTCTTGACCTTACTGTCCATGAGCGCGGCGTGGTGGTGCACCACTAATGCACTAGGAACACAGCTACGAGAAACTTCGCGCGTTGACCACATAGCCGCGAAGAAATTGCAACAATATTCCAAATGCAGAATGTCAAATCTTTGCTAATTATATCGGTCATCTCTTTGCGTTTTTATTTTCGTTTTATTTTCATCCTCGGATGCACACCTTTTGGTGTATTTAATAAATAAATAAATAAGTTTCTTCAGTTTCTCTGTTAAAAACGATGAACAGGAACATAATAGCATAAAAGTTTCCTTTAGAGAGTAAGAAGGCCAAGGGCTGCGACAGGAGCGAGGAGGACCCAATGCTCTGTGAAGATTCCGGGTAACAAGTTATGATTGAAGGTTTGCGAAGTGTGTTTCATAATGAAATATATATTTGTTCAAAAGTACTCACAATGAAATATCCACAGTATTATTCCCAATCGATATACCGAAAACTCTGTAAAACATGAAATGAGGAAAGAAGTCTGCAGTTCTTAATAATTTTATTAAAAGGGATATGATACGTGAAAATTACCGAAAACTCTGTAAAACTTATTTATTGAACGTTCAGAAGTGGGTCCGGTTCCGGAAGAACAACTTTGAACCAGAGGACCGTGGCACAGGATCTTACTCGGATAAAAGTAAGTTGTTTAAAGCGGTAGAACAACTGGTTTTTGAAACCTTTTTTGGATGATGGACTCCCGTGCAGTGTGCGCGGTATTTGCGCGAGTCCACGTTACTATTGATATACTGGCCGTTGTATCGCTTTAAAACTATAATTTCCCGTATTTTTTATATTCTATTTTACAATCTCTTCTTTAATAATTCCTTATATTGATTAATTATTACTAACAAGGAGAAAATGAGAATGAGTCGGTTGGAATACAATGGAAGTCTATGAGTTGTAATGTGGAATTAGTCGATATCGTAAGTCGAATAAATGACGTAAAGAAGTAATAGCGTGACTAGAAGACAGGACACACAACAGTCAGTTTCTCTACAAAGCCTAATTCTAGGTGATCGGTCGCGGTAGATATGGAGAGGTGAAGAAAGCACTGTACAGAGGAAGTTACGTGGCTGTTAAGGTGGGGTTTATCTCAAGTAAAAGTCGTATACGGGAGCAAACTGCATTCCTATGTATTATATGTTATTACATATCTACATGAGAATAGGAGATGTAGTCTCTCTATAATAGACCCGATAATAGGCCAACGTTTGCATAGAATTTACGGGAAGGAGCGCTTTTTCCAACATACTACGTTCTCAGACGCGCAGCGCGGAAATGCGTAACCGCGTCCGCGGAAAAGAGATGGCTTTTTGACATGGGAAAGTCGGGACGCAGTAAAGAGGCTTCTCTGTGTCTGGAATTTTTCAATACAAATTTGCAATTTTTTTCCGCTGACGCGGCCACGCATTTCCTCGCTGCGCGCCTGAGGACCACAGTATATTTCACACGTACCATACAGCTTTAAAATATTTATAACAAAACATGTTTAGACTTTCTATACAACAGACGAAGAATCGTGGAAAAATGAGAAGGACGTTTATAACACACAAATGTTGAATCACGAGAATATTCTCCGGAAGTTTATTTCTTTTTTTTCCCGTCCTTATTTTATTTTCTTGTTAATTCTCGGTATTCTAAGCAGATTCCGATTTAGACCAAATACAAACTAGATCACATTCTTGTCATAAGTTAATAGTATTCTTCAATTTAGATATGTTTCATATATGTTTAAAAAACCTATTGCCCAAAATAAGACCAAAGTCGGGGATGCTGCTACCACACAGTAAATTCTAAGAAAACACTTGAATTTTCAGAATTCGTTGCGGCTGATATTTGCAGTGAGGATTCAATCACTCAAATGCTCCTCATTACTGATTATCATTCATTGGGATCATTGTGTGATTATCTGAGGAGAGAGGAGCACAGTCTATCAGTACAGGAGGCAGTACGACTGGCACACAGGTATACGGTATTCACAGACTCTCTCTCTCTATCTCCCTCTCTCTCGCTTGCTCTCTCTCTCTCTTTTCCTCTTTCCTCTCTTGAAGGTGAACTACCCAAATTGGAAATGCTTTTCTGTGTGAGCCAGTTGGCCAGTAGAATTCTGCATTTGCCATATCTCAACGACCTTATGACTTGTCGAACTATTTTGTAAAATATTGGTTAACTGTAATTGGTACGCAGCGCATGAAATAATAATACCTCTCTCTTTGAGTTCAATCTGTGGCGTGGAACATCTTCACACGGCAGTACACGGGACGGGAAGCAGAAGGAAACCCGAGATCGCACACAGGGATTTGAAGGTTTTTAAAGCGAAATACTGTCCGGTTTTTGAAACGCATCGATCACATCAGCATTCTTATGCAGCATATGCAAATGAACATAAATTAGAATATAAAATCGTGCTAAATTGGAGTAAATTAGCATAAATACGTAAGAGTTCAGTTGTCCGTGATGAGTTTCAAAAACCGACCGGTATTTAGCTTTAGAGTTTTACAAGCCTATTTTCCAGTCAACTATATGAGACCTACAATTAGAATAAATAGGTAATTACTTTATCAACAAGGAGATATATTCCTGTTAACTTGATATTTACATTCCATGTTATTTCAGAGTAAAAACATCATCGTGAAACGGCCTGGAGTGTGTTGCATTGCGGATTTTGGACTCGCGGTTCGATGGTATGTTGTCAGACCACATACAGTAAAAATGCCACTATTCTTGTGACTAAACTTGCATTGAATAAAATTTTTAGGGAAGACAACAAGCTTATCCCGGAGAAAGTGAACGTGCAAGTCGGAACAAGGAGATACATGGCACCTGAGGTGGAGTTTTAGGAAATTTAACAAGATGTCCAGGCCTATTATATTAAGCTTACTCATTGTTCGACTTAGGATTTATAAATTAACCTTCAGTAGCAACAGTTTGCTGACTTAGGATTTATAAATTAACCTTCAGTAGCAACATTTTGCTAAGCGCTTATTTTTCAAAAGGATAATGGTAGCAGACACAGTCTTGAAGAAAGCATAAACATTTAAATTTCAGGTTTTGGCCAAAACACTGAATCCAACGAGTTTTGACCAATTCAAACGGGCCGATATCTATTCGTTCGGTCTTGTCATGTGGGAGATTGTAAGACGTGTCGAGGTGAATATTTTTTCATAAAAAATATGAGATACTAGTTTGGGTATTTTCATCGTAGCTACTTTTTTCTAAAGTGTTCTTCTAGACGTCCTCTCTTACGGAAGAGTCATGCTAGTTGTACAGAGGCCGTATTCACCACTCCGTTTACCCCTGGAGAAAACTGTCTCTCGGAGAAAATTTACCTAGAGAGCGAGAGAATGTCAAAAATTAGCATTCACCACTTTCTCTCCTTCCCCAAATATGCGTGGAGACAGGGGTAAATTGTGACCGAGGTTTGCTCGGGTAAAAAAATTTCCCTTGGAGATTTTTCGAATTTTTTTAGTTATATGACTTTACACTATATTGAATATTGTATTTTTAGAGTTTATAGCATATCTAACTTTAAAAAAAAGCTATTCTGCACTTTGCTTTAGTGCGGATTTTTGGCAGATGAATCTAACAATAGCATGTTTTAAAATAAATACCATGATTTGACCGATTTCTTAGTTTAATTTATCACTGGCAACTAATAAGACCTACTAATTTCCCCCTCATCTTAGCTTCATGTATGTAAGGCTGCGCATTTCTTCGCTATTAGCCCAAAGTTTAGAGGATCAGGCAAGAGTGTGCCTGATACGCCGCAAGGTTTCTCTTGGTTATAAAGGAAACCTCCTCACCTCACCACCCATAGAAAAGCAAAGAGAGAGATTTTGTGAACTACTTGCCTGCTCTTTTTTACGCTTTCCTTTTTCCTACTTATTGCCGAAAATCTGCAGATATTATTAACCAATTGTTCAACTAATTGCAAAGATGTCCCTAATATAGATTCAATCGTTTTGAAACATTTCGCTATGTCATGCGCAAAAAACGAAAGTAAAAAAATTAAGAAAAATGGGACAATAAAGGATTAAAGTTAAATATAGTACAATCTAGACACTTGCAAAGTAGAAAAATAATGAAGCAATGAAAATTAGAAGTTAAATATGACAAAACAAAGTAGTTTACTCCATTATTGCATCATGCTTTTTCAAAATGGCACAGGAAAAAAAATAATCTCTAGTCAAAAATTCTCCATATGCAAAATTCCACGTGAATACGTTTGCAGTTCGGACATAGGTAAATTTTCTCCAAAGAGAGGGGTAAATCCTCTCTAGAGACAAGTTGTCTCTAGAGAAATTTTACCCTCGAGTGGTGAATACGGCCTCAGGATGAGTAACATCAGTAACATGCAAATTCAATGACGAATTCAATAATTGAACTTGTAGAGTACAAATGATTACGAGCCAATCATAATATGCAAATTCAATAATTACTCACACGAATACTCACATAAATTTGCTCAAGATAATTAAAACCATGGCCATTCAATTGATGCTTGTCAGCCTTTCATCATATTGATGCACACATTTTATGTGTTAATAAATATTTATTTAATAATTGAAATTGTAGTTTACAATTGTTTACGACCCAATCATACTATGCAAATTCCAGTGGGTCCCCAAAGAGCAGGAGGCCGCACTAGGCGAGTCCAGTGATTCTTCAGGACTGGGCGATTCAGAGACTTCTGAAACCGGGCCGAAGATGCACATGCACAAGACTAGCATGGATATGGTAAGCAATTGCAAGTCAATGGGATTCCTTTGCAAAATAGAACATCTATATAGTCTTTCTCGTTTCACGTGTTTTTTTTGTGTGCGTTTGCAACGAAGTGTAAATCCAAGTGAAGAGTTCCGAGCTCTGGCGCATTCTCTATTAAACCGAAATACCGGCCGGTTTCTGAAACGCATCGTGAACAACTGAATTCTTACGTATTTATGCAAAGTTGCTCGAATTTAGCTCGATTTTTTATTCTACTTTATGTACATTTGCATAAGCTGCATAAAACTTCTGGTTCACTCGATGTGTTTCAAAAACCGACCGGTATTTCGCTTTAGAATCTCTAACTGTTTATTCCCGCTTTGGTTCACATAATGAGACGTAATCCCTTCGGTCCTGCCTGTTTATTTGAACAGTTGAACATTTATTAGCATTACAGCACACACTCGCATAGGGTGGAAAAATACAAAAGTACATATGAAGAGTGTAACAACTTATCCATAAACGAGAAGTAAAATTTTGGACGAATAATTTCATTTTTTTGTTCCTAATGAGAAGTTAGAAGCTTTGTTTGCGTCGCAATAATTGTATCCGATATCTAAAAATGTGTTATCCAGTCCCGTGCCCATCCCTATGTGCCTCCATTTGACGGTCTCGTGCAGAACGATCCATCACTGGAAGAAATGAAAGTAAGTTCTATAATAATTTGTAAAAATGTGATTTTTTTTTCAATAATAATTTGTAAAAATATGATAAAAATCACATCCATTCACTAATCACTAGCACAAAAGTAGTGGTATCTTCAAAAATCTAAGCCGTGACGCTGAAACAAGTTTAGAGTGCAGAAACAATATTCTGAAGTCTTGGACGTGAATATTTAAAACTAAAGAACTAAAAATTAAAATTTAAGATTCTGGTATGCGATCAAGGAATGCGCCCACCCATAGAGGACGAGTGGCGGAATGCGAAAAACGTGAGGAATTGAATTTAAAGCGAAATGCCAGCTCCTTTGGAAAATTTGCATATGATAAGCAAATCCTATGTATCCTATGCTAATTTTGCGCGATCGTCCACGGCTATCGCGCAAAATTAGCATAGGATACATAGGATTTGCTTATCATATGCAAATTTTCCAAAGGAGCTGACATTTCGCTTTAAAGAAGGAGGCTCACGAGTATGAAGTGCTCAAATAGTTTCCTTTTATCGAAAAATGATGGTATTTTATTTTTTTTTTTTATTAAATAACACCGAGGTGTGCATCAAATAATATGATGAAGAGAAAGCAATGTAGATATAACGTAACCAGTTGTACTGTAGTCGATTAGCAATCGGGTAAAAGAAAAATGTGAAGGTGTATTATCATACTCTTGGTCTGCTCATACTCTTGGTCTGCTTTACATAGTTTTGCAAATATTTCCCCAAATCCTTTGTTATATGGGCGACATTGTATTGTTACCTCAAAAAAAAATGGGCCACGAGATAAGAACTTCGCAATTGGGCTTAGGTAAAAGTAACTATTACAACTGAATCTCAAAAACTAGCACAGTGAATACCCTCCACCCGCAGGCAACCTTATGCGCTACAATAAAATGTCGCAGCGCCGCAAATGGCTTTTAGTGGATAATCCACTTGATTTTGGGAAACTTTGCAAAACTATGACGAAAAAAGAAAGGCACAAATAACAAAGCACAGTGTTAGAATAAAGACCCGCATCGATATATCCCGCATAATGTTTACAAGAAAAGAACCAATCGAACAATGAAATACATAAAGCGATTAAACAAAGATTTGTAGTTAATTCTTCTTCGTAGACAGAATAATAGCTTCTTCTTCTTCGTAGTCGAAATCAAATACCAAGGGTAATATGGGTTCCCTACCAGTTCATTCCATAAACTAAACGAATTATCATTAACGATTCAAAGTAAGGGTATACTCTCGGAAGTTGGATGTTACATCATTTATTTCTAACATCGTAAGTAGATCATTTCTACCATCATTTCTATCCATTGACTTTAAACGCCGACTAAGAGATTTCGAAACTTGGTAATTGTAAAAGTTTGTCTGGGAGTTTGTTTAGCCATTTAGCCGTGCGAATAAAGAAACTGTGATAATAAGGATTCAGTTTTGAGAAGGGTACATGCAATTCAAAAGATGAAATACGACCTCTAGTTGGTCTCCAAGCATAGTATTTACTAAACGAGGTGGAGAGTTCTCCCTTGAGTAACTTGAATGCAAATACAAGGTCTTGCTTTATACGTCGTTGTTGCAGAGATAAAAGGTTAAACTTACGTAGCCTTTCGCTATAGCAAGGGATCGGAGATTGTCCAAAACATTTTTGAAAGATAATGCGCGTAATACGGGCTTGAACTTTTTCAACTTTGGTTATGTCTTTCTTTAAGTAAGGGCTCCAAACAACGCTTGCAAATTCAAGGATTGGCCGAACATATGTTTTATATGCTTTCAAGAGTATTAAAGGATTTCTCTGTTTTATGGTTTTGTTAATCGCAAACCAGGCTCCCATTCCTTTAATACACATTTTGCTTATATGATCAACGTATTGCCAATTGTTTTGCACTTGTATGCCAAGATCTCTAATTGTACTAACCGAACCCAATGCAAAGTTTTTCACTTCGTAAACATATTTCATGTTATTTTTTTCCAAGATATAATACACTGCATTTTGATTCGGATAATTCGATTTGCCAATCATTGCAAAAATCTGATAGAGCGTTTAAAGAGATTTGAAGTAATTTATGTGCCTCTGATGCATCTTCTCTTTTGTATTGACAAAACACTTTACAATCATCGGCAAAACACCTTATTGAAATGCTCGGCGAAGTTTTTACTGCCTTTGGGAGGTCGGATATATAGAGTAAAAAGAGTAGTGGCGCTAAAATTGAACCCTGTGGGACCCCAGAGGGCGCTGCGAATTCACTTGAAAAGGTGCTATTATTTATTTTAACAGAAAAGGTTCTCTGAGAAAGAAAATCCTTTATCCATTGAACAAGTTGTTCAGGGAATCCCAATTTCCGTAGTTTGAAAACCAATTTTGAGTGGACTACCTTATCAAAAGCCTTTGCTATATCCAAATAGACTACATCAATCAATTCCCCTTTTTCGTGAGAAGGAAGCCAGTTTTTCTGGCAATCCAACATCTGTAATTCTACAGATTTTCCTCTAATGAACCCATACTGCTCTTCTGGTAAACAGTTTAGTTTCAAAACAAAACGATTTATTTGATTGAGGACAATCATTTCCATTGTTTTACATATAGCGCTATTTATGGATATTGGCCGAAAATGAACTGGGAGGGTTGGCTTTGAGATCTTTGGCACTGGGGTAACAATAGATTTTCGCCAGTTTGATGGCATTTTACCGGTCTCAATAGAAAGATTATAAATATAGGAAAGAGGTTCCGCCAGTTCTCTTTTCAAAGATTTTAAGAAATATTGCGGTATTCCATCAGATGTAATAGAAAAGGAATTCTTTAATTTTCCCAAGGCTTTATACACTTCATCCGGATAAATAGTAGGTATTTTATGATTTCTGTACGTAGTAGACTTTGTATGCATATATGGCAACCACCCATTATCATTTGTAAAGACAGATTTAAATTGACTCCCAATAAGCTCAGCTTTTAGCTGATTGTCATAAACAGTATCTTGTGAATTTGGATCAGTGATTACCCCAATATTGCATTTTCCCTTTATACGAGCATTCACATAAGAAAAGAACTTTTTCCCGAATTTATTATCAAAAATTTTCTTTTCCCTGTGAGCGAAAAACTTTTGGAGCGCCTTTTCTAAATTGCAGTTTATGTTTCTCATGATAGCTGAGTTTGCAACCGATGGATTTTGTCTATTGATAAGGAATAAACGACGTTTATGATAAAGCATATTCTTTATATATGCAGGAAATTTTGTTATTTGCAATTCATGATACCTGATTGGGACAAATTCTCCTATTAAATAACGGAGATACTCAGTTAATTTCTGTTCCAAATCATTTACATCAAGATAATATCCAAAGAAGTTTTCCCAATCTATTGATAAAGCTCTCGTGATTGAAGACCAGTCTGCATTTTTGAAATCAAGAATTGGTGTTCTCTTAGATAAAAGACTGGGTGAAAAGTTTACATTGAAAGTTATTGTATTGTGATCAGACGTACCAATGGCGGGCTCTACATTTAGCTCAGTTATAATATGAGGAGAACTGGAAAAAACATGGTCAATTATACGCTGTTTCACGTGTTGGTTGATTCACAAAATAGGCCCAACCCATAGATGTGACAAATTCACCGAAACCCTTTTCTTTAGCTGATTTTGGAGCGGGAGAAAAACAATCGTAGTGAATGTTGAAGTCGCCAACTACTATAGTTTCCAGGCCACAACTGCATAGATTTATGATTTCATCATATAAGCTAGTATCAGCCACTGTTGTGCAGCCCGGCAAGCGATATATAATTACGAAACGTATTTTTGTAAATTTTACTATGTTCTCAAGATCCAAACATAGCACTTCGTAATTTGAATTACTTATGCTTTTTTGCTCTTTGCAAGTAATATTTGGATTTGTGAGAGCACAAATACCACCACCCCTTTTAGATGTACGATCCAGGCGAAATACGTTATAATCCAGCCCATCAAGTATTAAAGAACTACCTATGTCTTTTCTTAGCCAACTCTCTACACATATAAATAAGTCAGGATTCTTTTGTGATAAATGCAACTGAACAGACGAAAGATTCTTTAAGACGCTTCTAATGTTACAATATGATACCAAGAGTGACAATTCATCCCTACTTTGACAATTTAGTTTCCCTGGCGATGAAACTGATTGTTTTGGTTGGAGAACCGGGGGTTTTGCCAGTTTTGAGGGATGGGTCTCTGCATGGCCTCATTTGTGCGATCGGCAAATTGCGGGTCGTTTTTCCACACAAGTTTTGTATCGCGCAGTTGATAAAGTTGGCCACCCAGAGAATTGAGGTAGTCCTTCTGATCGCGCAACTTTTTGAGGTTTTGGCGCTCTTCAAAAGAGATGCTGGGACGAATGTAAAAATTTGCCCATTTTGAATTTCGAAGCTTATGCTTCGTCGCGAGAACCCGTCCAACAGAATTTCTCGTTGGCATCTCGACCTTCCAAAGGAACGAGTTCATTTTAAAAATGCACGCTGGAGACTCTGGAATGTCTAAATGTTTTAGAAGCGTTTTAACCTCATAAGCCACCTGATTGTCTTCAGACACTTTCGCACGCGCAACTGCTTCCGCCTTATCCTGGCTGGATACAGTATTGGGATAAGTGTTTGGTGGGTACCTTGGGGCCTGCGCGTACACATGCTGTGGGATATTAAAGACGAGCGAACGGAGACGCTTCTCCTCTCGCACTGCTTGCTGCATGCACGGCGCCGTGCCATTCAGTACTGTTTTGGTGACCTCCAACATTTTAGCCACCGCAGTCAAAAACTTAGAAGCTTCATTTGCAGTCAAATGAAGTCCCTCCGCGCCAAAACCATTCTGAATGATATCCGTGATATCTTTCTCTTCCATACCAACAACCTCCACTAAAGCTTGCTTCTTAATTGGTCTCGATGGTGACTGTGAGACATTTTCATTACTATCTGCCCGACGTTTATTAGCAGAACGTTCTACCTCCATTGGAGTCTTTAGACCTTGATCGGCCATTTAAAGGGGTTGTATCAGTAAATTCAGAGAAATGAACTTACTTTGGATGATGTCGCAGAGCACCCTGATGTCGCAGAGCACCCTGATGTCGCAGAGCACCCTAAATTAAATTCCGAAAGATATGCTTTACAAAGAAAAAGGAGTAAATCAATATAAAACTAGGAATTCTAATAAAATTTTGGATTGTAGTAAATAGTTGATTTCCATAGTGGGCACGCAAATTTACAAGTCATTTTGCAAGCCAGCACATGCCCACCATGGAAATCAACTATTTCCTACGATCCAAAATTTTAATAGAATTCTTAGTTTTATATTGATTTACTCCTTCCAATTAAAAGCTTTTGCTTTGTAAAGCATTTGTGTACGATAGGTTATTTTATTTGACTTCGAGTTCTTAGATTAATTAATTCCTCCAAACTAAAGCGCTGAACCTTATAATACTTGTTTTTTGGAAGATAAACCCATTGTCCTTCGATAAAAGGAAACTATTTGAGCACTTCATTCTCGTGAGCCTCCTCCTTTAATAACATTTTCTTTGCAAAATTTAAAGACTCGTGATGCGAAAAGTTACGTCGATTCTTTCTTTGAGATAACAATTTTTAGAAGTTTTGGTAATTATTACTATGAAAACCGCATTACATAGGATTTTCAGTTGAACGTAATATCGTAGTGCGAGCACAATAACGAGAAGTACTTCTTCTTTGTTGAATTGTCAGCATAACAGTAACTCCCATACAAAATAATAATTAACATTTTATTTTAAGGAAGCCATGTTCCGTATGACCAGTCTCCTTATGGACTGTTGGCATGAACGACCCTCGTTCCGTCACAGTGCGCTCAAAATAAAATTCGAGTTGAACAAGATCATAGATTTACTCAATAGTCAGGTTTGTGTTTCTTTTTAATGAAGCTGCGCACAAAACATTTTAATCGATTATTTTACGTAATACTGTGATCATTTGCTAGTAAGCGTTGTGGTAAAAGTAGACTGTGCATACTTTGGCACAATATGAATAACCAGCGTCAAAATTACTCTAAAGCAGTATTGTACCTACTGGGAAATTTGCATATGATACGCATTTCCTATGTATCCTATGCATTTCCTATGTATCCTATGCAACGCGGCACCAAATTTACATAGGATATGCGTATCTGTAAATTTCCCAAAGTAGGTGTAATACTGCTTTAAGGCGACATAACAGCCGACTCTTGAAAATAATTATAAAAAAGAGTATGTTTTCAGAAAGCGTTGACGAATAATAAGACGCCCGAAAACTGCGATATTATATGCAATAAGGATGGTGGAATAGGCACAAACACCTACTCAACTACGAATTCGGAGAATAATATGCAGATTATGCAATCTTATACATGACCATAAGTTTTTCTTTCTTTATTTTTTTATTTTTTTTTTAACCGGACTCTTACTTCTTTCTAGCATAAGAAGTGTCCGATGCAGTTAGATATCTAGAAAAAGAAATGCGAAAAACTAACTTTAAAAGGGATACAGACACTCTAAAATGTTTTCTTGTCACAAGTTTATTTCCTTTTTATGATTACATTTCAGTGCAGTTTGCAGTTACAGTAGTGCTCCGTGTTTTGGGTACATCAAGACGTTATGCGTATTTGTTTGTTGCTTCTTCTCATTCTTCTATTATTCTGTACCTTTGTGCAATGTATCTTTTATCACTCGTTAATTTAATGCTTTGAAAATAAACAACTGCTCAATAAGTGTGGATTTTTGGATTTTTGTACAGAAATGAATCGTACAGAAATGAATCGTCTACCTGTGTGAGGCCGTATTCACCACTCAAGGGTAAACATTTCTCTAGAGACAAAACTTTTGGAACGCATTTTTCGGGAAGGAGAGTGAGTGGTGAGTGCAAATTTTGTGACATAATCTCGCTTTCTAGGTAAATTTTCTCCGAGAGACAGTTTTCTCCAGGGGTAAACGGAGTGGTGAATACGGCAACAAAAAGAGATATAATTGTTTTGCTCGTCATTATACAGGAAAATGGAGTCACAACTACAGAAAACCCATGTTTTCCACCAAACGCCCTTGGTGACCGATAGCTGACCATTTGGTTCGGCAACCACTTCGAGACTATTTCGTGACCATATGCCTACAGCTTCGGAGAGAAGATAACTTTTGCGTTGTAAAGGTGTTGGTGTTGGCATGTGTGGAAACAAAGGCCCCTGCACCCAAGTTACGGACGATCTGTTTTTGCTGCATGCACCTCAAAATGTTGCCACAAACAAACCAAGTTTTCTTGAGCAATTCTCTGCCTTTTTTTTAAGCTTATGATTTAGTCCGCAGTCAAAAGAAAGCCTCTTAGTTTTGATTTTTTCGTTTTCAGAGAAAGTCTCGTATGTTTCTCGATACGATGCCAAGTTTGTAAACTTCCCTTTATTCATTTACTACATTGTTCCCACTTCCTCTACTAAACAGACAGACTTCCTCTACTTCCTCGTGCACTCTCTTATCCTTTACACACTTTTCAGAAATCTCTCGCAACATTCTTCTCTGCGTCTATTTCCAGTATAACACAGATAGACACTCTCTCGTCAGCTGTATGACCCTCTAACGAGGGTGGTATTTTGATTGAGAAAGTTTGAAGCATCAAACCAAATCTTCACTCATGATATATATTTATGCAATTTGATTTCGCGCCTCCTCCAGTAAAGAAGCCACAGAGAATAACAAACAATTTTGATGACCCGGCCCAAATACGTTTATATAGAATATAGTTACGAAAAACACCCTCACTGATTTTTAGACTTTTGAAAATCGTATACCAATTCTTGTATCTGTTGTTTGACTATATTTGTTTAGCTTGTCAACCTTTCATCATATTGATGCACACATTTTATGTGTTAATAAATATTTAATAAATATTTAGTGAGATATAACTGCCGCTTTTTGAAACTTATGCTGGACAGCTGCATTCCCAAAGTTTGTATGCTAATCCAAATAATTAGAGTAAGATGTTGCGCAGTATCGCGCAGCAATTTGCATACCCTATAGAGGAATACAGTGTCCAAAATACTTTTCAAAAACCGGTTGTTATACCGCTTTAAGAACACAATTCTTCTTCTTTTTATTCGATGTCTTCAATTTCAATAGTCGTTACAATAAACGATCTTCAGTTTTCATGGAAACCCGTTTGAGAACTTTATGCGGCAAATTTGCATGCAGAAGCCATTCAAAGACTGATGTAAAATATATATCTGGCTAAAGCAAAAACACCGGCTGCAATAAAACCTAATCGTACTTTATTTTGTAGAATCAGCTAGAGGCGGCCCACCACTAGCCATTCTATCTCAGATCTTTTGCGTATTTTGTGTATATATTAGTAAGAATACACTTAGAATAGCCACACTCCTTTATCTCATGGACGGTGGCCAAGAGCGTGTGCTCTTGGACAACGTGCACACAAACCTGGTGTTAGTAATAACATGTGTAAGTGTAAACAACATAAGTTAAGGAAGTGAAATATATCTAAAATGACTACCTACAAAATGTCACAAACACCAAGTATTAATTGATTAATCACTTGCTAGCTTCTCCTCACGTACGATCAGTATTTCCTTCCGGGTTCTATTTCCAACCTCAACATGGTGGACTATTTTTTATCAGTTATATTGCATTTAGTCAATCAATATTTATTTTCCTAGACGTATTCCTTATAACCCACATTCTTATGTTTTTTTCTTCAAATTTTCTATTCTTGTCTGAGCACGCTTGCATATGATACATGGAAATTCATTTATCCAACAGTTACACAAACCACGTACAATACTGCTTTAAAGGCAAAATGTAACATTTTGCAATTGCAGACCGACTTTTTATGATCAGATAGTTGTAAGAATAAGGATTTGGAGAATGTGCGAGGAGAGAACGGGAGTGGAGAGAGAGAGAGAGAAAGATAGAGAAAGAGAGAGAAAGAGAGAGAAAGAGAGAGAGAGAGAAAGAGAGAAGATATAAGAGAAAAAGAGAGAGCGAGAGAGAGCAAGAAGAGAGAGAGAGAGAGAGAGAGATGTAAAAGAGTAATATGGAACGCAACAAAGCAATTCGGATGGCAAACTGATTCCTCCAATTTGATTTGAATCGTGCTTCCACCACTGATTTCCTGAACTAATCTCACGTTTAGAAAGGGATTCGCTCTCGCTTCTCCACTCTCTCACTTCTAATGCTTTCTCTTTCTCTCTCTCTCACTCTCTCTCTCTCTCTCTCTTTCTCTCTCTCTCTCTCTCTCTCTCTCTCTCTCTCGTTCTTATATTGTGGATACCAAAAACCATAATGGAATAACTACGATGTACCTAGTTTATAATGATAACCGTAATTATGTCAATTATGCGGATTTGTGCGATACGTGATGTTACTTCCTCTTTCGCTTCCTTTTTATATCTTTTTACTATGGATGCAAAAGATAAAGATGTAATGAGTATGATTGTATGATGTCGCATATAGTTATAGTATTTCTACTCACATCCTTATTTATAAATCCTTTTTTCCAGTGGTTTACTTAAAGGGAATATGTATGCCCTTTTTGAAGTTAAGCTGTATTAATAGAATGTGTGTTCCTCATTAAGGAAACAACAACAAAAATTGTTAAAAGTTTCCCATTTAAAAGAAAATGATTTTCAAAGTTCATCTTTTCCATAGTAAACGCGTTGCTTGACCCCCTGGCTTACACGGCAGTGCTGATGGAGCAAAAAATTTTGCATATGTGTGCATACATCGGCATATAGCATGCAACATCGACATGTTTGCATGCAAATGAGAATATTCGAATTTACATATTCAGTCGCCTACTTAAATTCATGTCTGGTGTGGAAACCCTAGTTTCGCAGTTGTTTTGCTCATTTTGAGTGCCTACATATTCCCTTTAAACAACGGGTACGTGCTTTTTTACGAGATCACTTTTTTTCTTCACACAAATATCCAAAGACTAAAAACCTGACTACATATAAGTATACACGATGCCACGTTGGTAGTGCGCGGCTTGATGCTCAAAGATAATCCCCACGCTCCCAGCAACAGCTAGGATTTCCCTCCTTAGGTCTCTCTGTTGCACTCTCCCTCTCTCTCCCTCTCTCTCTCCCCTATCTCTCTCTCTCCCTCCCTCTCCCTCTCTGTCTCTGTCTCTGTCTCTCTCCCTCTCCCTCTCTCCTGACGATTTACTTCTTTGATTAACTGCACACTTATTAATCGCCTTCCTGACATGCGCTCTACATTTTCAGTTAACTACGCAAAACTTAATCCGCTCTCTATCTATTTTCTAAGAAAATCAGGAACAAACAAGTAGAATCTGTAGGGTTTGATGGCTTCAATATAAGCTGCAATGCTGCTATTGCGCCCAATTTGAAGGCAAATGCTCCCATTTTACCTATGGCAGAACTAAACTCTTTGAAGGGAGTGTTTCTGACCCAGGGTAATTTCAGTAGAGGAACCGCCGGCTTACCCGCTTACCAGGTGTCACCAAATTAGGTATCTATTTTGTGTGGAGAGATATCTTCACATATATCTTTACATGATTCTTCCACTCTCCTCTTATGCATTCCATCTTCTACGTGTCACTTTACTTGAGCGAGCTCAGATTTCAAGCAATTAGTTTTGGATGCTGGATTCAATATATCAAGAATGTTTTTCGTTGGATTCTATTGATTATCATAGTTCATAGTAGCTATTAGAGACCTTCTTATGATACTAACCCCGCTCTAATATATCTGCTCTATCTCTCTCTCTCTCTCTCTCTCTCTCTCTCTCTCTCTCTCACCCTTTCCCTCTCTAGACAAATCCACCCACATCATAGTCTAATTGTCGTGTTGTCAGTCATTATTTTTTTCTGGACTCGACCACCATTCATAGAACATGTCACCATGTTTCATTTTCAGGGGTTGACTTGGTTTTTCACTCTCTTCCTCCCCTCTCTCTCACTCACTCTTTCTCTTCTCTTGACCCTCTCTCCTCTCTTTCTCTCTTACTTTCTTTCTCTCTCTCACTCTCTCTCCTCTCTCTCTCTCAATATCTAACCTAATCGTGTCCAATAAGCTGTCAAAAGTCAAAGGTAAAACGCGCAATTCATTGGATTACGCTAATCCCTTTTACTTGTTGATTTTCAAAATTGATTTAAACTTATCAAGTAATTTCCACTTAGTTTTAACTTGTGACACGTTGGTATATTTTTGGCTTACAGCAGAAAGTTAATTCTCTCATAATTTTTATACACAAACGTTCCACGTTCCATAGCTGTAGATGTAGACTCTACCGACGTCTTGTCTTATTGTGTTCGATAGTGAACCTCACACTCCCTAAACCTAAATATTCCTCTCGCTTGTTTCTGCGCACAGTTAGATGTCTATTCATCGAAGTCTTCAAGTATTGTCACGATACTATATCTGATCTGATTATCTGAGTATCTGATTAGTCTTCTTGAGCAGACAGTATGGTAAGTTCACCAGACATAGTTAGTCATTGAGTATAAGTTTAAGTATAAGCTCCTCGAATTCCTCGAAATGATGACAGACATATTTAGTAAATCTGTTACTAAATCTAATGGTAAGCCTTTTCTGTGAGAGGGTGAGAATTAGAGAGGGAGAGAGAGTGAGAGAGAGACGAAACGAGAGATAAAACGGAAGATTCCGAATAATTGAATTACTTGAGACAAACTTCATTTGCACTTTGTTTCAAGGAGACCGCGCATCTTTTTCTAGATTTCTGTTCTTTCACTATTAGTTAGATTCTTCTTTTTTTCCTGATAATTTCGGCCCTAGTATGTACTTACTGGTGCTTTTGATTGAGAACGGAAATGTGCAAATTAAGGATATGAAAAGTCTAGATAATTCTAATTTCCTGGTAATTATATGAAGCGATTAGCGGAAATAATTAAATGTAACTGTAAAACTCGATTTATGGAGAATTTGCTCCTTGAAGCTTCAAGCGAAATACCGGCCGGTTTTTGAAACGCATCGGATAGCTGAATTCTTACGTAATAATGCTCGAATTTAGCTCGATTTTTATTCAAAATTTATGTTCTTTTGAATAAGCTGCATAAGAATGCTGGTTTACTTGATTTTCAAAAACCGGCCGGTAATTCGCTTTAGAGTAAAACTTTAGAATTTAGCCAGGCCAGACTGAAACATACTCTGCGCGCAAATGGAGCACCAACCGCGCATGCTTGTCAGCTTCTGCCATTTTTTTGCGCGCGGACACGGTGCCAAAATATCTTTATTTTTTTGCTTTGTTTTGTCGTCTCCCTTGTAATCAACGAAACTCAAGAGTTGCGCGCGGCAACAGTTTGGGGGTGTTTCCCGCAAAAGAATTTGATGCGCGCCGCAAAAGTTTTTCCACCGACTCTGGTTGCCGTTTTGGTGCGGGAAACACCCCCAAACTGTTGCGGGAAACACCCCCAAACCGTTGCCGAAAAGGTGCGGAAAAGGTGCGGGAAAAGTAGCAACTGCAAAAAGAAAGCAGCGTGTTGGATTCGAACCTAACACTCTTGTTAGGTACTTTCTCTAAACAGCGCCTTAGACCACTCGGCCACACAACACATCTGAGACCAGTGCTTGCGGAAAAATATTAGTACAAGAACTTAACTTACGGCAGATCCTCCGAGCGCTTTCAAAAACGTTGCCGAAAAGGTGCGGAAATGGTGCGGGGCGCAAGTTGCGCCCCGCACCATTTCCGCACCTTTTCCGCACCTTTTCGGGAAACACTTTGCGCGCCATTTCTATTCCGCGCGCATTTTGTTTCCCATTCCTTTGCGGCGCGCATTTTGTTTCCCGAAATGTTGCGGCGCGCAACTCATCGGCTCTCAGTGATAGTTTTTAATGAAGGATACACATTAATACTTCTTACTATATTTGAGCTTAATCTAGCCAATTCAATGAAAGTCGATCTTTGATTAACAATAAAAATAGAAGAATGACATTTATAGTTGCCTTTGTCTGAAACATTCAACCTTTCTACAAAAACTAGATTCAAGCAGATTAAACCTTTTTGTGTTACGTTATGATACATCACGTGTACCTGACTTATTGTTAGTAAAACTCTGGGAAAGTACGATAGGTCTGGTGCGCGGCGGAAAAAACCTCTCCCAGTCTTCGCCAGACTGTCGCCAAGTTTTCCCGGCGAAAAGACGGCGCACTGACCGGACTAAAATGCGAAAATCGATGCAGAAACACATAAAAAGGGCGCGCAGCGCTTTCGCCCAATCTGCGCCTGGTTTTCGCGAAAGGGTAGTCAGTGCACTGGCCGGACCACTGGTTGTATGAAACATTTCATTACTACTTGTTTTGATATATTTTATTTGATTTTATTATATGTCGTGTACCAGTTTGAAAAAACCCACTCTCATCTAGAATGCGCTTTCTAACTCTTTTGCTGTCTGATTCTCTTCCCTCAAATGTGTCTCGGCTGGCCATGTAATCACTTCTATTCAATTCATTTTTACTCCAGTAATCTCACCCATTTTGACATGCGGAGACCAGTCCAGAGTCCAGACGAAGACGAAGAAAGACCTTGTGCTTTTTTCAAGAGCACAAGTCTTTCCCCATTAGCACAAGCCCATTTTTATGCGAGTTTGATGTTCCCAGTTTGATAAAAGCTATAGAATACGGTCCTGAAAGTATAGTACAACGGCCATGTACCTTGTTTCAAGACGGAACCTGGCGTTTTATGAAAAACCTTTTCAAAAGATTTTCCCCGTACGTCTCATATGATAAATATAGTGTTTTGTTAACGTGTTTTTTAAAGTTCAAAGTGTGAAATAACCCGTTTTCTGGATGAGTAAAAGTGCGAAATGTTTAATGTGAAATGTAGCCTAAAGCGGATGTTTACTATGGAAATTGTACTACTTGGGGCAGACAGCTACAAGGAAATATGCAAGTACTAGTTGTACTAGATATGTTTTACCAGAAACACTTATGTTTCAAAATTTTCCTTGCCATGTATTTCTTTCTTTTCGAATATTTTCATCAACGGCCATGTGAATTGTTCACCGTCAAGCTCTTCCATCATACATACATACATTTAGTTGTAAGATATGAACTAGATTTTAACTTTCCCTTTGTTCAGAAAACGGAACTGAAAACTATGATTTATTGTCAGACATTTGTTATTTCCCTTTATCGATGTTCAACACCGCTAAATTAAATTGTTCAGCGTTACGCGATTCCCAACCACGATAGGTTCTTTTATACGTAGAAAGAAACATTTCTCTGTCTGATTTAAATCCTTTAATTTTCTTCCGCTCAATTAAAGCAAAGGACTCTATAATCGTATTGCAATCTAAAAGATCTACTTTCAATTTTATTTGTTTTCCTTTTTTATTTCACTGAACAACGTTCTTCAAAGATTAAATGTATCCAATGCTTGACACAACTCAAGCAACTCTTTGACGATATTTAAAGCGGAATACCGGCCGGTTTTTGAAACACGTCGTGTGCACCAGCATACTTATGCATCATGCAAATGAACATAAATTAGAATGAAAAAATCGAGCTAGATTCAATTCTGCTGTCAACGATGCGTTTCAAAAAAAAACGGCTGGTATTGCTTTAAAGAATGAGAGTTTGCAACAAAAATATTCATTAACACTAACGCGTATTAAAAGAATTCAAAAGATTTCAGTCCATTTGCTTGAATTGAAATACCGTCGAGAGCGGATGGCTCACTACATTGAAGAAAGTTGTGGCGTGAAAATGGCACAGTTTTCGCGCGCAGCATGCCGCTTCAATAAGGTGTTCCACACTTGCAAGCCATAACGTAGCCGCTTGCGGGCCAACTTTTGTATACTCCAACCTACAACCTGAGACTATTGACTGCGTTCAAAAATCACCCAGAAGATAACTATTTTCATATTTAAATCCTACTGCTGATTTAGAAAATCACGTATGAAATTAGCCGTATAATAAAATCAAAATATGAGGATTGCGGAAAATTTTATAAAGTTACCTTTGCACTTTTCTCTGAGTTCTCTCAGTTACCCTCACTATCTCGCGCATTCAAATCTAATTGCGAATTCAGCGTCAACTTTGTAATGAAATATTGATGACATGTCCTAATCTTGCCAAATTAGTTTATTCAGAGCAAATTGAAACATACGCGCGTTGGGCACATTTTACGACATAAAAAGAGCTAAAAATGAAGGCTATATGAATATGACGCTAATATTTAGTTCACTAACATTTAGAATTTTTGAGTTGGAGGAACTAGTTAGTTGGTATGAGGGTCAGTAAATACGGAATAAACAACCATTTTATATAAATATGAACTTACGATTCGGAGATTTTCATAAAATCATCGCATGCAACTTTTGAATAGTTAGAGATTTAATTAGATACAGTTGATTTTAATTTAACAAAGTTCTTATGACATTTTCGCATGCAAGCTTAGCGTAAAGTAAGGCAATTTTTGAAATTAACAGTGTTTTGGTTTTGTAGCTTTTTTCCTTTAAAGCGAAATGCTAGCCTCTTTGGAAAATTTGCATATGATAAGCACATCCTATGTATCCTATGCTAATTTTGTACGATTGCCGTGGACGATCGTACAAACTTAGCATAGGATACATAGGATTTGCTTATCATATGCAAATTTTCCAAAGGGGCTAGCATTTCGCTTTAAATGTTGCTATATGCGCGTAGAAGTCAAATTGATACGCGATGTGACAAGTCAGACAAGTGTTATGTTATGTTGTGCTATGCCTCTTCGTTGATTGGCCAATTATTTTGTAGCGTTCTGAAGACAATTACATACTCCGAGAATGTATTTACATGCTATTAGCTATTATAGCAGAAAACGCGCAACTTATTATATGTCCTTATTCATTGTTTTTGTGATATTATTTATATTTAAATATTTATTATGTGTTATCAGCCTCACCATGAGGAACATGTGTTCCATTCGTCCATTGCCAGTATATGTAGTTGTGGGGTGCTATTCTTCCAATAAAACATATTCTTTTACCACTAACAATTTATTTTTTTTCAGATCGAGGTCTCTGCTTCTCTAATCACTGATGTAATATCTCTTCACCTGACTGTCTGCGTCTCCTATCCCCCCGTGCTCTCTCTGCCACCGTCTGATGCACCTGACCACTCTCGACGGAGAGGACGATCTACGAATCCATAATATATCCATTTTACCATCCGACCAATGCGCGACTGAGGATCAGAGGGTGAGAAAACCTTTATAGTCCTTCAAAATCGCGCAATCGCGACACCGTGGCTCAATTTCAATCGGTCAATATCGCTTTATGCAAAGCAGGCACTTTAAGATAATAAAGTATGATCCGAACTTTACTTCACTTTAAGAATACTTTAAGCAGCAGGATATGGTCCGAAATTATCGGCACCCATATTGTTGATGAACCATGAAGTGGTGAAAATAGTCTGAAGAAAGGACAAACTATTTGGTACTGTAGCGGAGTTCCGCTTGCGTGCCGGCACTTTCCAGCGCCGCTTGCGCATCATATCCTTACGTTGAATTCCTGATGTATGCTTTCTGACCATATCTTATTATTCTAAGAATTCTTTAAAATAAGTGTTTGATTGTTGCAGGCTGCCAAGTGTTGTTGCGGTACGGGTTTCTTCTTCGACTTTCCCACTAAAAGATGCGAAGTGTCCGCCAATGTCGGCTTCATGTTCGGAAGATTGAACAACGGATGGAGTCATATGGTAAGTTGCAGATTTTCGTTTTAATAAAATGGGGGATTCTTCTCTCTTATTAGCAGAGCATCCTTTCCAACAGTCGAAGATAGGTTAAATGGTTAGAAAACTATTAACTCATTATCCTGGTATGTTTTTTTTGGCGGGTGTCAGAACTACAGTTCGGCGCGCTTGCTGATCTTTCATTCACGAGATCAAATTGGCAAGCGTTCGTGGTGTAATGGTTAGCATGGATGCCTTCCAAGCATTCGACGGGGGTTCGATTCCCCCCGAACGCATACGTTTTTCATTTTTTTCATTTACATCTCTCAAATCCCCAGTTTATGTATTTGCTTTGTGAGAAAAGGGTGGAATACCTATTTATATTTGAGACTCATGACCGAATAGCTCACGCGGTTCAATCGCCACACAGACCACTGGACCTCACCAGTGCAGATAATTGGTGCTATGGCTATGGGCATCGATTTTTTTGTATTTGTATATCTGTGCAATTGTCTGGCTATAATAGGTCACAAGGTGCAAACAATATTTATCCTACACAATTATTTTAGGTTGTCTACGGTCTTGCCTATCCAATGCTTCTGCTAGCTTTAATCGCTCCCCTCTGTGCCGTGATGCTCGGTATGGGCAAGAGAGAGAAGAGAGAGGGAGACAGACGATTTGTGAGTTTTTCCTTACTTTTTATACTTTCTTAATATTTTCTTTTCTTTCTTTACACAATAACGTAGTTACCTGCGTGAAAACCAGACACTTCTTAAATAGTGTGCGCAACTTCCAAACCTTATTCGCGGCGTCAGCGCCGCACACAACACTGCGAGCGGTCTTATGCGACTAATTTTCTCTTGCGTAGCCTACAATGTTTCGTGTGGAATTAATGATAATCTAACTGCAACTTGTGTAACAGTTCCGTCCTCGAGTAACCTATCGTGGCATTTCCTACGTGAGTTTTTATCCAAAGCATCCCCAACTTACTAGATTTGTGTTCGTAACAGAGAATGAAATATGTGTAGAAAAATGTCGTAAACGATATTTCAACAATAAATTGGTAACCCGGTATATGTGATTACTTGTTCGGAACGCTGTCCTTGTCATACGTTCAATACTCACAATATATGCGGAATTATGAATTTTCCTTGGCAGCTACTTTGGCCAAATTCCGTATGAAAACTTGGCCAAGTTGCAACTTTCCGAAGTTTGCTGGCTTGGAAGCTATGCCCAGACGTCAACAATTTTATAAGATTCCCTTCAAGCTTACGACCCAATGTCCTACTGTATGTATGTGCATATTTTTTATGTGACTACAGTAGCCTTTTCATGAAGACAGTAATATTTAATCTCCGTTTTCCAGCCAAACCCCCTCTATCAAATGATATGGCTTCTCACTTTCTGTGGTTGGGTCAGCGTACTCTCGCCACTGCCGTTTACTGTATGGTATTACATTATTGGAGATGGGACAAGGTGATTTATTCTAATCTATATTATGGAGGGAAGAGTGCGGGAAACATTTCGACTTTTTAGAATTTAGATTTTAGGCGAATTTATTAAAGCGAAATATCGGTCGGATTTTGAAACGCATTGCGGAAAACTGAATTCTTGCTAATTTGCTCGAATTCAGCTCGATTTTTTTATTCTATTTGATGTTCATTTGCATATGCTGTATAAGGATGCTGATGTAGTCGATGCGTTTCAAAAACCGGCCGGTATTTCGCTGCAAAGCCTTCTCAGATTTGGCGTTTTGTCTTTTACAAGCAATCTAGCTAATTGTAAGGTATGCATAGTTAGGTAACTTACCTTATCTTATCTGAGACATTTCAGCGTAAGGCTGTCTTTGTTCATTTATAAAATACGGTATTAATCCCATTTTTATCAATCGTTAATTCCTTCAGATCTCTAAACCAGTCAGTCGTGATGTGTCACTTATTTCGTACAACAATGGAAGTTGTTCCGCATTCAATGGACACAATGATGACGTTGTTTTCGGTGATGCTGGCCGGAGCCAGGTGAGTTCGTTTTATTTAAACCGAAATACCGGCCGGTTTATGAAACACATCGAATAGAGCAGCGACCTTCTGCAGCGTATGCAACTGAACATAAATTACAATAAAATCGAGCTAAAACGAGGAAATTAGCATAAATACGTAAGAATTCAGTTGCCCACGATGCGCTTCAAAAACCGGCCGGTCTTTCGCTTTAAGGGTCGGGTCAGCTTGAAGCTTTTTAGAGAAAGAAGCGGAATTGTCAGTATTCTGAAAACAGCATACAGTAAAACTTACCCAAAACTTATCCCGCCTCCTGGAGGAATTAGCACCTTCACACATAATTCAGTTTTACTTGAAAAAAGTTGGTGGCTTACTTATGTTTTCATCGCATAAGCTACGCTGCGACACGACTCACAAGACACAACTGAGCGATTGTGACTGTTTGATACCGTAGTCTCTCGGGAGTGCCTGCCTGTTAATGAGATTCTCAAATCAAAACCATTTAGAAATAACAAGATTATGTTTAAGATTTCTCACTCAATACCATCGAAACACGCTCAAGTTGCGAACAGTCGAACGTTTTTCGCGGGCCATCTGGACCATAATATTCGTTTGTGTCGGCCTAGGAATTGTACGATTTTTCGAACACGACGCAGCAGTTTATCAGTTTTGCATGGGTTTGTTATATTTTTTTTTCACTAAATTTAACTGAACCCAGGAAATTTAGAAAAGCCTAAGCCTAAGTGCACATCGCCCCCAATAATAAAAATTCCCATTGCACGCAAATTTTTAATTTTTTAATGAGTTTTTGTCAAATCTAATAGTAAATTCTTATTAGAATATACTAGATTCCAACGAAAGGTAAAGATTAAATATTGTTGTAGATAAATATGTTATCGTATGGTGCTAACAATTTTTATATGATTTTACATGCTATATTCAGTATTGAAACCGAGTATCATACAGTAATTTCTTGTCGAACTTCAGATACAGAACCGTACCCTCAGTGGGCAACAAGGTGTATGGTCCGGGACGGAGCACTGATGAATTTAGTAAATCGATCTTTTTGGAAGGTTTGCTAATTATATATATGAATTTTCTGTCCTTGTCGTTATTCTAGTATAATATTATTCAACCGCCCAAAGGAAATTTATTCCGATTCAGCTCTAACTGACTGAGTGAGTAGTTTTATGCCCCTATGTGTTCGCGTTTTTCAAAATCCTTGTTATGTAAATTAGGAAGCATGTGCTGTATGTTGTTAGAAAAGTCGGTCAACAAAAATCATCCAACTTGTAGTGATAGTCATCTTTAGTTGCTAGATGAATCTTAAATTAGTTCGTCATACGTTTCACGATAAGTTCAAGGAGCGTAGCTTATCGTGTTCCATGGTGTTGCGTATCCGAAGTTATATAAATAAAAAGAACTGCGAAACTACTACAAACCTCTGCTTTGCGTTCTATTATAAACTTTTTTCTCGAAGGAAATAAGCGATATTATTTTAATTATTCAGATCTAAGAAGCAGAGTATTTTGGTGCGAAAAGTTAATATCGAACCATAAATTGCAGGTGGCTCTTCCGCTTGCTGATTTTGTCGTACAATTTCTGGTGCCTGGATTGTTATTGGCGCTTCTCCATATTGGATTTATAAGGGAACCGGTTATTGATATGGGAGCATTGACAAGACAGTAAGTCGATTTAGTTATTATTTTGGACTTCATCAAATAGTTAGGATTCTTGCATTTGAATTTAGATATGAAGGCTGACATAAAGAAAATGATTACTTATTCTGACAAACAAATGACATTAATTCCAACCTTTTTCAAAAGTTAAAGTGAAATACCGGCCGGTTTTTGAAACGCATTGCGTACACCCGCTTTCTTATGCAGCATATGCAAACGAGCAAAAATTAGAATAAAAACTAGACCCCAATTAGACCCCACGTTGCATAAATGCATAGGAATGCAAGTACTTTAGATGCGTTTCAAAAACCGGCCGGTATTTCGCTTTAAAGTTGTAAACAGTACCTGCATTCGCCATTTTATGTGACTAGGCACTGTCGGAAATAAGACACTAATTCGCATAGACTTGAGCGATTTTCCCTGCCATGTGATTTTGAGCACGCGTCGTATCGTAAATTGTTTCCCCTTGATTTTTATTTATTTTTTGAATACACCAACAGACAGTGACTCAACACTATAACTTGTTTCTGGTTGTATTTTTGTTTACACACAACGTTATGTACTGTATCACACACAAAATAACAAATAAGTCCGTGAAATTTTATTTCACAAATTGTTTCTTATTTTAACACTTTGTCTTATTCTTACAGTTGGTATCATATCCTGTTCGTGTCCTTGTTCCTTAATTACTCTCATTAATATTAGAAACGTTAATGAGGATAGTAACCCATTTACGTAAGAAAAGATTTCACTGCTATGAGATACCACCGTTCGCGTTTTTGTTCATATTTCTCACGACACTATTTAACGGGACATTCTACGCGAACCTACCAACATTCGAGTTCGGACGGCCCATCCCTTTAAACTTGAAGAATCACACGTTTCATTCGTAACGTCGTTTAGTACTAATGTGATATGTTTATGACACCGCAAATGCAATGAAAAGAACAAGAACTTGATGCTTTTAGTGGAACGCTTTTTTTTCAGTTTTTCTTTTCGAGAAGTGTGTAACAATTGTACTATTACGAATGGGGGAACGGCATTCGAGCATGGTACTAAAGCGCGACTATACGTTTGGCTGTCACATGGTTCGAGCAGATTATTGCTAATTTAACACTTGGATAACATATTCTCTTACACAATTGTATAATATATATTTATATAGATCATTTCGGATTTTACAAAAACCATATATATATTGTCCGTGGAGCATCCGTCTTTTTTACAATGGCCAATAAAAAATGTTTTGCGAAAAATTTAGCACATTTCTCATGACTAATATTATTCTGCAACAATAGGTTGATTTGACCTGGTAGTCGCACTACCATTGAAGACGCAATAATACTTGTCACCATGAATTGATGCATTTTTTATTTACGCAATTTTTATGAGCGAGAGTCAAAATACCTATTTTCCTGAAGTGTATTTGTATGTTCACATTTACACAGATGACCTCCCTCTATTTGTTTTACAATGTTTTGACGGTCATATTTTACAAGTCAGCAGTTTTTTCAATTGATAAGACTTCACTGGGTAGGACTGAGTTCATTTTTTTATTATGAGTCTGATCTTTTCTTTAAAGGGACGCAGTCACTACAAAATCCTCATTTTACTTCGAGTTTACTTGTATTTATTAAAGAATAGAGAAAAATACTTTACCAAATCCGAGTAGTTTGACTCCTAACTCAGTGAGTGAACGACTATAAAATTAGTTCTACAAACTACCGCGGGATTCTTAGACTAGAAATTCGAGTAGTTTTCTTTGTATCTCTTGAGATTAAGCACCCGCTTCCCAGGCCTTCCTGTTCAATGTTTACTTATGAGACGAGTCTTTCTAGTCTTTCATGTCATGAGACTGCTTTGTCTCCAGACACAAGCTACTTCACACCGCAAGCTTAGCACTTGAATATAAGATTTTCAGTTGTTTTTGAAGTTCACCCCTTTCATCATATTAAAATAAAACGTATTAAAAAAGGTGTGCATCGATGGAAATTCACTAACAATTTTTGTGAGCCGGACCCATTGCGGCCCCTCAGATTTCGCGCTCATTTGTTTAACTATGTACATTTTCCCTATAAGCCATGCAACACGTATTGTTCCATCATAGCTGATGTTAGCTTGGCGGAGTCCATAAGCCAGTGTACTCTATTGCTTTGCAAGAATATTTCCATTTCAGTAACCGTTTCGGTCGAACACCCCGGGACCAGACTCGTATTCTGATAACTACTGTAACTGTCTCATTTCTGGTTGTGCAAGTTCCGACGGCATTCATTACAACACTATCGTTAACGATAAATCACTTCCAGAATAATCAAGCACGTGAGTTGTTATGGCTATTGTTATTTAATAATATTAAGATAAAATTAAAATAAGTAGGTCACAATATAAGATGTCATCTTGTCATCCCCGTTCAACTTATGAATTGTGAACACTAACTTTATGCTATTATGCAGCTATATATGATGTGAATCCGCGGTTGCGCCGCACAAATAAAATGTGCGCGTGCAGGTGCTATAGTGCGCCGGCCTGTGGGTTTTTTTTTTGAAGGGGAAGCGGTAGATATAGTGTGAGCCATTGGTGCGCCTACTATATGTACGCCTCGCGCGCGCGCCGCACGCAACGTATGCTCCGATAGCGTTGCATCTTCACAGAAGCCTTGAGCTGTTTTAATTTATTATTTTCATAGTTATTTTTACAAAAATCTGTTTTAGTAATGCTGCTCGCCGTGGTTACTGGTCATCTCCAACCAATGCTTTCCATCACTACAATTGCAGCCAATTGTGCGGCCCTTCTCACGGCTTATTATGTGATTGTAAAGGTGGGAACATTTTAAGTAGCATAATTTTTGGACATATTTATGAAACTCTTATGGATTGAGACCAATTAGAACAGAATCACACCAGTACCAGTTTATGCAATGTAAATAGTGTGTGTAAACTACATGTCGTAGTAAGTAGAAAATGGTAGGCGGAGGTAAAATGACGGAATTGTTGGACAATGAGTTTGTTTAGGACATTTTTAGAAATACTAAATATTCGTTATGATTTATTTTCTTAGGACGAGGATGAAGACGTGGGTGGTTCGTCCAGGAACTCCATAAGTGATACTGAAGGACCGGGAGAACTTTTATTAAAGGGACAACAGCAGAGGCGGAATACTAGGTTGGCAGTTTAATCTACATTACTTTAGTATAAATGCAGGAATCAACCAGAGGAATGGTTCGTACTCAGTTAGAAGTTAGAACCTTTACAAGCCGTGCTCTATCACAATTTCGTGGGCGTACTTCTTCGTGTCTTTACACATAAATAATAGTATTCGCATCTCGGCATCTTGCACCAGACTACAAGAATTGTAATTTTACAAGCTTCAATTTTTTTTTTACGGTGTTTGTATCTTTACGCTTTCCTATCTCTTAGTATGAGCGAAAGGCACCGCAAACTGTAAGTGGTTTGATTTGCGAAATTTGATTCCTAAAGCATGAATCTTTTTGATTTTGCAACATTTTAGCAACTTATGATTTTCGTTCAATGTTATCCAAATATTATTGCAAGGCACGTTATACTAGATGACACATTTTATAAAAAAAAAGTTATATTAAAATATATTACGAAACAAAGTGAAACCACTGCATGTTTCATTATTTATTTCACTTATATAAATAATCGGCCACAACGCATGCTCTCATGTACTACAATGGTGAGCGAGCCTTCTGCGGCATTTTAATTTATAGGTTGTTTGCGTCTGGTTTACAACTTTTAGTGCGCTGCGTTTACCGAGCTCGCAATATTTGCCCGATATAAATCTGGCGCACGCTTCGCGCGCTTTTGGCAAATTTGATTATATATAGAGTGCACCCCTGCTCGGTAGTTAAGTTTATTTCATTTCAGAGATCCCTGCATTATTTTGTTGCTAATTTGCATCAACTTTGGCATTGATTTTCTGAGGGCACTAAGTACCGTATATTAATGAACTTCTTTCCAGGACCTATTTGAGTGTGAGCCATTCGTTCGACACAGGATCAATGAGGTCCAGTCTATTCTCAAGAAAAGGATCTGATTTCCCGACCGATGATATTTTATAAAGTTAGAGAGAGGTTTGGAGAGAGATTCAGAGATGCAGAGATAAAGAGAGAGAAATGACTCTTATATGATAGAGAAAGAGATGATAGAGAAATAGAGAGGAGAAGTGGTATTCTACCAATGCGGAGATTCAAACTACAAACTCACTTTCCCACTTTTCATATTTCACAAAATTACTATTATTTGTTTGCCTATTGTTTGTAATTATAAATGTGCCATTTGTGTGCTTGTCCAACTACCCGCAACCTTTCCCTTAATTATTTAGGGCATAAAAGTTTTCATCATTTATTGGGTGCTATTTTTCATATATTTTTCTCGCTTTTCGACACACATCAAACGCAAAAATTTCCTCCCTTCGTCTGCCGAATTTGCACTAAAATATTTAGACATTTAATATATTTTTATTATATGTTTGCCAAAATTAATTTAATAAAATTTCACTTGAAACTGGTTTTTTTGTCGTGTTTGACTGGCGATTGTTGCTACACAGGTAATGTTTTTTTCTTTCATGGAACCACCGTTAATTGAATGGAAGAAAACATAGATAAGATGTAAAAGTTGAATTTTTTTATCGTGAACCGGTCTACTGAACACACAATAGTGGAAACCTATGTGTATATGGTCCCTGCGCGCCTACGTTTCCCAAAGCTTATTATCTTATTATATAAAAGAGTAACTGTAGCTTAATTTGCATACCGATGTGCGTTACGGAAATGCAAATTTCGTGTTCGGGTATAAAAAGAGTTTCGCAGCTCAATATCGAAGTATTCATATGAAATAGTTTTCCATTATGTGCATTTCTTATGATACTTGAAGCTTTGTATATAAGAATGCCAATGCTAAACCAATCATATTCCTATGTAAGTCGCCTCAGGCGGCGTGCGCCGACTGGTTATGTTATAAATAACATTCAAACATTTAGACTTATAACGAGGGAAATCTCTCACTGGACTGGCCTCATTGCTGGCACTTATGCGGAATAAATGTATTATAAAGCGGTTCAACACGATAAATGCAGTTCTCAGGCACTCAAATTTACTAGCTTTATTCTAGGTAAAAGGTTAGATATCCAATAAATAATTTAAACTTTAACAGGTGAATTTTCTCGAACAAAACGAAGATGTTGATAAATTTTCCGGAATAAACGTGATGAAATATTACGTGCACTGTCCCAGTACTTCCCATGAAATTGCTTCAATTGTGATCAAATTTCTCAATAATTAATATTTTCATAACTATTATTTATTACTTATTGCTTGAAACTATTTTGTATAAAAAATCTATATCTATAATCAACAAAACGCAAAGCACATTTAATTTCTTTTAATTAGATAAAAGCACCTGGTGTTTCTTGTACCCACTACCCAAAAGTTCGCGTAAATAAAATTGAGCTTGAATTATAAATTGCATCATTTTAATTCTCAAAAACGCTCATTCGGCCCATTTTTTATACTCACTTCCTTATTATTAGCATAAATATCTATTACCTTACATAATACAAATAACCTTAAATTCTAATTATACTTTTAAAGCGAAATACCGACCGGTTTTTGAAACGCATCGACTACAACAGCATTCGTATGCAGCGTATGCAAATGACCATAAATTAGAATAAAAAATCAAACTCAATTCGAGTAAATTAGCATAAATACGCAAGACCCAGAAGTTCAGTTGTCCACGTTGCGTTTCAAAAACCGGCCGGTCTTTCGCTTTAATAAATCTTTCATTAGGATTTCCTCCACTGAAAACAGTTTTTTTTTCGTGTGAACTTCATACAACGATTTTTAATGAATTTCATTTCAGAAATCCATTTGATGCTAAATTTAAATTTAAATTTGTGGGGCGAAGAGGAGCTGTATAATCCTCCGGAATTTCCTCGTACGATAATTCGGCTTCTTTTCCAACAACAGTTTTTAGTGAACACTTCTCTACTTATTTTCACAATTACAATTATGCAAAAACATTCACCCAAACAGATGAGGGTGTTCAAACAACTGCACCTCAAATTTCTGGTAAGTGAAGCTTTTTTTCAAAGCGGAATGCACGTGGTTTTGAAACCTTGACAACTGAATTCCCATGTATTTTGCGTAATCTGTAACTTTCGGCTCAAACGGCAACAGAAAATTTGCATATAGCACACAGGAATACAGTTTAAAAGAATACGTTTCAAAACCATATTCCTACTCCTTTAAGATAATCACATTCACTTATGAACTACTTATGGTTATTATATGTCCAATATTCTTTTCTGGAGCATATGGTTTCGGTGTTATTTATATAACAAATATCCCGCTCCCAAATTTTATGCACGATTTGATTTTGGTATGTATATTTTCATTTGCTAAAAAATACATACCTCGAATTAAGTATGCGTTTTATTGCTAAGCTGACTCTTCGTTGATCTTCAGCGAAACTTCACCGGATACATCGCGAAATACCGCATAATTGCCGCGCAAATACCAATGTGCGCGGGGGAGGGGGGCGCCAGAGATGCGCGAAAGCGGTACAATTCCAGTTGTGGGCGCAACTATAGCGCACCTCCCGTACCCCACCAGCAATAGTACACCGCATTCCCGCCAACACCTCGCACATTTGCGGCGTTCACTGCGTACCCATACGGCCCCTCGCTTACCGATACTGAGGTATTTGTTATTTTTAGGTGGCAGCGGTTGTTATAATTTTGAGTATTGTTAGCGTCAAATTAGCCCAAGCAATCCATATTTTGCACTCGATTGTCGCTGAAAAATATAAAAAAACCATTTTTTACACATCAATCATTATTTTAATTCCCTGTTATCTCGGAGCCTTAGTAATGGGTGTTGGGTCCTATATTGCTGTACTGGAAGTAGACAAATCTACAATTATCAAGGCGGTAAGTAATATTATTACCTCTTTCGATGCAAATAAATCAGATTTTAAGGACAAGCACTGTTTGGATATCAACATTACATTAATTACTATGTAGTTAGGCAAAGCCTCATTGTAAGATTAAGCTCGTTTTTATCTTTAACCTTCACCCCCAATCACTGTTCACTTATGAAACTCGGGTGATGCGCGGCGAACGCCTTGCACAAAAACCCCGCACCGCGCATGCGTCGCGTGACATAAATGCAGAAATCAATGTAGGAAAAGATACAAAAATTGCTTCGCCTTGTTCGCGCCGAACAATATCAGTGAATTCGCGCAAAACTGGCAAGAGCGTGGCTGTGAGCTAGGCACACATATTTTCTTTTGGAAGCACCGTAAATTTCAAGCCGCGCAAATATGAATAATTCATTCAGTACAACGAAGTTCGCCAGTTTCGCGTCTTTGAAAACGATGCCAATTCTGGAGTGCTAAGACTGATAAAATTTGAAGGATCCTGGAGCTCGTTTTTAGGATTTTACTTGGTCATTTACTTGAATACTACTGGTAGGTCACTTCCCTTTTTTGTTTTAGCGATTAAACATCAACCATTAAATCTGTTGAAGCCGGTTTTTTTTCTATATTTCCTTTTATCGGAGTGTACCGGGCGGAGCAGTGGACAGCGGAAATTATTTTTGATTCAAGCTCTTGATTTAGGAGCATTTTTCATCTTCGTCGCTCTATTGTGTGGTTATTTAATATTCTTCAAGCAGCCACCTGGACTGAGCGCCAGGACGATTATACTGCGGAAGAGAATGTTTTACATTCTAACTTCTCAGGTTGGAATGGTTTTTCAAAATTGTAAACCAGTCGAAAAGTAAAAGGCGAACACGGGTAAATTTTCCCTGTAAATTGTGCTGCAACCGGTGCACAAGGACTGTTTATTTAGTGGGGCAAACATTTCGACAATCGTAATCTGGAACCGAGTTTTCCCAATTATGTTTCCTTCCTACTTCTGCATACTTGAGAATCCAGTGCAACTTTTTCCGTGTCGTAGGAATAAGGTTGTTCATAGTGCCGCACTTAATCAACAATAAACAACCCTCACTGAATTACCGCTTATCTCAGGATTCTTATTTATGTTCAGGTTTATCTTCCACTTCTAGTTGACTACCAATATGAATATGGTAGATCGGGCATTTTTTCTTGATTCTCCTAAGGCTGTAAAGCGGTACAAATATTTTCTCTACATTACAGTATGTGGCGATGGATTGTTCATTTGCTGGCTTAATCAACCTTGCTCTACAAATGGTCGGATTAAAATTATTACCCAACATCAGTAAGTAGATAGTTTACAAATATTAGTGGGACTTTGATTAAAGCGAAATACCGGACGGTTTTCGAAACGCATCATGGACAGCTGAATTCTTACGTATTTATGCAAAATGCTCGAATTTAGCTCGAGTTTAGCTCGAATTTAGCGAATTTAGCGAATTTAGCTCGAATAATAGCGAATTTTAATTCCAATTTATGGTAATTTGCATAACTGCATACGTTGCATAAAAATGCTGCTGTACTCGATGTGTTTCATAAACCGGCCTAGGACTATCCCCATTTCAAGTGACCTCTATCTTTATGATTCCATCTGATTCTCCATGTCAAATATACGATATTTTTCTAATCTTCAATCGCAAAATTCACGCAGTATTCAGCAATTTACCATAGCCAGTCATACCTATCGCAGTTATCTATCGCAGTTGTCACACCCCTGCGCGCTAATTGGGCGCTATACTCTATTGGGCGTGGCAATTGCAATATGGACGAATCAGCACGTATGGGCGTGACGAATGCGATAGATAGTTGGGCATGACTGGCCATGCTAAATTGCTGAAGAGTATGTGAATTTTTGCACTTGAAAATTGCATCATACTATATTTGACATGGGGAATCTGATGGAATTATCAAAAATGGGGGTCATTTGAAATGGGCCTGACACTTTGAGCTGAGCAATTTCAAGGAAAATACCAGGCCGTTGAAATTTCCAAACTTTTTTTACTCTGCATTCACTGAAAAAAAAACAGGGATAGCACGCACAGGGTGCTCAAATGGGTAGTAAAGCACCCTGGTATCATGGGTAGTATTCGACAACTTCACCCAGAACAAACACATTGTAAAGAGCAGAGAAAAAAACTGAATATTAGTGAATGCCATGCAAGCCATTCAGTGATAATAATATCTGGTTATCTTTCCTTCGGGCACTCGTGGATGTGTTGCCTTCTGCTTTTATTTATCACAACCCCATATCGAAGAGCGGTCAAAACACTATTCCTCCGTGTTACCGCAATTATACTTCCAAATTCTACACCAATTGGAGCTCGCGTGGATGTTGTATCTGTTACGTTAACTAATCGGAATAATTATAATCAACGCTACTAGATTTCGATTTAGCAACTCTTTCTTTTTCACTTATCATTTCTTTGCATAAATGGTTGGAATAATTTCTTTTTCTTTTTGCTACCCGCAGGATGTGTTTGAAAAAAACTTAAAACATTATACGAGGTTTATTTATAAGACGCAAAACGAGTTGAATTTCTTAAAACGCTGTTTTTTGTAGAATAAAACAGCGTGCACACTTTAACCACATATTTGCGCGCATGACCTGTATGACACGCTTTTACATAACGTCGCGATGGGTTTGCACATTTTGAATTGCGACTAACGAAACATTTGAGCCTCATAGCGACACACACTTTAACCACATATTTGCGCGCATGTCCTGTATGACACGCTTTTATATAACAGCGATCATTCATGCGTGCGCCGCTACGGGCTTACACCTTTTGACTTGCGAGTAACATAACATTTAAGCCGCGTATCGACATAAATTAAAGACATATTTTTGCACATAACCTGCGTGACCCACTCTTTTTATAACCAACGATCATACGTACGCCGCTACGGGCTTGCACTTTTTGACTTGCGAGTAACATAACATTTAAGCCGCGTAACGACACAAATTAACCACATATTGCGCATTACTTGCGTGGACCACTCTTTTATGCAATCATCGATCATACGTGCGCCGGTACGGGCTTGCTCTTTTTGACTTGCGAGTAACATAACATTTAAGCAGCGTAACGACACAAATTAACCACATATTGTTGCGCATAAACCGCGTGACCCACTCTTTTTATAAGCAACGATCATACGTGCGCCGCTACGGGCCTGCACTTTTTGACTTGCGAGTAACATAACATTTAAAGTTAGAGGCCCACGAGAAAAAAGTGTTCCTCAATTTACTTGCACAGAATGTCCGGAATCTCAGAAATATTTCTGTGAAAACCGCATATATTTGCATCGTGAACTCGCAGAGATATTCTATGCTAAACAGTTCAGCCAAGCACCGTAGCCAGAAAGGTTAAAGGGACAGGCCCATCAAAGTAAACCTATATTTACGATACGTCCATAGTGACTATCAAGCATTTTTATTACAATATATACAAACTAAATTTCACATTTATTTGCCATTGAAAACTTTTTTCCGATGCGCTCTGCTCAAATATATACCGTAGAGCCGCAAATATCCTTGTCGTCAATGCAAATTTATCGTGAAATTATAATGCGATTAAAATTAGCATATATAGCTTTGAAATCTGCAGTTTTATGGTATACATTTGAGCAGAGCGCATTGGAAAAAAGTTGTCTAGGGCGAATAATGGTGAAATTTAGTTTGTATATATTGTAATAAAAATGCTTGATAGTCATTATGAACGTATCGTAAATGTAGGTTTATTTTGATGGGCCTGTCCCTTTAAAATACCTTTTTATATTTTATATCCATCTATTAGCATTATTTCTCTACGTAATGGTTGTTAAACGAATGAAGAACATTACTACCATTATAACAAAGCGTTTCCAGTACTGTAGTGCCATAAAAGAGCAAAAATTGTTTCAGACTATGGTGCCTGGCCGAACTGTTTAGCATAGAATACATCTGCGAGTTTTAGATGCAAAGAGATGCGGTTTTCGCAGTAATATTTCTGAAACTCCGGACATTCTCTTCAAGTAAATTGAGGAACACTTTTTTCTCGTGGGCCTCTCCCTTTAAGCCGCGTATCGAAACAAATTAAAGACATATTTTTGCACATAACCTGCGTGACCAACTCTTTTTATAACCAACGATCATACTGGCGCCGCTACGGGCTTGCGCTTTTTGCCTTGCGAGTAACATAACATTTAAGCCGCGTATCGACACAAACTAAAGAATTTTTTTTGCATATAACCTGCGTGACCCACTCTTTTTGTAACCAACGATCATACCGAATCATACGTGCGCCGCTACGGGCTTGCACTTTTTGAGTTTCGAGTAACATAACATTTAAGCCGCGTATCGACACAAATTAGAGACATATTTTTGCACATAACCTACGTGATCCACTCGTTTATATTACCAACGATCATCCGTGCGCCGCGGGCGTTTCGCCATTACCTTCGCCTGGCCTTTCGCCAAAAGGGAACGCAGATAGACTTGACGATACGTTTCTTCATATGAAACAACTGGGAAATCGAAACGTTGACTGGCACCTTGCAATTTGGGTAGTTGTATATAACTACTCAGCGCTTTTACAGGCGCATTTTCACTAAACGAGGATTAATACACAGTATATTGTTTAAGTAAACTAGCTCGTCGATATGTGTACTGTAAATTTATACTGTAATATGACACTTATAATTTTCAGCATAGAAAAAAGGACAGAAAACAAACAAGACGAAGGTGAACGGAGCTTGAATGTATTGCACGAACACTCACATGAATTTGTTCAAGATAATTAGGGGGTCAGACCCATTTCAGCTCACCCCTATTTTTGATGACTAAATTTTATACTCCGTCTCAAATATAGTAGGATGGAATTTTTCCCAATATTCGGGCTCAACATTCATGCAGTTACCGGTCATATACCACACCCAGTCATACCCAACAAAATATCGCAGTTGTTCACGCCCATTCGCTCTGATTGGTCAATAACGCAAATGCCACGCCCAATATAGCGTATTGCCGGCGTGAATATTGCGCTTGAAATTGGAAAAAATTGCAGCCTACTATAATTGAGACGGAGAATTAGCTAAAGTCATATAAATGAGCCTGACCCTTTAAAGGGTCAGGCCCATTTCAAATGACCCCTATTTTTGATGATTCCATCTGATTCTCCATATCAAATATAGTAGGGTACGATATTTTCCTAATTTTCAAGCGCAAAAATCACGCAGTATTCATCAATTTACTATTGCCAGTCATACCCAACTTTCTATCGCAGTTGTCACGCCCCTTCGCGCTAATTGGGCGATATGCTCTATTGGGCGTGGCAATTGCGATTTTGGCCAATCAGCGCGAATGGGCGTGCCAACTGCGATAGATAGTTGGGTATGACTGCCCACGATAAATTGCTGAATAGTGTGTGAATTTTGCGCTTGAAAATTAGAAAAATATTGCATCCTACTATATTTGACATGGAGAAACAGACGGAATCATCAGAAATAGGGGTCAGTTGAAATGGGCCTGACCCTTTAAGGGCGTTTATTATATATGATACCACAAATAAATCTCAGTCAGATTCACCATCGCAAAGCTTTTTAGGTAAGTTTTTCGTTATCAGGGTCGTTCAACGTTGATGAATATCATTCAAATATTTTCTGCACGTAGCATAAAGTGCACTTTCCGTTGCATGCGACTAACACGTTCTCCCAGAGCCTCAACTATGAACTTAATACAGGAACGGAAAGTAAGTACAATAAGCACCAAAGCATTTGCATCTAGTGCTAAATGACTAGCGGAATATTTTTAGATTTGTAGTTTCAACATCTTCTCTGAAAGTTATATATTAGGAGATACGGATGAATAATACATAACAAAACTATTTCGCTTTAGGAGCGTACATATTTATTCATGGGCAAGGACACTTTCAGGGTTGCTTATTGACGTTCCGCAGAGCAGAGGAACTTGCGCTTCGGTATTATGGCGATCCCTCCTGGTCCTATCCCGAAGTCGTCGAACAATTTGTTAGCTGGAACTAGTAGCAGGGCGACTAGTGATTCCTCGATCTTCCTCCTATACCCTTCTAGTCGATCAAGGAGTAGGATCATAATTCCCAGAACAACTAAAATGGTCGTCGATATTCGTTCGTACATAGAACTTCTATTCTAATCGAGGAAACCTTATCTCCTTTGAATTCTCTATAATGTGCACCTTTCTTTATTCAATTCGCTTTCTTAATATTTGTGTTATGTGTTATTATTATTATTCGACAAAACTGTACGTTGCATATATTTTTCTCAAGAATTTTATAAATTATTTTAGTTCCAGGTGATAAATTGTTCGACGTCTTCGGGCTAGGGCCAGGAGGGATCGCCATAATAACGAAGCTGTGATATTGAAAGGGGCACATACTTTTCAATATACATGTAGTTGTAGCGCATTTTGTAGCGCATCAGGTTGCCTGACAATTGCTCGGTAAGGCGAGTTATCTTCACACAGTTACTGATTGTTTACGCATTCGGTGAGTTGGGATGTGCATATTATGGAATCAAAACAGTGTGATCAGCCAATATCCACTAGAGTGTGACAGTCAATGCATAAATTCCAATTGGTACACACGGCGCACATGGCCCGCACGCATACATGTTGCACTACAAATCCAAAAAAAGCTTTCCATAATTGCAGTTAATGATAGTGAACACTCCCCAACCATATCACATGTCTTGCTCATACTAAAGACGCTCATTCGTGCATCTAATCTAGTTAAAGGGACCGGCCCATCAACATAAACCTATATTTAGCATTTGTTCATGATTTTAAAAAAAAGTGCTTATCATAATATATGCACACTTGCACACTAAATTTCCGCCAAATTTGACCATCATATTCGCCCGGGACACGCGACAAGAAAATAAGGGCACAATTGTTTTTCGCCTACGGTTTAGTTCTCCGCATGTCGACACCGAAAACTTTGAGAAAATCTGGCTGAAATATAGTGTGCGCATATTTTAATAATCACCTTTACAAACAGAAACCATGAACAAAAGCTAAATATGGGTTAATTTTGATGGGCCCGTCTCTTTAATTATTGAGATCAATCCCGCAAAGATTCCTCGTTTATAGCGTTTAATATGTGAGTTTCTGCGTAATATTTGCATTTTCGAAACCCTGAACGTTTTACACTTTGTGTTTAGCTCTCAGGCCGTATTCACCAACACACAGGCAGCCCTACCTAGGCTCACGAGCGCTCTGAATCTCTTCTGCTCCCGCACTCTCCACGCACTGTTTAGCTCCATGGGGAGGCCAGGGACGGCTCCCTGCGTGTTGGTGAATACGACCTCTGTGCTGTTTCTTCGCTCACTTTGTATATTTTTTGTGATATGTTCGACTGCGTATGTAATAAAAATTACACTATTACACCTATTGAAATTGGTGCAGTGAACCAATTTAATTGACCCTGTTGTTTTCGGAGACTGTTTCACTACACTGAGGAAATTTGGCCGGTGCTCGGCCTAGACTGGGCTAGGAAAAGGTAGAACGCCTACGCCACTTTCCCATTTATGGGAAAACATAAAAAAATCAACACTATGGGATTCCAGAGACCATAACCATTTTAATATAATATAAATTATTGTAAGAAGAACTGTAAGAAGAATCACCCCTATGCTGACATGTTTGGTAAGCATCGAATTCTGAAGAGTTCGCGCTGTTCAGTGATGGTTATTGGGGATTGTATTCAGAATAAAATACAAAGTATTCAAGGCTCGAGGTAAGGTACAGGAAAGGTGTGCGACTGGTGCGCCTGTTTTAGCAGTGGTGTATGCGAACTAAACTACGCTAAAAAAACTTGAAGATCTCCGTATTCAGGCCTACATCAGGCCCATCGTGGGCCGGTGCGCCGCCTACAACGGCCTGAAATGAGTGGGCCGCACACCCGTTTTTCGTAGTCCTCGGACCTCGGATCGGCCAAAGTTTCAGGATGTACTTTTAGGGACGTGGTAACTTCTTTCATTTCAAGTTAATGTGCAACGTATTCGCTGGCTAATAAAACCATGAATTTGCTTCATGCCAAGCGTGGTACTCCATTTCCCAAAAAATTTGCATAAGACAATGGAACGTGGGTATGTATAAAACAGTGAACAAAGCCATGCAAATTCAGTCACTTCGTCACTTCGGTTCAGGTAATGCCCATTTATATTGTTACGTATCCTTTATCTGGAACCAATGCGTCACTCGTCGCTGAATTCTAGACACTAGAAAGTAGAATTGAGAACTTTTTCGCAAACCCGTGGTACGCGTACGGCTCACCCGTGACGCGTATGCGGTACGCCCGAGGGCACACGTGTGGCGCGGGCGCGACTGTATGACTGTGCGACCATGTGACTGTGCGGCGCCGCGCAGCTACCCTTTTTCTGGACGCGTTGAGTGTGCAGACAATAGACAATAGTCAGTACATCAACGCAAGGATTTATTTCGGCTTAGCCACTCAAACCGATTTTAAATTTTTGATTTCAAGTAGACTTTGATAAAATTCGAATCTTCGTCATTTTCCATGTATGAGAAAATTGGATTAAAAAGAAAGAAAACTGTAAACAAATTACTTCTTACTGGTACTGCAAGATAATATGCCTAGTACTGCAAGATAATACATTTCGTCTCGGCTGGTAGGATATTAAATCTCGCTGAAACGTATTTACAAGGCTTTGCGTTGCCTCACAGTCGCCTGGTAACCGGGCTTTACTCGAGCCTAATTAGCATGTCAAACAAAATTAGCATTTCGCGCGAAATTTACATATGCTATATGCAAATTTTCGAAATATCCAGCGATCCACAAATGTTCATTCTCATTTATGGTGTTTCCACGTGCGAAAGTGTATTTCAAGTTAAAGCGAAATGCCAGCTCCTTTGGAAAATTTGCATATGATAAGCAAATCCTATGTATCCCATGCTAATTTTGCGCGATAGCCGTGGACGATCGCGCAAAATTAGCATAGGATACATAGGATTTGCTTATCATATGCAAATTTTCCAAAGGAGCTAGCCGGTTTTTGAAACACATTTCGTGCGCCTGCTTTCTATGCAGCATATGCAAATGAGCAAAAATTAGAATAAAATCTAGACCCCAATTAGACCCCACATTGCATAAATCCATAGGAATGCAAGTACTTGAGATGCGTTTCAAAAACCGGCCGGTATTTTGCTTTAATGTTCGCGTTCCCTATGTAAGCGTTTTTTGAAATTAACAAAGCCATAAATTTCGATTTTTCGTGGCGCGATCATACCTACATCAGTTCTTCATGAATGTGAATGTCTGTATCGGGTTTATATTGCGATATACATGGAAAGCGGTGAACGTGCACTTGAATTACACTTTCGCATTTTCCGCGTTCACGAATGTGCACCTGGAAACTATCAGATGAAGCTTCGGTGTTTAATTGTCACTGTATTTTCGATTTCAATGGCCTCAATAGAAACAGAATTTTGATTCTATTTCTACTAATAGTAAACTAAAATGTCGGAAACAACCAGAGAACGTTCTTTGTTTGCCAGTTTTACTCTAAAAACTTGAACGAGGGCATAAAATAGAAAATCCATGTGAAAAGTAAAAGTAAATACCGAAATTATTCAAATTTTTATGACTACGATTTATCAATGTTCTCGGCTTGGGTACCACTTTCTGATTCTGCTATCTTGAATTCCAAAGGAAAGGAAAATAAATTTTAAATCTTTATTTTACTAATCAATATTGGAATTGCAGGCGTTCTACCGTGCAGATGATCTTCATTGTGGACAATGGGCAAGAAGGGATCAACTTTCCCGGAAACTATTCAACTACAGGGTAAGTTCGAAACACGGCATTATGTTCTAAATGGTAACAACACGAAACTATGCGTGATCGCAGCGCAACAAAGAAGGTTTACGCAACGGGGCGGCGGGCTCAGCTCGAAGCTACACTGGTCGGCGGCAGTTGTAGGATTCTTTTGCGCGCTTATGGCGCACTTGTGGCGCAAGTGTGCACTTCCTAAGAAGTAAAATACAGCACTTTTTTTTCGCAAACCCGCGCACGTGCACCCGTGCCGAATGTGCGGCACACCTGCGGCGCGCTTATGAGGCGGTGTGCCACTCCAGTGCCGCCATCTTTATGTGCGCGGAGACTGTGCGGATAGTGTTAAGTGCAGCAACGTAGGAATTTATTTCGGTTTATCCAGCCAACCCGGATTTGGCCACAAATCACGGTAGTAAAATGTCGGAGAAGGATAGAAAAAAGTTACTGTAGTTTTCCATTTTTATACATAATGATTCAACAATTTGTATTGATGTCAATCAAATTTTCGCCAAACTCGTAGCCAAACTCAAATTTGCATATGACAATATAAACGACCAGCGATGTAGCGTGGGTAAACCGAAGTTTAAACCAACAACATAACACGGGTATTGTGCAACAAAAGACATGAATACGACCAAATGTGACGGTCCTAATGAATTTTATTTGTGCGATTGTGATTGTCTGGTCTCTTCAACCAAGACAAAATATTCCCGTTTCAGGTTTTCTTCCGTACTTCGACGATGGGCGGGACTTCAAACTTGACCAGAACGTCTGCTTACACCACAAGGTTAGTTTCTCTATTCAGCGTATCATATCTACATGTCTACATCTATCGGTTGGTTACCTATTGAATTAAATTCGAGTTAGATTATCCATGTCAATTTGGTAAAAGTGAAACCGCTTTTGACATGCTTATTTGCCTACCGAATTTACTTACTACACGCGTGCACTGTCATTGGCAGGAAAGTTTGTAAAAGTATTTTCGAATTTTCGATTATCCTGTTACTATATTCACTCGCTTTCTAACTTTGACGTTCATTCATTTCTCTCATTTCCAGGGATGTACCATGGCGCTGAGGACGTCGTCTGTTTACTCGCCCGCCAACCAGAAAGGCATCGAGATTCACAGGGACGGGACATCAACCAGTAGGATTAGTAAGTTTCCTCGAGGTAAGTCCCAAACAACGATGACCGCCAAATTAAAATGAGCATGTCCCCGACGGGAGGTGGCCTGGGTCAGGAGAACCTCCTGAAAGGCGCCTGGCTTGAAGGACCGGGGAAGTGGGCCGGGTTCTTGCCCGGAGGCGTGCTCGGTGCCGGCCCGACTCTGGCGAGGGTCGGTAGCACAACAACGGACTCACTGGCGACCGGGGCGGGAGTGAAAAGCGGCAGGACAGTGTGGCTATGTCGGGAGAATTCGGGAAGCGAGAACCCACGCGGCGGCGAAGGACGGTCAGTTTGGAGGGTCATTAGTGGCCAATTGATGGATAATTAGGTAGTAAGTTCCTTGGGGAGGTAGCATTTCACAAGTCTTCTGTCCGCTTGTGGTAGATGTAGGTAATTGGGGTTTATAGACATAGCATAGAAGGGGAAATGACAGGCTTTTAGCTGAATATTCTCTACTTAGATCTTCTCTCTCTCTCTCTCTCTTTTGGGAATTCTCTCTCCCTCTCTATTTATGTGTGTATCTCTCTCTATCACACTATTAATAACTTCTTCTCTCGCGGCTTCACCACCTTACATAAGCACAATAAGTGCAATATCTTGCCGTTTACTTAATTTCCACTCGTCTCAACTCGTATTAGTTAATGGCTTTTACATTAACTAATAAACTGGCCGCATTTAATTATTGTTTCACTCGCTTGAATAAATTTATTAGGTATGTTGTGCTGTTTTTGTGTCTTTTTTTATCACTTTCGCAGGTAAACGGAGGGCTCCGCTGAGTCCTCAGCAAACCGAGAAGCAGTCGCTAACCAGTCTCCAAATGGTTCACGCTGCTGTTCGATTTTATGACTTTTGGCGAAGTTTTAACCTTGCGCGTAGCACAAAATCTTGCGCATCGCGGTGTGATGCAGTTCTTGAACTTGCGCGCAACAGAAATCTTGCGCACAGTGCGCGGCAGTGTTATATTTTGTGCGTTTTTGTGTTGTGCGTAGCATACAATCGTGCGCGCTTCGAAGATATTTGTCTTTGCGCGCAGCATTGAAACTTGCGTATTGCAGTACGTTTTTCTATCGCTACAATTTGGTGGCTCGGTACGGGTGCTCGATACTCATCGAACGTATTGTTTTGTTGGCACTTGGGAATTTGATGCAATGTTCGCTTTGCGTGCAGGTAGAATTGCGTGTGTGTAACGTTGCGAAGCAATATTTGACCGTTTAGCACAGAATTTTAACCACATCGATGTTATGCAATTTTTGGCTTTGTGCCCAGCATTAAAAACTTGCGCGTACACTGAGAGCCGATGAGTTGCGCGCCGCACCATTTCGGGAAACAAAATGCGCGCCGCAAAGGAATGGGAAACAAATAACGCGCGGAATAGAAATGGCGCGCAAAGTGTTTCCCGAAAAGGTGCGGAAACGGTGCGGAAATGGTGCGGCGCGCAACTTGCGCCCCGCACCATTTCCGCACCTTTTCGGCAACGTTTTTGAAAGTGCTCGGAGGATCTGCCGTAACTACATTTGATGTAACTATGTTTTTCCGCAAGCACACGTCTCACATGTGTGGTTTGGCCGAGTGGTCTAGGGCGCTGTTTAGAGAAAGTATCTAACAAGAGTGTAGGTTCGAATCCAACACGATTCTTTCTTTTTGCAGTTGCTACTTATCCCGCACCGTTTCTGCACCTTTTCGGCAACGTTTTGGGGGTGTTTCCCGCACCAAAACGACAACCGGGTCGGTGAAAAAACTTTTGCGGCGCGCATCAAATTCTTTTGCGGGAAACACCCCCAAACTGTTGCCGCGCGCAACTCTTGAGTTTCGTTGTAGCAGCGCAATGCCAGTTTTCAATTTCACGCCTTTTTTATTGTGTGCGCAGCATGGAATCATAATTTTTGACTGCGCGCAACATAGAATAATTCACGCAGCGATGCCGTGCAATTATTGACTTGGTGTGCGTGCAGCACAGAAACTTGCGCACCCAAGAATAATACTTTTGAGTAGTCTCGCTATGCGCGTGTGTTAAACTTTATCCATAGTCAGTCATGGAAACGAAACAGCTTACTTGCATTATTTATATTGTTTGTCTTATTCAGCCGAAAAACGCAGCCTCAGCCTCAGGCCAAACGTACAAAAATTTGGATCGCAGAGTAACATCGCATGTGTGGGCAAAGGCAACGGTGCACTTGCAGTTTTTTTTTGCACTCAATACTGTTGACGTCGCGGTTGAAGAACTCTGTGACACATATTTTTAACCACTTTTTTTGTGCGTTAGACCTGGCATTGCATTCTTATTTAGTAACGTATTTGTGCGCAGCGGTCACGTCTATTTATTTACATAGCTTACTTTGCCAGTTTGTATGTGTTTCACCTGCCACCGCGTTTTACGTAATTACGTGAATATATACGTGCGCAATGGTGCGCTATCACTTTTTCCTTGTGCGTTATACATCCTTTAGTTCTCAGAGTCAAAGAACTCTATAACGCGCAAAGAAATATGTGCAAGCACACCGCGCGCACGAATATACTCATTAGCCCGTATTCTCGGGTCGACGGAAACGTTCCGTTTGGGAAATCCTTTGTATGCAAATTTCTCGACTATCTAGACTAGCTGGAGGAAAAATTTGCATACGAATGAGCTCCCAAACGGAACATTCCCAACGACCCGAGAATACGGGCTAATATCGCATAAAAACATGGTGGAACAAAAAAACACGTTTTATGTTATAGTCTGCATACTCGTGCCACGTGATGCGCTTGCCCTTTTTACACATCGGGTGCGCAATACCTGCTCGCTGCACGCAATGCTTTTCGTATTATCGCGTTTTTGTGTAGCAAACCAAATTGAATGCACATCGGTGCGCTTACATCGTTCTTTCCGCGTATTACAATTTAGGCACCAATGAACTTGCGGCACAGTTTTTTTTGTAAAAGCGCATTATTCGCGCGCAGCGATGCGTTTGCATTTGCATCTGAATGTAACGCAACCCCATACCACGCATCAAAACCATTTATTTTTAATCGTATATTTTCGCGCATGACTTCAGTGAACCCACGCTTTTATATAACCAACGATCATAAGTGCGCCGCGATGGGCTTGCACATTCTGACTTGCGATTAACACAACATTTAAGCAACCTAGCGACACACAATTTATCCCCATATTTTCGCGCATGACTTCAGTGACCTACGCTTTTGATAACCGACTTTCATGCGTGCGCCGCGATGGGCTTGCACATATTGACGCGAGTAACACAACATGTAAGCATCGTAGCGACAAACACATTAACCACAAATTTGCGCGCATGACCTGTATGACGCGCTTTAATATAACAACGATCATGCGTGCGCCGCGTTGGGCTTGCACATATTGACGCAGGTAACACAACATTCACATGGTTGCGCGAATGACCTGTAAGCCACGATTTAATTTAACAACAATCATGCGTGCGCCGCGATGGGATTGCACATTTTGACGCGAGTAACACAACATTTAAGCATCGTAGCGACACACTAAACACATATTTGGGCGCATGCCCTGTATGACACGCTTTTATATAACAACGACCATGCGTGCGCAGCGATGGGCTTGCACATTTTGACATGCGAGTAACACAACATTTAAGCATCGTAGCGACAAACACATTAACCACATAGTTGCGCGAATGATCTGTATGTCACGCTTTTATATAACAACAATCATGCGTGCGCCTCGTTGGGCTTGCACATATTGACTTGCGAGTAACACACCATTTAAGCACCGTTTCGACAAACACATTAACCACATATTGTCGCGCATGACCTGTATGACATGCTTTTATATAACAACGATCATGCGTGCGCCACGTTGGGCTTGCACATATTGTCTTGCGAGTGACACAAGATTTAAGCATCGCAGCGACACACTAAACACATATTTGGGCGCATGCCCTGTATGACACGCTTTTATATAACAACGACCATGCGTGCGCAGCGATGGGCTTGCACATTTTGACATGCGAGTAACACAACATTTAAGCATCGTAGCGACAAACACATTAACCACATAGTTGCGCGAATGATCTGTATGTCACGCTTTTATATAACAACAATCATGCGTGCGCCTCGTTGGGCTTGCACATATTGACTTGCGAGTAACACACCATTTAAGCACCGTTTCGACAAACACATTAACCACATATTGTCGCGCATGACCTGTATGACATGCTTTTATATAACAACGATCATGCGTGCGCCACGTTGGGCTTGCACATATTGTCTTGCGAGTGACACAAGATTTAAGCATCGCAGCGACAAATACATTAACCACATATTTGCGCGCATGACCTGTATGACACGCTTTTATATAACAACGATCATGCGTGCGCTGCGTTGGGCTTGCACACATTGACTTGCGAGTAACACAACATTTAAGCATCGTTGCGACAAACACATTAACCACATATTTGCGCGCATGACCTGCATGCCACGATTTAGTTTAACAACAATCATGCGTGCGCCGCGATGGGCTTACACATATTGACGCGAGTAACACAACATTTAAGCATCGTAGCGACAAATACACTAACCACATATTTGCGCGCATGACCTGCATGTCACGATTTGTTTAACAACAATCATGCGTGCGCCGCGATGGGCTTACACATATTGACGCGAGTAACACAACATTTAAGCATCGTAGCGACAAATACACTAACCACATATTTGCGCGCATGACCTGCATGCCTCGATTTAGTTTAACAACAATCATGCGTGCGCCGCGATGGGCTTACACACATTGACATGCGAGTAACACAACATTTAAGCATCGTAGCGACAAATACACTAACCACATATTTGCGCGCATGACCTGCATGCCACGATTTAGTTTAACAACAATCATGCGTGCGCCGCGATGGGCTTGCACATATTGACGCGAGTAGCACAACGTTTAGGCATCGTAGCGACAAACACATTAACCACATATTTGCGCGCACGACCTGTATGACACGCTTTTATATAACAACGAACACGCGTGCGCCGCGTTGGGCTTGCACATTTTGACGCGGGTAACACAACATTTAAGCATCGTTGCGACAAACACATTAACCACATATTTGCGCGCATCACCTGTATGCCACGTTTTAATTTAAAAACAATCATGCGTGCGCCGCGATGGGCTTGCACATATTGACGCGAGTAACACAACATTTAAGCATCGTAACGACAAACACATTATCCACATATTTTCGCACATGACTTCAGTGACCCACGCTTTTTATAACCAACTTTTATATGTGCGCGACGATGTGGCTTGCACATTTTGACTCGCGAGTAACGCAATATTTAAGCCGCATAGCGACACACTAAACACATATTTGGGCGCATGACCTGTATGATACGCTTTTATATAACAACGATCATGCGTGCGCTGCGATGGGTTTGCACTTTTTGACTTGCGAGTAACACAACATTTAAGCATCGTAGCGACAAACACATTAGCCACATATTTGCGCGCATGACCTGTATGACACGCTTTCATATGACAACAATCATACGTGCGCCGCGATGGGCTTGCACATATTGACTTGCGAGTAACACACGATTTAAACATCGCAGCGACAAATACATTAACCACATATTTGCGCGCATGACCTGCATGACACGCTTTTATATAACAACGATAATGCCTGCACATATTGACTTGCGAGTAACACAACATTTAAGCATCGTTGCGACAAAAACATTAACCACATATTTGCGCGCATGACCTGCATGACACGATTTAATTTAACAACAATCATGCGTGCGACGCATCGTAGCGACAAACACATTAACCACATATTTGCGCGCATGACCTGTATGACACGCTTTTATATAGCAACGATCATGCGTGCGCCGCGTTGGGCTTGCACATATTGACGCGTGTAACACAACATTTAAGCATCGTTGCAACAAACACATTAACCACATATTTGCGCGCATGCCCTGTATGCCACGATTTAATTTAACAACAATCATGCGTGCGCCGCGATGGCCTTGCACATATTGACGCGAGTAGCACAACATTTAAGCATCGTAACGACAAACGCATTATCCACATATTTTCGCGCATGACTTCAGTGACCCACGCTTTTTATAACCAACTTTCATGTGTGCGCGACGATGTGGCTTGCACATTTTGACTTGCGAGTAACGCAATATTTAAGCCGCATAGCGACACACTAAACACATATTTGGGCGCATGACCTGTATGACACGCTTTTATATAACAACGATCATGGGCTTGCACTTTTTGACTTGCGAGTGCGCGACGCGATGACCTGGCTTGCATGGGCTTGCACATATTGACTTGCGAGTAACACACGATTTAAGCATCGCAGCGACAAATACATTAACCACATATTTGCGCGCATGACCTGCATGACACGCTTTAATTTAACAACAATCATGCGTGCGCCGCGATGGGCTTGCACATATTGACGCGAGTAGCACAACGTTTAAGCATCGTAGCGACAAACACATTAACCACATATTTGCGCGCATGACCTGTATGACACGTTTTATATAACAACGATCATGCGTGCGCCGCGTTGGGCTTGCACATATTGACGCGAGTAACACAACATTTAAGCATCCTAGCGACAAAATAACCACATATTTTCGCGCATGACCTGTATGCACTCTTTTTATAACAACAATCATGCGTGCGCCGCGATGGGCTTGCACATATTGACGCGTGTAACACAACATTTAAGCATCGTAGCGACAAACACATTAACCACATATTTGCGCGCATGCCCTGTATGCCACGATTTAATTTAACAACAATCATGCGTGCGCCGCGATGGCCTTGCACATATTGACGCGAGTAACACAACATTTAAGCATCGTAACGACAAACACATTATCCACCGCGCATGACTTCAGTGACCCACGCTTTGTGTGCGCGACGATGTGGCTTGCACATTTTGACTTGCGAGTATGACACGACACACTTATTACATGACCTGTATGACAACAACGATCATGCGTGCGCCTCGTTGGGCTTGCACATATTGACGCGAGTAGCACAACGTTTAAGCATCGTTGCGACAAACACATTAACCACATATTTGCGCGCATGACCTGCATGACACGATTTAATTTAACAACAATCATGCGTGCGCCGCGATGGGCTTGCACATATTGACGCGAGTAGCACAACGTTTAAGCATCGTAGCGACAAACACATTAACCACATATTTGCGCGCATGACCTGTATGACACGCTTTTATATAGCAACGATCATGCGTGCGCCGCGTTGGGCTTGCACATATTGACGCGTGTAACACAACATTTAAGCATCGTTGCGACAAACACATTAACCACATATTTGCGCGCATGCCCTGTATGCCACGATTTAATTTAACAACAATCATGCGTGCGCCGCGTTGGCCTTGCACATATTGACGCGAGTAACACAACGTTTAAGCATCGTAGCGACAAACACATTATCCATATTTTCGCGCATGACTTCAGTGACCCACGCTTTTTATAACCAACTTCATGTGGCGCGACGATGTGGCTTGCACATTTTGACTTGCGAGTAACACAACATTTAAGCCGCATAGCGACACACTAAACACATATTTGGCGCATGTCCTGTATGACCCTTTTATTTAGCAACGATCATGGGCGCCTTTGTCCTTGCGCAGAGCACAACATTTAGCATCGTAGCGACAAACATATTTTCCATTCTTCAAAATTCCTTTTACTTTCTCTTTAATTAACCACATAGTTGCGCGAATGACATGTATGTCACGCTTTTATATAACAACAATCCTGCGTGCGCCGCGCAGGGATTGTACATTTTCACTTGCGAGTAACATAATATTTTATCGGCATAGCGACACACATTTTTAAACATATCTTTTCGCGCATGACTTCAGTGACCCACCATTTTTATAACCGACTTTCATGTGTGCGCCGCGATGGGCTTGCACATTTTAACTTGCGAGCAACGCAACATTTAAGCCGCGTAGCGACACACACCTTAACCACATATTTGCGCCCATAACCTGTATGACACACGTTTTCATATCAACGATCTTGCATGAGCCGCGATGTGCTTGCACATTTTGGCTGGTGAGTAACACAACATTTAAGCCGTGTAGCGACACACACCTTAACAACATATTTGCGCGCATAACCTGTATGACACACGCTTTTATATCAACGATCGTGCGTGAGCCGCCATGGGCTTGCACATTTTGACTGCCGAGTAACACCACATTTGAGCCGCGTAGCGACAGAACTTTAACCAGATATTTGTGTACATAACCTGTATGACACACGCTTTGATATCAACGATCGTGCGTGAGCCGCGATGGGCTTGCACATTTTAACTTGCGAGCGACACAACATTTAAGCCGCACAGCGGCACACACCTTAACCACATATTTGCGCCCATAACCTGTATGACACACGTTTTCATATCAACGATCGTGCGTGCGCCGCGATGGGCTTGCACATTTTGGCTGGCGAGTAACACAACATTTAAGCCGCGTAGCGACACACAGCTTAACAACATATTTGCGCGCATAACCTGTATGACACACACTTTTATATCAACGATCGTGCGTGAGCCGCGATGGGCTTGCACATTTTGACCGCCGAGTAACACTACGTTTGAGCCGCGTATCGACACATCTTTGACCAGATCTTTGTGAGCATAACCTGTATGACGCACGCTTTTATATCAACGATCGTGCGGGAGCCGCGATGGGCTTGCGCATTTTGACTTGCGAGCAACACAACCTTTAAGCCGCGTAGCGACACACACCTTAAAGGGAGAGGCCCACGAGAAAAAATCATTCAGCAATATATTTGCACAGAATGTCCGGAATTTCAGAAATATTACTGTGAAAACCGCATTTCTTTGCAACTAGAACTAACAGAGTTATTTTCCCGCAAACAGTTCGGCCAGGTACCGTAGGCAGCAACGCCAAAATACGTTTTTACGGTTTATTTCCGTCCACTAGCATTCTTTCTCTACACAATAATTGTGAAATGAATGAAGAACATTCCTAAGATAATAAAAAAGCGTTTTTAATATTGTAACGCCCTAAAACGCTAAAATTGATTTTGGCTACGGTACCTGGCCGAACTGTTTGCCGGGGAATAACTCTGTGAGTTCTAGGTGCAAAGAAATGCGGTTTTTACAGTAATATTTCTAAAATTCCGGATATTCTGTGCAAGTAAATTGAGGTAAACTTTTTCCTCATGGGCCTCTCCCTTTAACAACATATTTGCGCGCATGACCTGTATGACACATGCTTTCATATCAACGATCGTGCGTGAGCCGCGATGAGCTTGCATATTTTGACCGGTGAGTAACACTTGCGAGGAACACACCGTTTAAGCCGCGTAGCACATATTGACCGGCGAGTAAGACAATAATTCAGCCAAGCCGCATAACGACCCTAACCATATATTTGCACGCATAACCTGCGACTGTGACCCACGTTTTTATATAACCAACGATCATGCGTGCGCCGCGATGGACTTGCACTTTTTGACTTGCGAGTAACACAATAATTAAGCCAAGTCGCATAACGACACACACCCTAAGCATATATCTGCACGCATGACCTGTGACTGTGCCCACGTTTTTATATAACCAACGATCATGCGTGCGCCGCGATGGGCTTGCACTTTTTGACTTGCGAGTAACACAATAATTAAGCGAAGTCGCATAACGACACGCATCTTAACCATATATTTGCACGCATGACGTGCGACTGTGGCCCACGCTTTTATATAACCAACGATCATGCGTGCGCCGCGATGGGCTTGCACTTTTTGACTTGCGAGTAACACAATAATTAAGCCAGGCCGAATAACGTCACGCATCTTAACCATATATCTGCACGCATGACCTGTGACCGTGCCCACGCTTTTATATAATGAACGATAGTGCGTGTGCCGCGATGGGCTTGCACTTTTTGACTTGCGAGTAACACAATAATTACCCCGCATAACGACACACATCTTAACCCACATACACATTTTAAAGCAATGACATATTTTCATACATGACCTGTGACTCAGTTCGAGCGATCACGTATTCACCGATAAATTTTTGCACATGTATTTTACCTTTTGTTTCAATTTTGTGGGCGTCATAGCCTTTGCGCGTAAAGACCTACATGCAACTCGCAACTTTATTTTTATTTAGATAAAAACACAATCACAAATTGTTTCGCATTGACGAGTTTTTTTTTGTGCAGATTTTTATTTTGCTTGATTTTAATCACCACTTTTACGCATCACGAGATGCGAAATATTTTTTTCGTCCCCGGCCTTCACATTTGAAGAGCATTTTGATTATAAAGCATTTTAATTTATTTTGTATTTTATTTTTGTTTTCATGTGTCCGACATATATTTTCGTACTCGTACGGCTCAGACAGGCGCCTGTTTGAGCGTACCCCAGTATGATGTTTAAATTAAGGGACCCACGCTTTTCCACAGATTTTTTTTAAATAAAAATACCTGACCGTATTCGTTCCCAGCTTGACTCCTTGTTGCTCCAATATGTGGATGTGAACCGATCCACAAACAAATGTACATACAAACGCATATAAAACACAAAAAGCATGCACAACACAACATGGCTTATTTTTTTGCGCCATGAAGTTGCATACCATCACAAAAATCAATAAACGAACGCGAACAATGCAACTATAAATAAATAGAGTATATTTTCAGGACGTCCGCTTCTTTCTTGATCCTGTGATTCAGTTCACATTTCTTCTGAAACAGTTTGGATTATATTTAGTGTGTCAATAAACTGAGCCTCACAGAAAACGTCCACTGATTAACTCTTAACTCTTATAACGCAAGAACACTTATGAACTTGCGTAGCGAGCAACTACCACGCGGTGACACTGGGGAAACTTGGCGACATCGCCGCGCCAAAAATAAGGGTCCGCCACAGCGGGGCGGCGCACTCCGCCTAGAGAGCGCGGTAGGTCCGCCACAGGTGCGCGAAAGGACATTCAACTCCAGTTGGGCGAACCCGCGGTAAACTATTTGTAGTGTCCGCGGCAGGTGCGCTATATGTGCGCTCCATATGCACCCTGAGACCGCCATAGGCGCGCCATTCACCAATTGCGCAGGGGAGTGCGCGGCCCCGATGTGGCGGACCTTCATTTTAGGCGCGGCGATGCCGCCAAGTTTCACGCTTGACAAATATTGGTCTAGTGCCAAAAACCAATGCGGCGTAAGGTGTGCGCAGTGGGTTTGCCATGTCCTCGCCATATTTTTAGCAAAAGGGATACCTTATAACTCGCTAGCAATTGTCTAGAATCTGGGGAAGACTAGGCGAGGACGTATGTTTTTTGCGCGGCGTTCCATCAAAGTTACACACGATGTGCTTTGGCATAATGGGGCTAAGACGTTAAGATCCTTTAATTACAATGTAGACACTCTGTTGTATGTTCTTAATATCAATAAAAAACAGCAAAAACAACAATAATACATACCGCCCTCCTGCTGCGTACATTCGTCCTTCTTATGCGCAGACGAACTTTTGACGTGCAGGCGATCGAAACTGCAAATCTAAATAGTTTCTTTAATTTTCTGGCTCACTTTTAAGACCTAAAACGTCTAAAGACATCTGAAAACATCCCTGACATCAAGTATTGACACAAACACAGGTCATTTTTTGGACATAAACTATATTAATAGTAAGACTCAGTTTTTTTACGGAGAACATTTGCTGATGACAAGGTAGGCTAGTGGTAGTTTTTCCTGGGGCTCGGAAACTCAATTTTCTTGCGATATGTCAGATGCAGCTTCGTTAGTCAATCCAAGCGGTTAACTTGAGGTAATGTTGCACTTTTTCAGCGATAGTTTACTAATTAAATGACACTGTGCCCTGGGCAGCAATGGTTGAACACGTACCGGGCCTTTACGAAAAGCAGACAATAACCGCTTCACGAACCAAAAATAAATAGTCCACGCATTGGAACATGAGATGTCACAGATGTTTTTGGACGTGCTAGGTGTCTTGGATGTCACGGATGTTTGTGGATGTTAGGGCGCATTCGAGTTGGACATTTCCGGAAAAGAAAAAGAAAACTTTTGGTTCGAGATGGATTTCACCAGAAAAGAATGCAATTGCCACGCATACACAGGCAAATGATCGATTGATTTTAGTTTCAATTACGATACATTTGCATTTTCGACAATTATTTTGCATGTATTATTTCTTTTCTCGGTGTCCATCTCGAACCACTTTTTTCTTTTCTTTTCCGGAAAATGTCCATCTCGAATGCGCCCTCAGAGATGTTTTTGAATGTTTTAGATATCTTTAGCAGTAAGCCTTCTGCTATTTACGCAACTTGATTAATAATCTATCAATAAGCAATTTAAGATTTCAGGGTGAACAACACATTATTTACGAGGCTCGGAACAAATAGTGAGCGAGGTGCGCGGAGAAAGCTAGGCGCATTTCTCGTCCGCGCAGCAACAAACTTTCGTATAATGTGCGCTTGCAGTCGTCTTATTTTCTCGTCGGATTACAGATTTGCATTAAAAAAAACATAAAATACTGTATGAAATATTACATACCCGTTCGCTGAGCTTTACTCCTCTTTTCTGTGAAGGCGGAAACGTCTCTATCTTCAATATATCAAGGAGAGCTTTCATTGCAAATCTGAATAAGTTCTTTATTATTATAGTATGAGTAAAGTTTCGTGTGAGCTTTCAATTCCAACCACAAAACAAATGCGTTTAACACATTTTTATTTGCCAATTTTTATTTATTATTATATCCGTTACTTTAATTTCAACAAACCCACCAAATACGGACGCACACCAAGCGTTGCATTTTCCGAAGTTGCGCTCAGTACATTAATAGTATGCACAATACACGGTGCAATTCGTGGTGTTGTGCGCAGCATGTGCAACAATTATTGACGCGCAACGTTCGTTACAATTATTGCCTACATAATGCATAGAATCTTGCGCAGAGAAGCGCAATGCAATTATTGTCGTTGTGCGCATGACCAAATCTCGCTAATATAACTGATCAAATATCGCGCATAAAACACCTACCGTTCTTCTGTTGCTTCCATTCCTCCTGATATGCGCAGTCAAACTTTATTTTGCCGGAATGAAGTGCAGGCTATCGAAATTGTATATCTAAATAGTTTAATTAATTTTCTAAGTTGCAATCGTAGAACTATCAATATGCAATTCAACATTTTCGGGTGAACATTTCGAAAACTGGTCACAATGTTGATTGGGCAGCCATATACAAAATTGGTAGTGAATAGGCTTGTGCTATTGTTATTATATGCTTCTCAATAAATTAATCCAAAATAAAGCAAACGTGTGGGTTGCGAGCGGGAACCTGAGGCGAATTTTTTTGCTATAAGTAAGATCTAGAGGGCGAAAAGGCACAAAACCGGCGCACGATCTGACAACGCTCCGTGACGATTTTATCATATTCTCGCTAATGCGAACATATTTCCATTAAAAATGTGGGAGATATACTTGTGTGCGAGATTTAAGCAGATTTTGGCGTATGCTTGGCGCAAGAGGGGCGAAAGCTATGTACACCTGCTTTCATTGCGTGCCATATAAGTTAATAATTGACGTCGTCTGATTTTTCATCTTTTAAAAATTGTACTAACCGGTCCATGCAATGTCCACGTGTAGTTCAGATAACGATCGTCGTTCGGCTTCGGTTTCGGATCATACTTCGTCTGAAAGAAACCCATTACATACTTTACCTTGTTTACCTATTTCCTTTTAAAGTCAACAACAAGCGCCGATAAACCATAACCCCGTTTATTTACTGTTATCCGTTATTTTTTTGTCGATTTTCTATTCTGTTCGCATTTTATTTTCAATTAGGTAGTGCGACAAAACCAAGTTATTGCCTACTAGAGTACACTATCGTTTTGGTACTATGAGAGACTCCAAATAAGGGTAATGTGTGATAGAGACAGTATCGAAATATTTAAACAAATTCTTCCCAATAGTCCATTTTCTTGCGACATGAGACATAATTTCACCTTTCCGAGTTGAACTTAAAGGGTCAGGCCCATTTCAAAAGACCCCTATTTTTGATGATTCCATCTGATTCTCCATGTCAAATATAGTAGGCTGAATTTTTTTCCAATTTTCAGTCGCAATATTGCATACTGCTTTAGTTGAAATATGAATAACCGCAAAGCCAGAGTTAAAAGAACGCTCATCTACTCGTGAATGGTGTCATTTGTAAGCCGCAATAAAAAAGCACACTATTTTAGTTGAAATATGAAGAACCGAAAGCTAGAGCTCAAAGAACGTTCATCTACTCGTGAATGGTGTGATTTGTAAGCCGCAGTAAGCAGGCATACTATTTTAGTAGTACACCAACACCGCACAGCTCAAAGAACGTTCATTTGCTCTGAATGGTTTCATTTGTAAGCCGCAATAAAAAAGTACACTACTTTAGTTGAAATATATAACCGCAAAGCTAGAGCTCAAAGAACGTTCATCTACTCGTCAATTGTTTCATTTGTAAGCCGCAGTAAGTAATCATACTATTTTAGTGGAACATGAAAACCGCAGAGCTCAAAGAACGTTCAACTACTCGTGAATGGTTTCAGTTGTAAGCCGCAGTAAGTAAGCATACTACATTGGTTGGAATATAAAACACCGCAAAGCTAGAGCTCAAAGAACGTTCATCAACTCGTCAATGGTTTCATTTGTAAGCCGCAGTAAGTAAGCATACTATTTTAGTGCAACATGGAAACCGCAGAACTCAAAGAACGTTCAACTACTGGTGAATGATTTCAGTTGTAAGCCGCAGTAAGCAAGCATACTGTTTTAGTAGAAATATAAATAATCGCAGAGCTCAAAGAACGTTCAACTACTCGTCAATGGTTTCAGGTGTAAGCCGCAGTTACAAGTATGCTATTTTAGTGGAACATCAAAACCGCGGACCTTGTATATGCAAGCGGGCATTTGTTTATAAGTACGAAGTTTAGGCGAACTCCAAGTGCAAACCTATCTAAATAGTTTGTTTCATTGTTGACGCAAATTATTTTGTGAAATATACCAAAACTCAGGACGGACAACGTAAACGTGACGTAAAATGTGTGGCTCGGCACCAGGCGCAATTAGCTGAAAGTACTTGGCAAGAGACCTTCGTAAAAAAAGGTTAAGTGTGCGAACATGCAAAGCACAATGACAGGATCAGCTACAAATGCTCTCTGGGTGTCGGTTTATTATCGACAGGGACATGAGAACTCACGAGAAACTGGCAAACGGTGGGCGAGAGGTGGACGGCGCACAATATCGAAGTTGACGTTGTAGGTTCGCTGTCAAGACTGAAAGGTTAACGTTCGTAGTTGGACGCAATACACATATACGCAGTCCCCGTAGCAAGAAACATTATATGATAGATACAGAGTCAGAAAGAGAAGCTCACCTCAAACTCCTCAAACCGATGTCCCTGGGTCAGCCCCGAATGCCATACTGCAATAAACGCAACAAAAACGACAATAATGCATACCTGTCTCACGTTGTGCTCATTCCTTCTTTTATGTGCACCCGGTTATGTGCTTATCCGTACGGAGTTTAGACGAACTTTCAAGTGCGAACCTATATAAATAGTTTGTTTCGTTGTTGACGCAAATTAATTAATGAAATGAACCAAAATCTGCTATACCAAAACTCGAGTGGTGTACAGAAATTGTCGCGCGGCACCATGCGCAACTACTTAAAAGGACTGGGTAAGAAACTTTCATAACACTGTGCGAAAATGGCGAAGCATAATCACAGGAGCAAACGTTCTGAATCTCTGCCTACCATCGACTGGTACAGGAAGTGAACCCACGAGAAACTGGCAAATGGTCGGCGAGGTACTGCGGGAGGCAGGCTGCGCACACTATCGTTGACGACATCGAAATTGACGTTGTAGTCTCGCTGGCAAGCCTGAGAGGGGAACTTTCTTAATTGGACTCAATTCTCATATAGGCAGTTGATCTTTCTATACAACTTCCTACGTTCCATTCTACTTAGCGAAACTGTGGTGCACATAGTTTCCACGAAGAAAAAAAAACGTATGTTTAACAAGCACGACAAGCGTTGATGGCATGGCGTATGTGTTCAGTTTAGAACAAAAAACGTAGATACAAAGCCAGTAAACAAAGGTCAACCTCAAACCTCAAACTCCCAAATCGTCATCCGGCTGGCCTGGTTCAGCTCACGGATCCAAAAATGGTGCTCATACCAATGTACCACTGCAAAAAAATTATCGACGAATGCGTCTTAAAAATAAACAGTTTCATTGATTTGCGCAGGTCGCCATAGGCATTCCCATAACTGGGTTAGCATTACCGCATCCGAAGGCCGTATGTACACTTTTTTTGGTACAGGTGTGTACGCATGCACAGGTTTTACGCAGGTGAACAAGTCTAGTTTACGTACCGCTACTTTTATTGCGCGTAATTTTTAGAAGAAAAATATCTACGATTTGCGAGGAAAAATATCTAAAAGTTGGTCAACGCTCAAGAACCCCGATGATGTGTACATTTTTGTGCTGAAATGTGGCCAAACTCGACTGCTCGAAGCAGTGAGAAGAAAGTAGACGGCACGAGGAGATACCCTGATATTGCGGAGCGTCTTCGCCAAACAGCCGCCAGGGTATTTGGCGAATAATTGGCGAAGATAGGGCGATTATGCCGCATATTTTTGTGATTCATTTTTCGCTTCTTCGTACAGTCTCGCGTCTCGCCTATTATTCCCCACGCGAAAGATTGGCGCCACGGCCTCACAACGCAGTAGTGTTACTGTACTGAAGTTTTGCACATACTGAAGTTTCGGCAATATGTGCAAACAGGCGCAAAGACTCACAATGTTACATACCGTTTACTGTTACATACACATACACATGTTGTTGTTATTGCTTGTTCTATAAATAGTGGAGGGCGGCATGAGTTTGCCACAAAAATCTCTCGCAGCAGCACCGCGCAAGTAGAGGAATAATGATAGATATGTAGTACCTGGTAAAAATGATGTGAGAGGCGAGCGACTTTGCAGCATCTTCGGCGAGAACATGACGAGAGTTTCGCTAGCTCTGGGCGAGGAGGTCGGCCAGATGAAGGCACATCGTTTCCAGCAGCTTTTCATCAAAAATTCGTGTTCTATGGGCGTTTTCAGGTCTGAAAATTAATTTGATGATTCATACGCAAAGAGATAATCAACAGGGTTTCGGGCTGGCTTTCTTACCAGCTCAGGTCAACTGATGGACATAGAAAAGTGTACGAAGAAGACAGTGAAGAGTCTAAAGTTTGAGTAGTCAGTAGGGGTTCTCAATTATTATTCAAAACAAAAATGATTTTGATCCCACGTACGATATATGTATACTAGCAACATACAGACTAGTAATACTAGAGTGGCACACAGTACACATAGCTCAAGGGCGCAGTGGTACAGACACGCGCGTGTTTTTTTTCGCCACTCACAATTTTTCACGAATAGGGACACATTTTTGAATTTACAATATACTTTGTTGTTATTTGCGCCAAGAACTTGGCGTGGCCACGAACGGGCAAAATACGATACATCACCGTATACAAATATGAGCGACGACTTCTTGGTGAAAGCGAGAGGCTGGCCATGAGCAAGAGCTGCAGAGTGATATGAACTTTTGCTTGTGCAGTGCACCATCACAGAAACATGTGGAAGGCGCATTTTCAAATCTGAAAAACAGTGGTTGAAAGTTGAAATCGACATTGGAGAGACAAACAGCACAATTTATCTCCTTAGCTTTCGTCCTTTCTTCGCCAGGATCCGAAAGTTGGTCAGCACATTTGTGAGAACCTACGCGACCGCTCCAATCTTTTACCGCGCACTACACGAGTATTTATACTTACGCATTTTGGAATTAGACAATAAATTTGTGTTATTGATAGCACTTCTTTTCCAACTATACCGCGACGCAAAGAGAAACTGACGCGAAAATGTGCCGGTGAAGCACCTGGGCAAAAAAACGATAAATTACCAGATAACAAAGTGGGCGCCGGCTTCTTAATATGTGGCGAGGGATGGTCGAGGTGCGCGGCGCGAGGTAGGCATCCCTGTTTTTCTATCCCCCCAGTCCCCATCAAGGGGAGATCAAAGCTGAATATCAATTACCAATATTGATAATTGATACCCTTTATAAATTTAACATTTTCGCTAACAATCTTGAAAAAAATATGCTCAAGGCAATTGACAGACACATATTATGTATGAAGAAGTGACTAAATCTGTGTACAAGAACAATTTCGGGATTGAAAATTGAAACCCTCCACTACCGATAATTACCAGTTGGGTGGGAAATGTATCACGTTACTTCTTCTTTGTCCGTGATCTACTGGCTCCATAGCCATAATACGCATAGTTCACGTAGTTGTCCGAATTTAAAGCGGATGTTTGGCGCCACTTAGTTGCGCACAAACATGTCAGCGCACATGCATGCAAACAGACAAACGGGTGGCAGATTTCCTTTGCCAAAATAGATATTACTATAAACCCTATATAAAACTACTATATATTGCAGTTTCGTGGTTCAAACAAATTGTTAGCAATAAATGGTTGACTAGTTCTTACTGCTCGATAACAGCTGCATTTTTGTCTCCCATGAGCGCTCCTTTTCAATATTTGTTCCACGTTACCAGTCACCAAAGCAACGTTCATTTTCGATACAATGCCTCTCTTCGCGTTGACGCAACATCTCTGTATGCGGCAGCATTCGTTAACTAAAACACTTTAATTTACTTGATCGCTGCTTTGAGGTACATTACGTCTCGTGTCAACGCTGATGTGCAACCAGTTCTGGCGGCCGAGATCTAAAGCAAAAAGTGCCTTTGGTGCTAAAAGATTATTCCTTAGCAGTTAAAAAAAGCCGTAAACATACATAAATTGTTTCCTCACTCGGACGGCTCACTTGAAATTTGTGTTCCTCGCACACGACGTTGACGTTGTCGTTGACGCTAACGTTGTCGTTGACGTCAACGAAGTTGACGTGTTCCAAATCTAAAACATAAAGCATGAGGTTTCTGTTTTACGAGCTACGAGTTTAATTCAGTTCGACAGTTTAGTCCCCGAAGTTCACAGTTGATATGCAATGGGATTTAAATAACGGTAGTCGTCTAAAACAGTGAAGGAGGAAAATAAATATAAAGAGGACAATAAAGGTTCAACGTATGCCCAGACAACCTGCAAGCCTAATATAGAACAAGAATGTAGGTGCAAACCAGAAGGTGAACAGCGAAAGGCGTAGTGAACATTCTTCGTAAAAGACGTCCTCTTGCTTCCTTTTTTATAATCGGCATCGATAGTCGATGGTACTGCAACAAAACCTTTTTTTTGTTGACGAAAATGACTCGAATAATATTATATTGCACGAATAAGGCTTGACTGGTTTTATTTGCACATTCAGAGTTTCTGCTTCAGTCTTTCGTGCGTCACAGGTTATCATGTGACAAGCGAATATTGAGCGCACTGATGATGGTCTAGTAACATAAGAAAACGCGGCGTGCCACAGTTTTACGCTTCATAGAATGTTGTGGGCGTGGACAGGTACATCATTACCTTTTGAAATATATCTTAATTTTCACCCAAATTCTTGGTTTTTCATCCAAACTCATAGTTTTTTTACTCAATCTTAGATCAAATTTTATGAAAACAAATTATCAGTGGCTCGTAAACACTGTACAGTACACTAAAGCGCGCACTTTTCATGTCGAACTTTGCACCTTTCATGTGGCTATCGCAATACAGGGAGAGTCGGGTTTGAATTTTGAATCAATCTGAAAAATGCACCAATAATTCTTTTAATATAAATAACGTCAGCCTCGAACTTGAATTGTATCGCGAATATTCCAATAGACTCCTATACACAAAACAAATGTTTTTTTTTAACGAAATTGTGATTTCTGCATCATTCATCGCTACATGCTTCTAGCATGGTCTTCTGTCTACGCGGCTGCCACTCATTCACTGGATTTTGACCTGCGCGCCCTGAGTTATCTAAGTTGCGGCTTTATGTTATCTAAGTTATCTAAGTTACTTATGAGACCATTTTTGAAAAAAAGTGCTTTTGGTAAAACATTATACGATTGTTGTTAAAATTAACTGCAAACATACGTAGCCGGCGTAGAGTTTGTTCCTCTCGTGTTACACAGTGTTGACGTTGACGTTGGCGACGGCGTGAGCGATGTTGACTATATTCGTGCCGCGCGGACCTTAAGCACAAAAGTGACCAGTTCATTTAGATACATGGCATTTACACAACGTTCTCGAAAAAATATCATTGAATGATAATTGTGTATAAATGAAAGTTTTCTAGCATGTGATCTAATACTTGGTTAGGAATGTAAATGAAAGTCAGCAGGTGAACCTAGAACTCCACGATGAACATTCTTTTCAAATGGCGTCCTCCGTTTCCCCTCTTGTTAGTTGGTCACGTGATCAAGTGATAAGAAGTTGATCATCATGCCACTGAAACGGAATATTTATCATTTTATTGATGAAGCTGACTCATATAAAAAGTTTAATGTATGCGATGGGCTGGGATTGCTTCTACTTACACGGCCGACGCGTGCCGCAAGCTTTCACTTTACGCATTATAATGTGATGAGCAAACAAATTTACGCGCAGTGGTGGCATTCTACTCCGAGAGAGTAACGTCAATATGTCATTATTACCACTATTTCTTTCGGCCTAGAGCAAATCAAAGAGTATGAAGACCCGAAGTATTTCTCTTTCCCTGCTTTAAAATACTAATTAAAAGACTCCTACACTCCCACACTGACGTGTCACACTTTTCATGCGGAAACGTAGCGAAGCGCAGGTTTCTGACGATATTCCAATCTGACGAGACTTCAGGAGGTGATGAGATTTCTGACGATGTATGCATCATTAGGTGAGTGCTTCTGGAGGAAGTCTGAAACAAATTCTTATCATATCAGTGCAAAAAATACTCCTTGTTTTATTTTAAAACTTGTTTTATTTCACGAGCGCTCTGACTAAGCAAACAAACGTTGTGCATCAAGGGCGGCTATGCAACCGCGCATCTCATGAAAAACTTTTGCTATTTTCTCAAAGGTTTGCTATTTCCCCCAAAGGTAGTTCATATTTTTTGAAGTTACATTGGTGTGTCATATCACTGCAAGAAAATATCCCCTAGTCTTTTGAATGCGGTGGTTTGATTTTTCTAAGCGTCAAATGCAAGAGAAATGAAATATTATTACTTTTCATGTTATAAGTGAACCACGCAAATGAACTTGTGGAAATATCTTCGCATAGCAATTACGTACTTACTATTCGGGATGACAATTGGTCGTAAAAATGTATTCGTGTGTTGCACCAGTGTTCCGACCCTCGGCGACATCGAAGTCTCCAGTGCTCAATGCTTATTTTTAGTGGTTTGCTAGCTAATAATGACAACTAAAACTACTCATGCTTACGAAGGTGATGACCTATAGCATTTATACATTCCATCAGTTGAAAACGTTTAGTTTACAAAACTACAATTTCTCGAGGGCTCTTTGCCAAAACACGGCAAAGGAAAGCAGAGGAGAACGTTGTTGTCTACATGTCTTAGAATACTATGACGAAAGAGATACGAATGAGTCATAGATCATTATTTTTCGTGTAAAAATACAATTCACAAGAACCGTTTCACATACCATGACACAATTGTGGAATCCAATTCTGTCGTGCCAATGTAGAAGTTGCTTTCTCCTTCATGACTTCGGGATTCGGGACGTCGTGCACGTGCGCATCTCGAACCACGGAATTCCTTACGGTACCTGACAATATAAAAAATTAGCGTAATTCAAATAAGACTCAAAACGACATGCGAGAGTGCATGTATGTGAAGCACGAGACCTGAAAATGTGTAGATTGCCTGAAAATTTTCATTAGTTCATTCAAAAGCCCTCTCATTCAATTTACATAAAAGCCCTCTCTTTCACCACTTTACACAGATAAAGAAAACGGAAATAAAATAACAACGATGACCAAAAAAGCTGAAATATTGATTAGTATAATGAGCATATCCCCCTAGGGAGATTGACCTGAAAATCAAGATTACCACCTAAAAGACACCCAACCATCAGGTGGGCAAGCGAGACAAGCCCTGGCCCGCAGGGGTGCCAGTGACAACCCAACCCCTTTGAGGGAAGGCACCACAACGGTGGACGCCACCAGAAACAAGAACGCAAACTACTAGGCTTACAGACAAAATGTGTGCAGGAGTCACCCGGTTATCGGTCCACCAAACGGTCACCGAGAGGCCGTTGTCAGGTCACGAAATCAATTATAAAAAAGCCAATCAATGAATAACAAGGCAACAAACTCAAAAGGGAGGAAACCCCTGTCTTATATCCAGAGTCCAAGACTCCCTACAGTAGATGCAAGCAATTGGGAAATAGAACATAGTGATCAAATAAATAGAAGGGAAAATAACAGGGTAATAAACTGAATATTCTCTACAAAGAGATTCGAACACAACTCGCCACAGTGTCCGTCTCTCTTTCTCTCTCTCTCTCTCTCTCTCTCTCTCTTCTCTCCCTCTCTCTCTATCCTCTCTCCCTAGCTTCTCTCTCTCTTCTCCCTCTTCTCTCTCTCTCTTCTTGGATCACTGCGAGTTGTGCAAGATATAAATAAACGAGTAGTAAGGCCTAATAAAAACTAAGTTATAAAAGGTCAGTGATATTTACAGTAATATTTACAAGTATGTACAACCCTACCTATATACAACGAGATGTAGGGGTTAGTTGTTTTAACTAGTTGCCCTCCCACCCACGTACCTTATGATAACGAGTAACTATATACAATATATACAATCTATGTACAAATATAACGAGTAATGGGGTAAGTCAGTGCTAGAAAGTCAATACGAGTTGAGAATATGAAATATTTACACCCTACCTATATGAGTAGGGGTTAGTTGTTTAACGAGTTGCCCTCCCACCCACGTACCTTATAATAACGAGTAAACTATATACAATATATACAATCTATGTACAGATTAAACGAGTAATGGGGTAAGTCAGTACTAGTAAGTCAATACGAGTCGAGAATATGAAATATTTACACCCTACCTATATGAGTAGGGGTTAGTTGTTTTAACTAGTTGCCCTCCACCCACGTACCTTATAATAACGAGTAAAAACTATATACAATATATACATATGTACAAATATAAACGAGTAATGGGGTAAGTCAGTACTAGTAAGTCAATACGAGTCGAGAATATGAAATATTTACACCCTACCTATATGAGTAGGGGTTAGTTGTTTAACGAGTTGCCCTCCCACCCACGTACCTTATTAATAAGCGAGTAAAATATTTACAATATATACAATCTATGTACAGGGGTATCTATGTACAACGAGTCAGTGGTAAGTTAATTACGAGTTATTTGCATATGTACAAGGTATTTCAACGAGTTACTAACTAGTAAAGGTGAGTAAAGGGTCAGTATTCTAGTGAATGCGAATATGTACAGGCCTAGGCTCTCTCTCTCTCTATATATAATTTTTATTTCTTCGCATCGTCCTCCGACAATGCCAACCCCTTCCCGAGCATGTTAAATATATCTCAGTTTAAAAAAATATTCGCATCCACTAGATTCGACAGCTTTCTTTACTTTTTTTTTTTTTTTTATTTATTTTTTTTTTTTTAAAAAAAAAGAGCCCACTGACTTCAAGGTGGTCGTAGGGCGAAACAGACGCAACGGACTTTCAGTAGTGCTGAAAATCGATCTGAAAATAGAGATGATTGATAGAGAACCCATTATGTTAGCGCTGTCGCGCTAACAAAGGGCAGCACAGGAAGAATTAAATGATTTCAATGCAGCTCAAAGGTCAGGTATAATCAAGAAAGTGGAAATAACTGACACAACAAAGTCGCATCTCTGTTGAGCGAGGTCGGTGCCGTCATTCTGGGAGCCGTCCTTCTCGAATACTCCAAAACCGGAGCGAGGCTCTGAAAATAATTAGTTTTAGTTATATAAACAGTGAAAGCGGAACAGAATCCGTTTAACACACCTTGTTTGCCGACACAAGTGCACGCACGCAAACATTAGCGGCGCACATGTAATTTTTGGCGCACCTGAGGCGCACATCTGTCACACCTCTGTTACAATTGTCGGCGCACCTCTTGCACTGTTCTAGCGCACATGTACTTGTGATGAGCCAGCTTCGCCCCGTGCCCCACAAAATACTCGCCAACACGAATTGGGCACATTTTGGCACGCTATACAGGGGAGCACTGTGTGCCGCAATGTCGTGCGGACCCTTTTTGAGCGGAATATCACAAATACTCAATAGACAAACCTGCAACGGAGAGTGCCTCACAATCGTGGCCTCCAATAACGGGAAACTGGAGCATGCCACTGAAATCAATGAGTTTTAGTTAGAGCCACTTCTGCGAAGGGTGAGAAAAACACAGATACATTAAGTAAGAATTCTTTGTGTAAGCTAAATAAGTAGCCTTGAAACGAACCGTCAAACGCGTGGACACTCGTGGGATAGATCGGAATGCAGACGCCGTGTGACAATGAAATTAATATTCGATGAAAATGTCAAGGGTATTGATAATTGAACTAGCAACACAGTAACGAACGTGGTTATCAGTTTGTCCTAACTGTACAGTTCCAAGATATGTCTTTAAAAGAACCTCAAAGATCGGAGAAGCAACGTCAGCGTTTTAGTGTTTATTTCCGCAGTATCCGATCACATCACCAGCAAGTGTTCTCGGGTTACGGCGCATCCGTGTTGAGTTCACTAAAGGTCATAGATTTAAATTTCCCAATAATTTCTGAATAAACACATCGCAAAAAGTGACCTGGAAAAAGAACTTACCATAATATCGATTCCAATCTAGTCACCGGGTAGGGTGTCCCGGGGGGTTTCCGCCCATGCCCATCACATTTCTCCCGCACAAATTGGGGATAAAAACCCTGAAATTTGGCTTATTTGATCGATGAAAATGAACAAATCTCAAGGGAAAAGGTAAAAATCAAGGAACCAAAAGAAAACATCTAAATATTTATATTTCATAAAAAATAAACCTTCAGAGAATGGTTCCGTTGCGCTTAGTAATTGGAGAACCACTCCTTGCACCAGATCGTAGCTGGGCGCCAGGCCAGGTTTGTTCGAAATCTAAAAAAAAAACATTTAAAAGCATAGAAATTTCCCGAGTACTACTATGTCTGCCAAATAATAAATGTATGCTTATTTACTAGATCAGATACAAAGACGAACCAAAAAATCGATCAGCAGGCCTGGACAAGTATCGGGTTCATGGTCCCGCAGGGTGTCACGCGTGGGGCAGCGATGATTCGTACTCTGAAGTCTGTCTAATTTAAAAAGAACATCATATCTAAGAATGAAGGACGAAATTTGCACGTTTTGCCGTTCAGAATGTTGCTCGTTTATTGAAACGCACAAGTTACACTACCTTAAACACGCCGCACAAGTGAGCGGGAAGAGCAGGAATCGACAACTGCGCGGATCTAAAAATGTTGCATTACAGTTTGGAGCGAAATGCTAGCCCCTTTGGAAAATTTGCATATAAAAAACTAGTCTTAATTTTGTACGATCGTCCACGGCAATCGTACAAAATTGGGTACAACGACGGTCAATATTCGTCAATTGTTACCTTTCAAAGGAATGAAGGTCCACAGGTCGAAAGCGTTAGTTTTCTGACGGTCTAGACCTCGCACGCATGAATCTTCTCGAGCTTGTCGTGTTTCATGTCCTAGTCCTGTCCCACATCTTGGAACATAAGAACCAGTGGACCAGTTGTTGGTCTTCGGCGGCACACTTGCAAAGCGAGCTTGAATCTAAAATACATCGACAGTAACAAATTTGCAGAGGAATACTTTGTTTACATTAATTTTTACAGGGTGGGGCTGCAGTCCCGAGATGGTATTACAGCGGCGCACGAGAGAGGGTCCTGTGGCTACGGCGCACGATTGCGGCACGCCTAAGGCGAACATGTGGCGCACATGGTTTTGCAGAGATAAAGGAGCAAAATATGATAAGGAGAAAATGCTCTTTTCCCGCACGCGGTATTACAGTGCGGCGCACGTTTGCGGCACGCCTAAAGCGAACATGTGGCGCACGTTTGCGGCACGCCTAAGGCGAACATATGGCGCACGACTGCGGCACGTCTAAGGCGAACATGGGGCACACATGGTTTTGCAAGGAAAATATGATATTCAAATAGTAAAAAAAACACTCATTTACAGTACGACAAACCAAGAAGAGTTGGCAATAGATTACCTTTCATGAACCCGCAGTTGCACGCGCGTAGAAAGAGTTCTTTAATGAATACTTTCTTTCTGATGGGACGAATTCTGGGAGCCGATCTGGTGTGGACGACAAACCACGAGTCAAGTGTTGACCTTTCGCGATCCATGGTGATGCTAAAAGAGTGAACCAATTGCTTGGAGAAAAATTTCTCAATGAATTTCGCCAAAAAAAAAAAAACACCAAACAGCCATAGTCTACCTTTGAGCGACCACGCGATTCGACGGAGGACCATGGAAGCGCTAGGGATGTTCCAGAGACAGAGAAGATTCCAGATTCTCAATTCCGACGCAAACACCTTGATGGTGCTAAAGATGCTAACATGAGCATTTCCTGGTCACTTGCTTCAATTTGGCTGCCGGGTGAACGTGGATCTAAAATACAGTATTGTTACTTAAGTCTCCACATCAGAGTTTCAAATATACAACCTGAGCATCCAAGAAGATGTTTTAATCATAGTCTACCTCAACAACTTCCTCGTTGGAAGGAAAACCATATTGGGAAGCCATCCTACAGGAGCCAAAATTCGTATCGGGTCGTATGGCGTATAACGATGTGCATCTCACAAATCCGTCCATTCCAATCGTGGAAAATTGACCTTTCGCTTACGCACTTTAAGCGCGGTTCACCTAAAATAC